>UNSF01000016.1:600000-1142516 GCA_900538255.1 Ulva mutabilis
CTGTGGTACGTCAGTTGTACAATCATCAGTGTGGTCACCGAACCACAGGACACGGGGGGCGATTTAGACAGAAAACCGCAGCGCAAGCCATTATGATAACCCTTTGGCAGCCAGTGGTCCAAGCATGCACAGTGGTATTCATGTAGCACAGGAGTTAGAGGCAACCGCCATGAGTACACAGCATGTTCCAATGCACAGCATGGTGCAATAACCCTCAAAGGTCCAGCTGTCACCGCATACGCTTGTATGGTGCTCGGACCTGTGTGTGAATCCTGCATTTGGCCTCATGTGTGTCACACAGTGATCCTGCCTTTGGTCTCTTGTGCGTTACACAGTGACAATTCTAGGACTTGGCCTCTTGTGAGCAATGTTGCCGCTCCCTACACACGCCCATCTGCGCTTAGCCATTATGATGGCCCTTCTTCAATCTTGCACATTTGCTGGGATCCGCGCACCATGACGCGTCGGCCCCGGCGCTTCCTGTGCCTTGAGGGCACGCTTCCGGCCTGCAGCTGGGGCTTGCACAGGGGTTGGTGGGGCTGGCATGGGAAATCTTCAAGTTAGCCGGGGCTGGGTGCGCATGCTGTGGTGTGTGGCAGATCTAGGCTTCAGGCAACTGAGTGCAAGCTAGTCGTTGGTGTGGCCGCAGGTGCAGTGCAGCAATGCATGCATGAGACTGCGGGAGGAGGACGTTGATGCATAGATTTGCATGGTGATCAGCAAGTTCGCTGTCACATACAGGACTGACTGCCAGTTCACCAGTCGTTGTGTTTGACTGGCTGAATGGCAGGTACGTGTTTCTTGGACTTTGTTTGCATACTGCTGTGAGTTGGCATTGATACCTAGGACATTGATTGAGCTGTGTGCAAAGTGCAGGCTGTGACGTTGCATGTTGCTGCGGGCGAACATCGTAGACTCACAGTGCACATTCTGCCACATGCTGCCGATGCTGCTGCGCCAGGTACACGTCCATGGGTGGGGCTGGGTGTGGGTAGGCTGAGTGTGGCTATGGGTGTGTGCTAGTGGGCGATGGTGTGTGTAGTGGCGCGCTAGCGTGCATTAGTGTGGCGTGCATGGCGTGGTGGTGTGCGCTGGTGTGCTATCGTTGCAATGCGGCATAGCTTGTGGATCCTTGTCTGTGTGTTGCACAGTGATAGATCTAGGACCCAGCAGCAATCCTTGTCTGTGTGTGCTTGCTGCCAGCCGCTTGCTGGGACACGGATGCTTGCTTGCTCGCTTTTCCCTCTCGCTGCTGGGCTCCTACGTTGATCTTTATGCAACACTCGCGTTACACATCTAAGACCACTGGCAATCTGTGCTCGCGAGGCTAAAGCGTATGCTATAAGCTTGTGGTGCTGCACGCAGCATGTATCGTCACATGTACATCGTTGCCTCGGCGCTGCTGGGTCCTAGATCTACCGCTGTGTAACACATGTACATCGTGACGGGCACCCATGTATCCTGTACTGGGCATGGGCCTGGGCAGCAGCTGATCCACCCTGCGTGCAGCGACCGCATTACATAATTAACAATCGACGTGCAGAGTATGCTAAATTGATGTCGATTGTGGCAAACAATTGCCCAAAGTGGTCCTGAGCTGTCATGCATGTACCTGTGATCGGACCGTGGCATGTCGCGACACTTCCGGTGCATCGAAGCATGCGTGCGGCATGCGGTGTGTTACACGGAGATGAACGCAATAGCCCGGCAGCGAGGGAAACAGCAGGAAAGCAAAGGGCCGAAACCCCCGAAAGCAGACAACAGCAACAAACAACAGCTGCCTCAGGTGAAAAGCCAAAACAAACCGACACAGCCGACACAACCACACCCACGCATCCACACGCATGCGCACTCCCGCACCCCACCACCACGGCACCCGCGCCACACCCGCCGCACACAGCAACCACCTGTCAAACTGCGCACTACCGCCCACCCCAGCAAAACCGGCCACCACCGACCCCCCAACAGCAGCACCCCCACTCCAGCCGGCCCCACTCGAGCACTCCATCACGGGCCCCCGGCACATGAGAGCCCGGGGGCTCACGCCCCCCACAGTGCAGGGCGTATCAGCCCTCCCCCTCCGGCCGCCCATGCCATCATACGGGTGCATCTATTTTGTCACTTTTGTCTCATGTCATTGTGCAACAGGAGCAAGTGATGTGAACATAACCTAGACATGCGGCCATGTGTGCTGGTCATGATCATACCGTAGCACTTCCAGCGTCGCCGGACTACGTAGCATGCAAACAGCTGCTGGTCCGCAGATGATGGCATGTTGTGGTCGCTAGCTGCTCCTTTGGTGATGTCAGCGGCCTTGTGCGGACATATGCTTTGCACAGCCAAAACAAAGCCAATGTCACCTCTTGGGCACGACAGCAACGCTTTGTTTGGGTACACTCTGTTGTGTTGAAAGGGAGTGTACTTTATGTAAGAATTCCATGCATTGGTGTGCCAGACACGCAGCTCTCAGTAGCGGCCGCGGCGCAACAGTGTGCCACGGCACTATACATTCAGCACTACGCAGTGTTGTAACATCATAATCTGCCAGTCCTCTGTCTGCTCCCGTTCTTGCCAAATACTTTAGTACCCTTAAGGGTAAGCTTGGCCGCTCTTCTGCAAATGCCGGCCTCAAGGAGTTTGGTTGCATGCCGGCCCCCACTAATCGTGACCCGATCGCAACAGGGCATTTTCGCTGGGACCAAGATCTTGCCTCTCAGATTGCTGTGCCGCGCCTTGCACCTGGTATCCGTATTCATGTACCATATCGTGGCACTGCATGCCTCAAAGCAGCCTGATGATTATGATGTTAGGTGTGGTGCTGTGCTTCTTTCCCATGCCCTACTTCTGCTGTTCTGCGTTTGCTTCCAATTTTTTACGGTTGTTTATAAGATTGCGTGTCTCTGCACTGCAGCTGGCGATTTACACGTTGTGCAGATTCTGATATAATTAGACTTCTGCATGTGCCATCACTGAATGCGCTTGTCCGGCCCCCCTAGCTTCTGACCGCGTTCATGTTGCGACCGCGCACTCTGCTTCTTTTCCGCTGTGCTCCCTTGGCCGCCCTACATTGTCAGCCATGACCGCCCAGCATGTTCATGGCCCCTAGAACTTCGCCGGTCTTGTTGCCGCATTTGTATGGGTGAATCTTTCCAGAATATTTCCTTGTGCGCTACCGCCGTGAGTCTGCCTGTTGTGTGGCCGCCCGTTATCAGTAATCGGCGAGCACTCATGGCCCAATTAGCAAAATTATGCTACCTGGCCCAGGTCAGAACAATTTCAAGTAGTTTTCATTTGCTACTTTAGTCCGACGCATGCATTAAAAGTTTTCTTGCCGCTCGCCATGCTGAAACATACATATGAAACCATGAGTTGCAACATTTTCTTTGGCAGTGGCATCCGAAAGCTATCAGCGGATGATGCACGCCAAGTTGAGGAATCGCCAGTGGACGACGGAGTGTGCCAATGACTTCTCTCAGCTAAAAGATGCGTTCATTACCGCGTCCGTATTGGCCTTGCCCAGCGTTTCCGCGCCCTTCTCATTTTTTACAGCTGCATGTACAGCTGCTCCGAGATAAACATCCTTTCGCATTCTAGTGCATCTAGCAAGAAAACGTACCAAGATTGAACATACTTTGCTCTGCAAAGCGCACTCAGACCTCTAGGTGAGTGGTGAGTCTATTTCTCAAGTCCCCAATCAACAAATTCATGAGACTAGTACCACCGATGGCTTTGAATCATGGGTCTCGCCGTTGAACCCCGGGATGCCCTAGCGGATGTCTGAAAATATAATAGTGGAGCCTGGAGGCGTTCTGCAGCAGTGCGCGTGTGTCAAGTGCGTGCTTTGATGGCCTCGCGATCTGTGCGTGCGTGACTTCATGAGTGCACCGTGCCACACAGAGGGCGCGCATCACGGCTGAGTCAAAGCATACGCACTAACCATTACTCAGGCTATTCACGTGAACATTTATAGCGTCTATTGTGCGTTTTCAGAGAACACGTCATTCGGCCGACATCCCCTCCCTCGGGCCTCTGTCGGGTCAGATAGCGGGTGCAAGTCGTAGTGACTAAATGTGCACTCATCATCGTGACTGACACTCCCACAGATGCGTGGGTGTGGTTATGTCGGCTGTTTCGGTTCGTTGTGGCTTTTCACCTGAGGCAGTTGTTGCTTGTTGCTGTTGTCTGCTTTCGGGGGGTTTTGGCCGTCTACTTTCCTGCTGTTGCCCTCGCTGCCGGGCTATTGCGTTCATCTCCACACATGACAGCTAGACCGATCTTTGCTGCGTGTTCCGTACATTTTTTGATCAGTCTGTTCTGCATCTAACCCGGAAGCCTGGTTGTCCGATCCCTGCGCAGCCTCCTCTAGATCTGACAGCCCAGCGGAGTCGCCATCTATCGCTTCCTCTACTCCATTCGGTTCGATGCTCACTATTTGGACTGCAACTGTGTGATCTATATGCTCAGAGACTGCGGTCGTGCCCGACGAGCTACCTACGGCATCATTTTTGTTCTTACTACGTAATGGTCTGCTTGGCTGATCATGACGCTTTACGGGGGCTGCAATATAACAAAGTCTTCTTCTGTCTGTTCTGCCCGTTTGCGCCTGTGGTCGTGTGAGTTTTGTGCATTTCTATCGCGTTCTTGTGGCCGACGGGGTGTTTGTTGACCGTCATTTCGCCCCCGCGAGTGGATACTGTGTACGGGTGTTACACGGAGATGAACGCAATAGCCCGGCAGTGAGGGCAACAGAAGGAAAGTAGACGGCCAAAACCCCCCGAAGGTAGACACCAGCAAAAAGCAATCACTGTCCCAGGTGAAAAGCCACAACGAACCGACACAGCCGACACAACCACACCCACGCACCCACACGCATGCGCACGCCCGCACCCCTCCACCACGGCACCCGCGCCACAACCGCACACAGCAACCACCACCACCGCACTACTGCCCACCCCAACAAAACCAGCCACCACCGACCCCCCAACAGCAGCACTCCAGCCGGCCCCACTGGAGCATTCCATCACGGGCCCCCCGCACATGAGAGCCTGGGGGCGCACGCCCCCGACAGTGCAAGGCGTACCAGCCCTCCCCCTCCGGCCGCCCGGCAGGAGCCTGAGGGCGGGGCGCGAAGGGCACTGGCGGCGCCGCATCACTCCCCCCAACGGCGGCTCGCGGGAAGGCAGGGCGGGCCAGCACTACCAGACGCGGGGCCGGCCTGCGCCGCTGCAACCGCGGCACCCGGCCCAGCAAGGCGACCAGCGGCCGCCTATAGCACGTCCGACGGGACAGCGTGGCCTGTGTACGGGTGTAAGTTGCCGATCCGCGGTGAGCATTCACATGAATATGGACAGTGTAATGCCCGCTTTGTACTGATATTTCACGTGTTGAGCTCCAAGGGGGCTTTATTGCGTGGTCTGGATTTGTGAGGCACACACATGTGGAGTCCGAACATCATCGTGGCTTGGCTGCTCAGTCACGTCTGTCAGTAGAATGGCTCAAACCTGGTGCTTTTCAAAGAGGCATAGGCTTCGGTAGTGGCGCTTCGGGTGGCGTAAGTCTGCTGACCTATTATCGGCTCTTCGCTAAGCGCCATGTTAGGTGATGCCGCAATCGCCATTCGGATCCCACTTACGTCCGAGGTGCTTGCCAAAGCGCCACGGAAGAAATGAATTCTATTTGCGCATGAAGGGGATTACAAACCTGCACCCTGCACACAACACGAGCTCGGTCGGTGCAATCGACCAGCTGTGGAGGTGCTGAGGTGCAGAAGGAGCACACAGCAGGGTGGTTATACGCCGCAGGTGTGTTAAAGTGTGACAGATCTAGGGCTCAGCAGCGCTCAGGCAACAGCGCAGTCAACCGGCATACAGACACACGATCACATGCTTCAACGTCACTCTCCGCAAGAGCAAATTCCAGAACGGACCAGCATGATGACAATCTGTAACCACACGCATGCACTGCACTGCTGTTTAGGATGAGCTTGTGTATCATGACTGGTGTGTCTGGCACGGCTGCCGTGGCGGACAGAGTGAGCCCGGTTGCTGAGTTGTGAGGCAGCACGTCGGATGTGCTACTAGCGTGACTGCCACATCACACTTTCACTACACAGAGCCACCACCCACTGTGTAACAAACTGCCAACACAGTGCTACACAGAGCCGCGGTCACCTGGGGCTGCAGCCCCAGGTGACCGGCCCCAAGCATCGCAGCCGCAGCTGGCGAAATCCCCGTGATACGACCCTTGTGTGGGAAGGGGCTGTGGGAAGGGCTGGGCCCACGAGGGGATGAAGGAAGATGGGAGAGGAGGGACGTGGGTGTAATGTGAACGAGGCAGCTGCAGGCATGCTCCATGCTGGAAGCATGTGCTGCTCTGCGGCACCGACCGTATGTGTCCATGGCGGGGCACTGCAGCATGCGATGTCCTCCGCTGTCATTGCACAAGGGAGCACACTCTCTGCACAGGCTTCGTTTATGGCTGTCGTTGTGTGCATGCTATTCATGATGCCATGGCATGGCTTCAGGGCAGCCGGCCACCACATCCAGTACTGAATGTAGTTGCCGCAACGTATGGCTGACATGAAGCTGCCGTGCCGCACCAGCACCAACGACATGATTGAATCAGTACACATGCTGTAGTGCAGTGGAATTGTAGTTTATATAGAGTATGGTGATCCTACCACCTACAGTATGATGATCCGACCACTGGTCCAAGTGCGGAATGTGGTTTGTTTGTTACAGCTACACAGGTCATACACAAATAGACACAAACGCTAAGATGCGATGTGAGTTCGCGAAAGTCAGTCGTTGATCGGCTGGGCGGTGTTATCGGCAATGCCAGCGGAGGTTTTGGACTGCCAATGGCAGCTGTGGTATTGATCTCACACCGGATGAATGGCATTCATAAGTCGAAGAATGAACCCCTTCTACAGAAGGCACAAGTGTTACACGGAGATGAACGCAATAGCCCGGCAGCGAGGGCAACAGAAGGAAAGTAGACGGCCAAAACCCCCGAAAGTAGACACCAGCAAAAAGCAATCACTGTCCCAGGCGAAAAGCCACAACGAACCGACACAGCCGACACAACCACACCCACGCACCCACACGCATGCGCACTCCCGCACCCCTCCACTACGGCACCCGCGCCACAACCGCACACAGCAACAACCACCACCGCACTACTGCCCACCCCAGCAAAACCAGCCACCACCGACCCCCCAACAGCAGCATCCCCACTCCATCCTGCCCCACTGGAGCATTCCATCACGGGCCCCCGGCACATGAGAGCCCGGGGGCGCACGCCCCCCACAGTGCAAGGCGTACCAGCCCTCCCCCTCCGGCCGCCCGGCAGGGGCCTCAGGGCGGGGCGCGAAGGGCACTGGCGGCGCCGCATCACTCCCCCCACGGTGGCTCGCGGGAAGGCAGGGCGGGCCAGCACGACCAGACGCGGGGCCGGCCTGCGCTGCTGCAACCGCGGCACCCGGTCCAGCAAGGCGGCCAGCGGCCGCCTATAGCACGTCCGACGGGACATCGTGGCCACGCACCACCGCCCGGCCCGCCAGCCGCATACGCAGCGGAGCCGCAGTGAGGACCTGGCGCGTCACACCACGGCACAGAGTGGTGGAGAGTTCGTACATGGCATTCTACAAGAACGCTCGCCTGCACACGGCCCCCGAAGCCGCAGCAAAGTCAGCAATCTTATTTAGGAAGGGGAACGCACCCGTGCCCACACGGCCAAACATGTCATGCGACAGGGACACAAAGCGACACGCACAGATGGGGTGTGCACACACGAAGTGTGTTACACAGTGATAGATTCATCACAGATGGCCGTAGCGCGCGCCGGCGCGCCCGTGCAGACTGCTAGTGTCGAGTCGGCGACCGCTTGTGGGTCCGGCGACTGCTGACTGTGTGTTTGGTGTGCGCGTGGGCTGCGTGGTACTGCGCGGTGTGCGAGTGTCTGCTTTCAAGCTGGCGCTATTTCGTTCTGGCATTTACTCGTGCGACGCGTGGCCTTGGTGCTTGCGGTGGCCGGTTTGTCTGTTTGTTTATTGCCTGGTCTGTTGCCTCGGCGCTGCTGAGTCCTAGATATATCACTGTGCAACACAGTGATAGATTCATGCATGCAGTGTGCAACGCCACACGCGCGCGCACGCGCACGCACACACACGTATGCACGTATGTCCCGGGCCCACTGGCGGGCGCCGCCTCGACACTAGCAGTCTACACAGGCGAGCCGCCGCGCGCTACGGCCATCTCTGAGGCCGCGAGGCACCGGTCCCAGGGGCTGCAGCCACAGCCAGTTCGGCAGCACGAGCAGTGTCCGAGTTGAGGGGCAGAGGAGAAATGGCGGAGGTGTGCGGACAGGAGGTAGGAGGGAGGGAGGAGGGGGGGCGGGGGCGAGAGGGGGCTGCAGGGCACAATGCCTATGCGCAAATTGCCCGTCAGCGCCGGTAGGCCATCCGTGGGGACAAAAAGGCCCGGCAGCAGCGAGCACCCGACCAGTCTGGCGCGGAGGGGCGAAGCCGCGCGGGCTTGTCGCGCCAGCACGCTGTTGTGAACAGGTCGCGCATTACATTCATTGCTCCTCGTGTGTGTAACCAACACGGATGTGGGGAAATATTCGTGGCAGCCTTTCGTTGTTGCAATTGATGCTCTGCGGGATCATTCCACATGATGCATGTACATGCAAATGTGTGATAGTGGTGCATGCTGCATGATGTGCTGGTAGGGGCGCCACGCTGTACGTACGTGTACGGCCAGCGCACAGCAGCTGGCCACGTGGATGGTCATGTGCTGTCTTTGGCGGTGAAGCCTTGTGGTGTGCACTGGACTGTAACACGATAGATGATGGATCGTTACAACCACAGATCCAACCAACCCTCATCGGGGAATTCAAGCATGGCAACAAACATGAACGGGCTCCCCACAACAAAGGAGCAGTCTAGACACCAACTGGCAGGCATTGTACAGACTCAGACTTATCGTAGCATCAGCTGCCGGGTGCGCTCCCGGTGCTCCGCGAATGCCTCGCGCTGCGAACGAAGACTAGCCGCGTCCCCGGCCAGCACAGCGGACAGCAGCCGCATCGCTGGCCCCACCTCGCCCGTCGCCGCATCCCCCCTCGGCCGCCTCGCTAGCCACGGCGCCATCTTCTCCTCCATCGCCTGGCCCAGCACGCAGCGCAGCATCGCATCATGTCCAAACCGCCGGGCCGCCTCGACGTCTTCCTGCGCGTTCCGTCGAAGCTCCCCGCTGTTGCGCAGGCCCCGCATCAACCCGTGCAGAGCGCCATTCGCACCCCTGTGCGTCGCGTGCTGGCCCCTTGCCGGCTCGCGCTCCCTGTGCTGTGCCGCAGCGCAGCGCAGCATGCCTTCAACCTTGCCAATTGCATCCTCGAACGCAACCGCATGCAGCTCCGCCATCGCGGCAAGCTCGTGCGCGGTGTCGTCATGCATGGCGGCCAGTGCGGCATCCATCTCGACCGCAGCACGCGCAGCACGTGCCGCCGTGTCGGCGCGCGCGGCGACAAGCAGGTCGTCTGCGTGCCGCAGCGTTGCAGAGAGCGCGGGCTGGCTGGATGGTTGCGCGCTGTGCAGTGCCTCTAGGTATCCCTCTTCCACAGCACCGTCGTGGCCGATCTCATGCTGTGCTAGGCGCCCGGCCAACTTCTCCATGTCCCTGTAGAGGCACGCCACTGCACAGCATGCCACACAGACACGAGCCAACGATCCCGCACTGCGTCCGAACCTTTGCACGAAAACACGGCTGGTTTCCACCGTTCGTCACTGACACGCAGGCAGCGGCCGCAGACAAGCAGGCATCAAGTCGTCGCGTGAAGCCACACACAGCATGACACAGCGTGACGCGCAGCTGGCACGATGCGTACCGGTCCTTAGCTACGAGCTTGGAGTCAAGCCGCCGCAGCTGGTACTTGAGGTGGCGGTTCTCCTCCGCCTGCGCCTCACAATCCTGCGCCATGCTGTGCAGCTGAGCGTCTCTGTCGCCGACCAGCGCCTTGAGCTCCTCACACTGCTTCACCAGCGGCGCCGTGACGCCGTCCTACATGCACGCGACCCCTTGTAGCCACTGTTCGATACACGATCTATTTGTGTTGGATCATGCATGTGGCGTGGCGATGTGGCCTCTATGGCAAGACATGGACGATCAGGGCATGGACGGAGGACATGCGACCCTGCACATGTCACACACAGCCCACAGCCCACAGCCCACAGCCCACAGCCCACAGCCCACAGCCCACAGCCCACAGCCCACAGCCCACAGCCCACAGCCCACAGCCCACAGCCCACAGCACACAGCATACAGCACCCAACAAAAGCATTGTCCAAAACCACCGGCAGCCACCCAGCTACACCGGCAGCGGCTGTCCTCAGCCAGCAGACATGGAGTGCACGTAGACTCACTGAAACATGGTACACATGCGAGGCTCCTGACACACGGCGTGTATAAGTTGACGCATGATGCAGTCTAGCTCTATAGCAATGCATGCACGGCCCAGCACAGCCGATGCATGATCCACATGCATCCACCCACAGCTGGGGAAACGGTGTCTACTGTCTTCCTCATGGATGCATGGACCATGAGTGAGCAGCACCTGCCAACGGCTGAGCTCCGCCTGTAGCCGCTTGATCTCGGCCTTGAGCGCGCGCGCCTCGCCCTGGGTGTCCACGTTGACGACCGCCCGATTGCGCACGCACTTTGCGCTCTGCGCAAAGAGCAGCGTTGACAGCGTCTCGTGCGCGCACGCGTCACTCTCCGACACGTTGGCGATGAGCACGGTCTTGGCGTTGCCGCCAAGGGAGTCCCGCAGCAGGAACGTGAGCTTGCTGTCGCGGAAGGGGATGTGGCGCCCCGGTAGCCGCGTCCTCTGCGCCTCCACCACCTGCACTGCGGCTCCCTGTAAACTCTGTAATTAGCTAGAACAACCAGAATTCTACTTTAGATGTCACGGCTGAAGCCTGCACACACGTGAGGGATACGTTACAGAGGTATGCTCCACAGGGTGGTAGAACACACTGGTACGATTCATGGCAATGCAGCCCGGCTATGTCCACATGCATGAGCAGGTTGTGCCCCAACACTGCGCATGACTGACACGATGGCTCGTACATGGGTCAGCCGTGTCCTTTGTTGGGACAGACGAAATGTAATTCATCATGAACAACAATTCTCCAAAGCGCTAGCCAAGTCGCAGCCCCATGCTGGCAGTGACCAGCTAGCAATGCCAGCAAAGTAGCGGCACCGCCGGTCGCTGCTGTCCGGACGCTGCAGTGAGTTGCATGCACGACAAGATGCATGCGTCACGCCGCCGTGGCCAGAAGCGCTGCCAGGCACGATGCTCTGTACACCCCACAAACAGCAAAGCCATGGCCACATGTCTCAACAAGCACGTACGCATGGGATACCCAGCGCAGGACATGAACATTGACATGCGCATGAAGCAGACGATGGGCTGGGGGAAGCGGGGGGCGCGCCTTGCTGATGACGCGGCCGAGCGCGGACAGGCTGCGGTTGATCTCCCGGGCCTCCGTCAGCGCAGTGCCGGTGACCGCGCTCACCTTGACGCGCTCGCTGCCGGCCAGGTCCACGACGTGTAGCACGCCGCTGCGCACGCTGCGGGCACCGCTGGCCATCGTGGTGCGGCACTCAACACGCGCCGTGAAGACGGTGTGACCGCCGGAGGAGTGCCGGTTGACGCGCGTCTCGCGCATGCTTCGCGCGCGCGCCCCTTGCAGCATCAGCTTCATCGCGTCCTCCACTGCACCGTTGGTGGCGTGAGCGGCATCGCAGACGCTGGCATTAAGATACAGGGAGGTTGGGAACGGGGCATGGGCAGCCGCTAGGTCTATGGTTTGATAGCACAATCCGGATTGCTGGGCTGTCTAATCAGCTGTCTTGCGGGCGTTGTGGTGCGGTGCGTTTGTACTTTGGCATTTGGATGGTCGAAGCACATGTAAAACACGTTACAGGGGTATGTTCCACAAGGTGGTACAACACACAGGACAGAAGTCATGGCAATGCATCAAACACATTCACCATGGCCGAACGCCGTACGCAAACTGAAACAAAACAGCTGCTGGATGGTCGATGCCGGTGTCGCACAGACAGGAAACGGAGCAGGATGAGATTCGTACAGCGCACATGCATGGGGCCATGCCTCGCAGTGAGCAGGGTACACCATGTTTGTCGCAACCTTCGGACAGACTGCAGGCAAATTGACAGCCATCGTGCACACCAGGGGACCATAGCATGGGCCACATATGTTGTGTCGCACCACTGCACAGCTACCACTTCTTGGCGACTGTGTGTTACTGCCGACGATGTCGATCTGTCAACAATCTCAACAATGGCACAGATCGATCGGGCAACAGGAACCAGCCGATTGCGCAAGATTGAACAATAGGAACTTCCTGTTGGGAAGGTAGGCGTGCCGTTGAGGATGACGGAAGTGGTGGGAGGCGTGCCGTTGAGGATGACGTGGTCGGAGAGGCCCTCCACAAAGACCCCGGCGTCGGAGTCGGAGCGAAGGGGGAGGCTGCGGCCCTCGTCCAGCGGCCGCAGCAGGTCGGACAGGTGCTCCTTGTAGATCTGCAGGAAGCTGCAGCGGCACGTGTACTGGACGTCCGTGCCGCCGTGGTGGCCCTCCTTGCTCTCGATCATCTGCATGCGTCGAACATGTAAATGAAAATGTAAACGTAAGTTGTAGAGTTGCAGAGCGAGGCCGCAAAAAGGTGTCGCCACGGGTGGACCAGGAGAGTGCAGACGGGCAGGCGGAGCTGCACGCGCGCATGCACTTCCACACAAGACACCCAGAAACATATGGCCTGGAAGCAGCCCAGCAGCTGCAGGCGTGCATGCACTTCCACACAAGACACCCAGAAACATATGGCCTGGCAGCAGCCCAGCAGCTGCAGGCGTGCATGCACTTGCAGATCTGTAAGTTGTAGCCTTGCAGATCGGCGTCCACCCCAGAAGTGCAGAAGCAGTGACGGAGGGCAGGAGTCGCCGGTATGGCCAACAAACTAGCCATGAAACCAGCGTGGAGCGTGCAGATGGCTGGGCCAGGCTGAAGGCGCACCGTGCCAAAGCGGTCGAAGAGGGCAGTTAGGACAGGACACGGCGGAATGAGCAGGTGCGCCCTGCACAGCGTTGCGTGGGAGCCCTGCATTGGCAGCGCAACTACAACCAGCCCCTTGGGCTACACGACAAACGAGTGCGAGAGCGGAGCTTGTGTTGCGTGACCGGGTCATTAGATCGCTTGTTGCGGGGGGCTAGCTGTGCATGTGATGCATGCATGTAGGTTTTGCCACATCAGCACGGCCCGGGCTGCCAGTGGATGTGGGATGCTGATCGGAGGAGGGCGGGGCGGACAGGGAGAAGAGTCCGAACCTCAAAGATGCGGTGGAAGATGCGCGGGGTGAGGCCCATGCCGGGGCGCATGGTGTGCAGGTCGTGGATGCGGCTGGAGGCGTTGCAGACGTCGCCGAGGATGGTGTGTGTCTTGCCAGCGCCGGTCTGGCCGTAGGCAAGGCAGCATGCGTTGTAGCCTTGCATTACGTTGTTGACCATGGGGACTCCGACCACTGCATGAAGCCTCGACATCACGGGGTGCAGTGTCTGACGGGCTGCCTCTGCAGCCATGGCGAGTGCGCAGGAGGTGGCCCTTTGCCAGCGGTGGTGGAGGAGGATCAGGCGCCGGAGACAGATGCGACGAAACGGGTTGAGCCGTGCAGCTGCGGAAGTAACATGCAGACAGAAGTGAGCTGAGAACTGCCGTTGTGCACAGCTCCCGTCGCGCTTGACCATCGCTCGAGGTCCAAGCGCTAGCTGAAGCCGATTCCGTGCATACATGCAGCTTGAACGGAGCGCACGGTTGAATAGCTCCTCCTGTGTGCCATCACTGCTAATAACATGATCAAAATTGAACTCACAGTCGCGGCCGTCCGCCTGGGCGAGGAGGCCAGATACGCCGCGCTGCTGCAGGCAGCTCGCCTGTCCGACAAGTCCTATTTCGCGCCTGTTTGGAGGGCGAATTCGAACCATAACCTGTAAGTTCAAGCATATTATTCTAGTTCAGTAGCAATGTACCGTCGGCGCATTATGCCGCACTCGCATCCCTTGAGCGCTCAGTAATGCCTGCCGTGGGCCTTCGTGGTCATTCACGATCACAAGCGCTGCGTTAGACCGCAACCAGGCATTGGCGATGTAGAAGATTTAAGCAAGGAGGCTGTGCGCTATATCATTCTTTCCGCACGGGACACTGTGCGGTAAAGAGTGCGTGCACACCTGCACGTTATGGGCTGTGTCATGTACGTCCTCGACGACGTCCCGACAAGCCTCACCTCCCCCCACCGGCATAGAAGCATTCAAAGAGTCTGCCTCCTGCATACCCGTCACAGCGTCTTACCCGGGCATGCTGGTGTGCACTGCCGCCTGCACCGGCTCGTCAGCCTGCGCGTTCAATTCTTGCGATTTGATTTACGACGCAGCTGGCGAGAGGACAGATACCCCAACGGACAAGCATATACCTGCTCTTGTGCCAAGTCGCATCGTACCGAGCTCTCGTAGGCTGGCGTAGTGTGCTGGAACTCGTCGGCAGGAACTCGCGATGGTTTGCCCGAGCTTCCAGGCCCGTTTGCTGCTTTGCAGCCATGAAGCACGCAATCACGCCCTCCACGGCACTTTGATGACCCCTGTTGGCACATCTCTCGACAGCTACAAGCGGTATGAATGATGGCAATAACTGCGTTGCTGAAGACGCTGTTCTAAGCCGTGCTGGATATGAAGCCGTGGCGAGGCGAGAAGCCTGCAGCAACAGCAACGCAGTAAGAGAAATGTGCAGGTAGCTGATGTTGCATAAGTATGGTTACAGCAGGTGGCGCGGAATGGTCGCGGCAGCATGACACACCAACAAGGCCAGACTTCGGAGGCGTCCTGGTGCACCTAAGACACAGTCCACCCGTACCAAATGATTGACATTCGCGAATCCTACCCCATGGTACCCACACGACAGGTTTTGGCCGTCTACTTTCCTTCCGTTGCCCTCGCTGCCGGGCTATTGCGTTCATCTCCGTGTGACACGACACGCCCCACATGAGTGGCGAGCCGGTCTAGAAGCATTGCCGGCTAGTACAACTTGAATCATGCGCTTCTGTATACAATGCGCACACACGCATGCGCATTCGCACAGATTTGATCGCGTCCGCCTTTCTTATTTTGCAATTGTCAGAGGACTGACCTGGTCACGAACACCAGGAGCGCACCCTGACCGGCATCAACGCCATATTTGACGCGAACATCCAAGTAAAAAATGAAATCAGGCGTATAGCGTACTTCCCCACCGTATTTGTCCGCATTAGACGTCGCTTTCAGGTGGGAGGGAGTTGCTGGCATGTATTGGCCACGTTCCCCGGGGGGTCCACCCGCTAACCAAAAAACCAGCAAAGTAATATTAACAATAATACAACAAACGAGAAGCAAGCCAGATTCAAGCCGGTATTGGCCACAGCACCCCTGCAAACAGGGGCGGAAGAACGAAAAAACACAGACTGTACACACTGTGTATTACACAGTCACAGCTCGACCAGAGTATCCTTGCCGCAACACTGTAAACCATGCTGTCTAGTGCAATGCCACAACACGCAGGAGACGCGCCACCACGCCGTTTAACGCACACGTTGGGGATCCGTGAACTCCCAGAACTGCTTTCATCATTTCACATGCTATGTGAAATGATGCACTACTTAGGCCGCAGTCAGACTGCACAGGGAATGCACACGGCATGCAAAGGGTTTCCGGGGCGACGCATAACAGCCGGTGCTTGCGGCTTGGACACCACACGCCCCGACCATAAACTAACACTGCTTGAACACACGTCCACTGCACACCCATCAGCAGACAACCTCAATCAGCAGGCATCTACTTGCCCTGTTGTTGCCCATCAGCCATAGGGCACCCCCGCGGTTTCCGTGAAACTGTGGCTGGTGCTGCATAGTGCTGTCCCGCAACATAGAGCACAAATGCATGCGAAAACGCCTACGGAAAGTCGAAAAAGCCTGAAAACGAACGCCTCTGGGCACTGCGAACATCGATGATTACCTCGACACTACTCACAGCAGGCGACGCTACGCCTTCGTCCATCATTTCCCACACCTACCTTTCCCAACACAAACTCCTGCTGCGAAAACTTCGGCATGCGTTTGCGGCGTGCACTGGGATGCCGCAAAGGCGCCTATGCAGTGTCCAGGAGAAACTCCAGAAGCACCGTCGCCGCCTCAGCCACGTCCTCGGGTAGCACAAACTCCTTTGGCGAGTGGCTCACGCCCCCGCGACAGCGCACGAACAGCATGCCCATCGGCACCACCTCCGCCATCGCGAGCGCATCATGGCCGGCCCCGCTGGTCAGCACCGGCGGCAGCGGCGGCGCCGCCCCCGCCGCGCTGCGCGCGGCTGCGCGCGCCGCGGCGGTTGACAGCACGTCGCGCACGTCCATGTCCGCATGCTGCGTGACCGCAGCATGCAGCTGCGCGACGCCGCAGCGCATGCCGTGCGCGTCGCAGTCGGCGGCCACGGCCTGCCGCAGCCACGCCTCCACCGCGCCGCGCGCATCGTCGCTGTCCGACCGGATGTCGACCGTGAAGTTCACGGCACCAGGGATGACGTTGGAGACGCGCGGCCAGATGTCAACGCCCCCGACCGTGCACACGAGGTACGGCTGCGCTGCGGCCTGCTCCAGCTGGAGCCACCGCAGGTGGAACCAGGCCTGCGCGGCGGGCGGCAGCTGCTGCGCGGCGGCCGCGACCAGGTCGCGCAGCATGGGGTGCGTGCTGCTGTGGAGCCGCTGCAGTGTGGTGTGGGTGGCGGCGGCGAGGGTGGCGGCGGTGGTGCGCGGGGGCGTGCTGCAGTGGGCGCCGATGGCGTCGATCAGGCGAGACGCGGCGCGGAGCGGGTCCTTCCGCAGGTGCATGGGAACGGTACCTGCACAGTGCGGGGAGAGTGAGACGCATGCATGTTACGGGGACAGCTGGGGGCATGGATGCCTGTTTGCAGTCTGACTGTTTACAGTTTACAGAGTTGCAACGAGTTACAAACGGACTGTCCACTGTTGACTGCACCAGCTGGGTGACGGCTGGGGGCGCAGAGGATGGCAGGCTGGAATTGCTCACGGCGTGATGCGATCGCCAGGGCCCGACTGTGCATATCAAGTCCATGGTGTGCTGTGCATGCCGTGACAGATGACAGAAGTCACAGCACAGGGACTCGGCAGCACTCCCAAGGGCTCATCGCGCAGCCTCCACCGGCTAGAACGGCGCATGTGGCGGCGGCAGTGGTCCGCATGGTCCAACACAGCAGCATATTGGCATGAAACCGCTGAACGTGTGTACTCACGACGCAGGGGGGGTAGTAGACCGGGGCCACCCTGTCATTCAGCTCTCACATGCATGACCGCAGCGCCATACTCACGTATCCAGAACAGGCTGCCGCTGCGGGTGTCCCTGCGCACGTGCCTTTGTGCAGGGCGGTTCTCCCTTTGCACCGGGCAGGTCCGCCCTGGGTCGCGCATCACAGAACTCAAAGCATGGGGTACTGCGAGACTGTGACCCGCAATCAGCGGAGCGCCTTTAAGGCAAAGAGCGCGTGTGATGTGGGGACGAGCAGGAGGCGCCGCACCGGCATGGCCCTGTTCCCCGACGACCTGCACCTGAAGCCGCGACTGGCCGGAGATTGCGCGAACGATGCCGATCGGCCGCGCGGCCGCCTCCAGCACCGGGCCCTGCTCCATGTGCGCCTCCACATACGCCCGCACGCTGCCGGCAGGCATGGCCAGCGCGCCCAGCGCGCGCTCGCGGCCCTCCGGATCGTCTGGCAATCCGATCGAGGCCGCCACAGACACGCCCGCCGCGTCGGTGGCGGCCAGGATCTCCGGCGTCAGCTGCCCTGCACCACCACGCAGCGTCGCTGCTTACATGCCTCGGCACGCTCACGAGTTTGAAGCACCATTTGCTGGCTGCTCACTTGGTCGTGAGCGCGGGCGTCCGTGTGCTAACAAGAACTATGCTGCCACCAACGTGGCGCTGTCACACGCCCGCTGGCATGCATGGTACTAGTGTAACCGATTACGTGTATATGGTAATCATGCCCCGGACATGTGTGCGCTGACATGGGAATGTCTTTGGGATAGCAATTACGCCCCAATCTATATATTGGGCAACTTTATGATATGATGCCGACGTAATTCTGGATTTCCTTTGTAATTGGTGACACTACATGCGAGCACAAACACTCACTAACGACTCGTATTCCCCAATACGCCAGAGCAGGGCAGCGGTGGTTGGCGCTATGCGTGGCCGTAACTCAGAGAGGCACTGCGACGTGCCAGCCGGGCGAGGCGGATGCACTATTCAAGCACAGCATGCACGCACAGCATGCACGCGCAGTGCGCAGCAGTCGAGCCAGGGAGGTGCACAACTACAGGGCGCGGGGAGTGGATGCAGGAGCAGGAGTCGCAGGAGGCAGTAGTCGCAGAAGCAGGAGTGGCAGAAGCAGGAGTGGCAGAAGCAGGAGTGGCAGAAGCAGGAGTGGCAGAAGCAGGAGTGGCAGAAGCAGGAGTGGCAGAAGCAGGAGTCGCAGAAGCAGGAGTCGCAGAAGCAGGAGTCGCAGAAGCAGGAGTCGCAGAAGCAGGAGCCCTGCAGCAGGGCGCGGTGGTGAGCGCACCGGTGAGGGCGCGGCTGCCGAGGAAGGTGGTGTGGAAGCGCATGCCCTCCTCGTCCGTGAAGGCCACAACGCGCACGTGCACGCGCCGCCCGGGGCCCGCCACGAAGCTGCTGGCGATCCCGCGGACGTCCACCCAACCGTCTGTCTCTGCATGCCACACCAGGAGTGTGATGCGCATGGTGTGCTACACTGTGATATGTTACATTGTGACGTGTTACACTGCGTGCACGGTGTTACATTGTGGCATGCTGTCAATGGACCGACAGAGATACAGCCATCGTGCGCATGCCACAGCACGATGCGCATGCCGCAGCAGCCGTGTGATACGCATGTTGTGGCTGCGGTGGCGTGCGCATGCCACAGCAGCCGTGTGATGCCACCACCTTCCGAATTCAAGGCCAGCAACAGTGTGCAAGGGTTTCTTCAGGTGCTGGTGTGCAAAGTTTGACCATTGTGTGTCATGCGACAATTGTGTGTCTCGTCTCGACGCCACCTGCGGGGTGGATGCAGCTTCTAAGGTCAGCGATCAGGCTAGCGAGGCGGCTCTGCAGAGCTGTCTACTTCTGCTGCTGGGCACTGCCGCAGGCTTGCGTGGAATGGGTGAGGGAGCTGCGTTGGTCAGCATTCCTGGCTGTTTTGTCTTTGCTCTGGGCGGCCTCAGGAGGCACACGTGTGCGCCAGGTAGGATCGGGCAGCACCTTTCACAGAGGCAGCCGTCGCTGCGTCGCAGCTGGAGAGCAGCATGGCCTTGACTGCTGCGACCGCTGTGACGATGCCAAGAGTTCCGTCGTATGCTCCAGCATCGCGGACGGTGTCGTAGTGCGATCCTAGCACGATGGCGCCATGGGTGGCTTCAGGGCCGCGCAGCTCGCCGTGGACGTTGCCGATTGAGTCCACCCATGACCGCATGCCTGCGAGTTCCATCCATGTCTTGATCTGCAGCACACAGCACCTTAGCACACAGCACGGCAGCACACAGTCCTGAAGTCAGAGTTGTCGACAGCGAAGGCAGGAAAGGCCAGGGCAATGGCTGCGCAAGGAGACCTAGGATACAACTGGCGAAAGATGTGCGATCAAAGCATGTCTGATACACCAGCCTGGCGCTTGTACGCAGTCGCATGTGCTGTCCAATGCACGCGACAAGAGTGTTGTGGAAGACGTTTGTTGGGCAGGCTGACTCTGACGCATGGCACGTGTCAAGCCCCAAAATGGAGCACTTCCAGGTCGATGGCAGCTAGCTAGGCAGGCGACAGCATGGCAATCCCGGAAGAATTGGACTTTTCATACCGCCCAGGGCTTCCTGATGCACGCGAGATGCGTGCAGGCACGAGCCAGGCATGAGCCTCTTCAATGAGTGTAGCAAGAGGCTACATTGTGGCGTCCAGGCGGGCGCTGCAATCTGAGGCGTATGTGTTACGTGGACACCACGACAGCGCACAGCACAACAATACATGCGATCAGTGCGACATACACACCTTTCTAGCAGCCTCAGTGTGCGCGGGCGACTTGAAAGTCCGCAGGAGGTACACGTCTGAGTCACTGACCTGCACTCAGAGGAGTCCTGAGAAGGTGCTGGAGATGACTGCAAGTCTCCAAGCGACTCCGTCATGCAGTCATCATCGTAATGATGCTGAGTCTATGTCTCGTTGTGTTGATTTCGGGAGCCTAGACTCTCGGCAGCCAAAAACCGGCCTGACACCGCGCATCGGACCCACGTAGCAGGTCTTCATCCCCACGCAGACTATTTGACAAAGACAGCAAATGCATTGCTGCATATTACTACTCGTGAATGAGTCCATTCGGCATCTACACTGATCGGTGCTGGTCCCAGACCCGAAGTGATGAAGACCTGCCGCTGCGCGTCCTAAAGATCGAGGCCTGTTGATGTTGAGTGCAAGGCGTGTGTCCGCGTTAGGCATTGATTTAGAATACAACAATGATGCTGACACGGACGGCTAGCGTTGATGAGTCCGATGTGGTCAGGTGAAGCGAGCACGTGAGCAATGCCGGGTCGCACCTGCTGCAACCTTGCGAGCTGCTCGTTCGGCTCAATAGATAGGGCTACATTGAGATCCCGCTCACAGCCTGCACATGTCTGTTTGTTAAGCTTGAAGACGGTGTCGCATGGGTTCTGCTCGGGGCACGGATGACAAGGCGCATGATAAGCGATCAGATGTCGATAGAGCACAAGTACTTTTCCCTGCAAACGGATCTACACTAAAACAATAATGAAAGCGCGCGCATAGCTCTCCTGTCAACGCAATATGTATACCACACCGCTCATTGCGCATGGTCGTGCGTGGGTGGGAAGGTCGACGCGACGACCACTCACCTGACGGATGAACACTTGAGGCATCAACGCATACCGCCAAAAGAGTCACAAGGGCAGCAACTATTGCCAAAGATCCAGTATTCATGCAGACTGGAAGAACTGTCACGCTAAGATGGCTGAGAGATGATCGTTCAGAGTTGACAGGCGATACACCGTTGTGGCTCGAGAAAAAACGCCAGCTGAGGTACCAATGGAGCTAATTTTAAGGCCGTATTGGACAGCTGATGGGTTTTGGAGATCACCGGAAGCAGAGGTACACAACACGATGGCAGTGCCCGTTAAACACAACGACTGACGGTGTAGATACGTGCCCCAGATGAAGTTTTAAGTTTCCATCTCGAGTGCCCATTTATTCATTATATGCACAGCCAGTACCGCAGAAGTCATTGCCACTTCATGATCGGTCTGTGCTGGACCTCGTGATGCAGTTTGACCTTGTAGCCACCTCTTCGAATTCTGGTATGGACAGATGGCTTCAAGGGCATCAGGTGACGGGCAGCCGCACGACCGCTCACGAGCACGCGGGACCACATACAGCCTGAGCTGGACAGTCCATCTATTAGACGATCCTGACGACAGGAGCTATCCTGCGGCAGACATGCGCATGCCTGCCTGCAAAAGGTTCAGATGACTCGGAGCTCCACACCGTCACGGCGTTACGGTGGACATGTGTGTTCTACCCCTAGCCGTATCCGACTTACAAGGCCATTCCAGCATGAGTACGTGCTAGGATGTGGCATGATTATCGATGTCAATTTTTTGGGCTGATCACAAGAGTAGCAGACACATGTGCAGCATACTACTAGTAGACACCGCTAACAAATTCGTTCTGGCATTTGCTCATGCGGAGGGTGGCCTTTAGTGCTTGCGGTGGCCTGCCTGTCTGGCTGCGTGTTGCCGGGTCTGTTGCCTCGGCGCTGCTGGGTCCTAGATCTATCGCTGTGTAACATGGCTACATGGGTCCAGGGGATATGGCCTTGAAATACCTGTCTGAACCACCGTTTCCCACTTCATTACAACTTACAAGTGTGAATTAAGTGCAGCTGAGACGCGTGTGAGCATATTGTGAACTCGCGTAAGTATAGAAAAATCTCAAATTACATGAAAGTCAATGTAGTTTGCTCAACACCGTTGAGCGGTATGTAGTTTGCTCACCGGCACCTGAAGGCACCTGCGCACCTACGCACCATATCATATACCTACGCATCAATGGAATTCATGAGTTCAGAAGGCTTGCTGCAATGCACTGTCACTGCCTGTTGGCCCATCACTGCCGCCACGATCAATGCTAGCATCCCCAATCGCAGTAACAGCTGCTACCACAACCTGATCATCCAAGCCAACCGGGCCCACCGGCACGCGCCGATCCGACCCGAGCAGTCCAGACGGGCGCGTAGCCGCGCGCCACAGCCACCGCCGCGACCCCAGCTACCCGTCATAGGGGCCGCAGCCGAAGACACCGGCGCGAACGCCGCGGTACAAGCTGTTTCCGGGGAAGGGCTGAGGAGAAGGCCGGGGGTGCGTGGGGAGGAGGGAAGAGGCAGGAGGAGGGGGGGGGAGGAACCGCGGGGGCGGCAGGGGAAGGGGAAGGCAGGCAGGTCGCAATGGAGGGGTTCAGTTCACAGTTCTACTCTACGCGCGATGGCACGTCAGCGCCAACACATGGTGTGCACCAGTCATGATCTCACATCGCGCCGCTTCTTGCGCCGCTAATAGCGTGGGCCGGAACGCGATGGGGAAGTAGATGGGGCCGATGGGGTCGCCTTGCTTCACGCCAGATGCACTCCACAAAATCGCGTTGGACCCGTCTTGCTGACGTGCCAGCAGCGGCGATGGCGCTCAATACGCCATGCGTGCGAATGCGGCCAGGGCGGGGAGTTGCGCGTCAATCTCCGCGATGATGGTCTCGCGGTCAATCAGGTTGAACGCGCTCTCGAGATCGAGCTGCACTGTGATCGTCTCCGCATCTGACAAGTCCGGGGCCAGCGCGTGGCTCGGAACCTCAGGGCCGCCGCGAACACCGACCCCAATCTGGTGCGGCGCAGGCCCGGCGCTTCTGGGACGCACGCCAGCGCGCAGATACCGGCGAGGCATGAATACTTCGCCGATAGCGATCGGGCGAACGCCGCCGTTCGGTTTGGCGATGGCGATCAGGCGGCTGGCGAGCAGCAGGTCGGAGTGGGAGATGGTGCCCGACAGCAGGAGGTTGACGAAGCGGCGCATGGCCTCACCCGTGCGCTTGTTATACAGCCTGGCGCTGCGGACGTGCTCGTATGTCCACTCGCTGGGGCCGGCTGCTGAGCCCTGTGTCAGGCTCCGCAGGATGGCCTCAAACCGCGCCGCTGAGACTTCCTCTAAGCGGCTGCCGGCTGGGGTAGGATGCGCTGCGCGCTTTGGAGGGGGCGCGGGGGGGTGCAGTGCTCGCAAGCGTGGCAGTGAGTTCTGGTCGATGGGAACGATGGGGCTGCTGTCCAAGCAGCGCGCAGTGCGGCCAACATTGCCGTTGCATGCATGTGGGTGCATGCGCCCTGCCATTGCGAGGTCCGCCACAACTTCTGTGCGAGTGCGGCCGGGGTCGCTGTGTTCAGCGGTGTCAAGCAACATCTGCTCCCTGGTCCGCTTCCGGATCTCGCGCACGCGGGCATTGACTCGCCTGGTGCGCCCCCTGCTTGCGCCAGTGTTGCCGAGGGCCTGGCTGGGCAGCAGGAGTAGGAGCCTGAGCTCTGTCTCTACACTGGGCCGGTGACCGCGCTCGGCCGCATCGGCGGTACGTTCCAGCGCCGTGGCCACAACGTCGGCCCAGCTGGATCTGCATTCGTTCGGCACACCCTGAGGGATCCGCACGTCCGGGTAGGGGGCTTCCGGTGATGGCGGCGCGTCTGGGGCTGGCTTTGGATCCACCTGGGTGTCGCTGACGAGGTCTGCTTCCGTCAGATCGCGCATGTGGGAGTCAACCCGTGGGCCAGCGCTAATGGTGGCGCGGGAGACGTCCGGAAGGACGGCGCGCTGGCCGGGGGGGAGGCGGGACGTATGGGAGGGTCGGGGGGGAGTGGCATGGCGGTGAGCCGGCGCGCGGCAAATGGGGGCAGGCGCGTCGGTCAGGGACGTCCCATGGTTGGTCGCTGCGTGTGCAGCCACGACTGGCGTAGGTGTCGTAGTAGCTGTCCCGTTGTCACACGTATGGGCCATACGGCGAGGTGAATGCACGACTGCACGTGAGGTGGCAACGCCTGCAGACGGCCGGGCGCTGCGCGGCTCTGTGCGTTGATCTTGCACCTCGCTATCATGCAGTGTGGCTCCGGGGGACAGTGGTGACAAGACTTCACCTGCGGGTTGTTTGTCAGGCTAGGATGAAAGCCGAGAGGGGTGCGCTGAGGAGCGCGTACCTCTGAGGTGAATCGATGGGTGGGCCAATATAATGTCCAGACACGGAGGTCGAGAGGACAAGGGTATAACACAGTACACAACGAAGAGCGTGGATACTGCAAACAGATTTTAAACAGTGTGTATGGAAATGGGTGGCGCCCCAGTTAGGTCTCTCCAAGCGTGTCTAACCCCAGCAAGCGCACGGTATAAATACCGCTGGAATGCGCCCAGGAACCTCCCTGTTAGAGCTGGCCTCGCCGAACCTGCGAGCAACTTGACAGTGCCCACAGGGACCTCCTATGATAGTGAGGGAGGTCTGACTATGAGTTGGCTAAAGCATGGTGTGCCTGACAGACCTGAAAGGCTTATATTGTCGTGACTGGAGGCGCGGCAGTACTGTCCGGCGTAGGCCAGGTGGCCACGTCGATTACTCCGAGGTGCCGACCAGTTCGGATCTGCTGATAGAAGACACACTGCGACGTCATTAAGCCCCGGGATGACCCGCGAATGTCTGATACCATGACTTTAACCAACCAGGCCGGGCGGTATCCTTACGGCTTACTAGGTGAGGGTATGGCATGCAGTATTGGCTGCCGGACGTGGTCGACCTGCCCTGTGGGCTGACGAGGCAGACTGGTGTGAACTGTGAGGTGTGCACACTTTGATGGGGTGCAGTGTGGTTCGACTGACTGGTGTCTGCTGATGCTGTATGTGTCTGAGTCAGTTTGTCCAAGCAGTGTAATGCATTATTGCATGTGGAATGCCATTCCACAAAATTGTTGGCCACCAGCCAGCCCGCCGTCAAGTCTGTGGTGCTCATCTACCCATGTCAGACAGCACAATTTGGTCAAATCGGTGCGGGCGAGTGGCTGGCTTTGCGGCTGAGGCACAGTCGAGCCGGCGCCTGCCGCAGCCGCAGGGGTGGGCGTTCGGTACACCAAACCGGAGCCTCTCCGCGGCGGTTGCGGACTGGCTGTGTGTCGTCCCGCCCGGTCATCGTCTACGTTTGAGGGCTGGGCCTGCGCCAGTGGCTCCCTCATGTGCGGTGGTGTCCGCTGTCATGAGCGCGAGCGGCCACGGCCAGTGTTGGTGGGCGTGCTCGTGCGGCCGCTGTACCGGGTGCGGGCGGGAGTGGGGGCGTGGGAGTCAACTGGTACGCCGCAGCAGTTTGCCGCATGCCTGTGGCCCTCCGGATTGTTGTATCTCGAGAAGGGCAGCTTGCATGCCTCGCAGTGGTAGCAGCTGTATGCCCGTTGTCCTCAGTGAAATTGTACTTCGGGTGGCAGCCCCGGCAGTGGGCCAGCAGATCACCGGCGGCGCGGAAGCGGCAAGGGCACGCGGGGCAAGGCACATGCAGGTCTTCGTTCATTGTAGTGCTGTGCTGTGGGAGCGAGGCTGGGGCCTTCAGGCGTGAGTACGATTCATTGGCGCGAAGTGGTTGGTGCACGCGCACCCGCAGAAAGTGCGAGGCCTAGGGCTAGGCCCAGGCCCCGTGGGCGAGAGCAGAAATAAGTATGCCTAATGTACAGTGTCTACGCTGCAGCGCTGCGAGGTGAGGAGGTGTGCGGAGCGAAGCCGCTGCGACTGCCGGTACCGCTGGTACAAAGCAGGCGCAGGCGTCACGGCGCGCACCAACTGCCGCAACTCTCGCAAAGCAGCTAATTCCAAGCAGCTGATTCCTAATTCGCATGCCCTCGTGTGCAATGCGGTGTGGCGCATGGCGGTGGCCCGCCATGACGCGATCACGAAGGCATGGCGCCACTTCATCATGTGGGCGGGCATCTCCATGTCTCTTCAGCCCAACCTTAAGAGCCATTCGCAGTATTCGGATGTGCCGGGCGTGCAGCCTCCTGCGCAGCCGCCCGGCCCCTCTTGTGAGTCTGCCAGCTGTGCTGCCGCTGGTGCGCTCACTCCACCCACCCCGCCCCCCAGCGCCTCGGCCGTGCCTTCAACCCCATATGGCACACAGACGCTGGCGCATTCCCCGCCAGCCCCCTTAAGCCCCTCCGGACCGGCGGGCACCCCTGCCCCGCTCGGCGGCGCTGCCACGGCCGCTGGCACCTCAAGAGGGTGCAGCTGCCGCGGCCACGCTTGCCGCTGCTGCCATCTCAGCCGTCATTGCCTCATCCGAGGTCACGGCTGCCGCGGCCGACGACGCCGACACCATAGACGTCGACGTCGTGGGCGAGGCGGCCATCGGCAACAGTGGCGCGCGGGAGCTCAGTGCGGCCGATGCCGCCGCCGCCGCCGTGGACGTGAAGGCGGTCCCCCCGGCGGCCAGTGCAAGGTGCGGTGTGAGCACCAGCCGCAGGTGAGCCCGGCAGCCACGGGGCCGCCGCAGCGACTGCCCGAGGGTCGCCGGGGCCGAACAGTCTCAGCTAGCGCCCGGCCTCTGCCTTCCCGCTTGCAGCGCGACCTAGATCGGGGCGATCTGCTTGTGATGGTGCCCTGCAATACCGTCGCGGCTGATGTGTGCGTGACCGGTCCAATGGCCCCCTCCCGGGTCGTCGCCGCGGCAAACACGCCAGGCGCTGCCGCTAAGCTGAAGAGGATAGGGAGTGCGATAAGTACGGCCGCTTCGGCACGGGCGAGCGCCGTTTTGTGTCCCTGTCGCATGAGACGTTTGGCCACGTGAGCACGGGTACGTTTGCCTTTCTGAATAAGATCGCTGACTTCGCTGCGGCTTTGGGGGCCGTGTCCAGGCGAGCGTAATTGCAGAATGCCATGTGCAAACTCTCCACAACTCTGGGCCGTGGTGTGACGCGCCAGGTCCTCGCTGCGGCTCCGCTGCGCACGCGGCTGGCAGAGTTGGCGGTGGTGCCTGGCCACACTGTCCCGTCGGACGTACTGTAGGCGGCCGCTGGCCGCCGTGATGGACCGGAAGCCGCGGTTGCAGCGGCGCAGGCCGGCCCAACGTCTTGTTGTGCTGGCCCGCCCTGCGTTTCCGCAGGTGGCCGAGGGCTGCCTCGAGGAGAGCGATATGGCGCCGCCAGTGCCCTTCGCGCCCATCTCCGAGGCCGTGAGGCACCGGTCCCAGGGGCTGCAGCCACAGTCAGCCCGGCAGCACGAGTGGTGTCCGGGAAGGGGGGCAGAGGAGAAACGGCGGAGGTGTGCTGGGAGGGGGGAAGAGGGAGGAGGAATGGCGGTTGCGGGGCAGGGAGGGGGGGGGGGGGGCTGCAGGGCGAAATGGGTGGAGGGGGGGGCCCGCAGGGTGAAATGGGCGAGCCTATGTGCAATGGCCTGTCAGCGTCGGCAGACCGTCCGTGGGGGCAGGAAGGGCCGGCAGGAGCGCCCGCCCGACCAGTCTAGCGCGGAGGGGCGCGGCCGCGCGGGCTTGACGCGCCAGCGCGTGGTTGTGTCGGTTCGTCGTGGCTGTACTTACGCCTGTAAGTGTTCCTAATGGTTGCTGCCTGCTTAAGCTTGCGGGGTTGAAAATTTTGGTTGTGTGCTTGCCTGCTCTTGCCCTTGCTGCCGGAATCTTGCGCCGATCTCCGTGTAACACATGACAGTGCACAGGGGTCTCCTGCCCGTGATGCACTCCAGACTGCAGCCCTCGTGTGGATGCACATCGTGCGCTGCCTGGGCTCCCTCCCGAACCATTTCAACGGCGTCAGCACCCAGGAACTGAAAAGCCGCCTCGCTGCGGCGCAGCTCCGCCTCCAGCACATGCACGGCAGCCGCCGCAGCTTTGCCTTCGACGTGAAGAACATGTTCACCGAACTCTCACACGACGCCATCTGCGATGCTGCTGCGCTCGTACTCGCTCTCTATGCTGCCAACGGTGTCGCAGCCGCATGGCATGTCCACCTCCGTAGGCGCACGGTGCTGCCGTGCACCGTCTCCGGTGCCAAGCCAACCTGCAACACGCGTGTCATCCCCCAGTCAACTCCTCCCTGCCCTCCAGTTTGAGCTGCACAACACCCTCATCACTGTGGGCGACCAGGTCCTGCAACAGACACGTGGTGCTGCCATGGGTGGATACGTATCCCCTGCCATGGCGATGCTGGTGTGCATCGCCGCCGAGCTGCAACTCCACGCACGCCTCGGCCCCGACCCGACGCGCCGCCTCGCCAGATTCCGGTTTGTCGACGATGGCGTCATCATCGTCTGCGCGGAAAAGCGCACAATGTATGCATCCATCAAAGTGGCTGTGTATGCGGCATACCCTGCCTGCATGGTCTGCGAGGAGACCGCCGACGGCAATGTCATCGACATCCTTGAGCACCGCATCATCATCGACCCACAGCACATCCACCACTTCTTCCGCCCGAAGAATTTCCCTGCCCTTCTGACCAACACGGAGCCGCCTCGAGCGACAGTTTTCCTGCGCACGTTGCGGGTCGGCCGCCTCTATTTCCGCGCCTGAATCATGGGCGCCTGTGCCCGCCTCCGCGACAACACCTCCGCTACACTGAACGGCCTCCTCCATGCTGTGAGATTCTTGGCTGTATGGCTCGAAGCCGCGTACCTTGGGTACAGCGCGCCTGCCACGCGCCACGCTCTTCTCTCCTTTTAACCAGGTTTGTTTGAGGACGGGTTCCACCGGGCCTGGGATGCCTTTCTGCGCTTGCTCGCAGCTGCCACGTGATGGCCGGGGATTGGGTTTGGGTGCAACTTCTCTGCCTGTTGCTATCTGTACATATTGGGTCCTGCTAGCACGTTTGTGCCCAAGGCTTGTGTTATTTGTGCCCCGCTGAGGCCGCCGTATGCTGACTCCAGATTCTCCAGCGCCCGCCGCTCACGTCTGTGCGGTGGGTCAGGCACTGCTGTTTTCACGACTGAGACTCTCTGTGCGCTTGCCAAGTGACCTCTGGGCCTGGCCGTTATTCGTGTAGCTGCGGCTGCGTGTTTCGTAGGATGAGATGCTACTGTGCATGCATGCCTTGCATGCATGTGGCGCGCATTGCTCACGCCTGTGGGCCATGTGGACACGCCGATCCCGTCATCCGGACTCATGTTGTTTCTCAATCTAGTGATGGAAAAAAGCAGGTTGAGACAGCTACACCCTCGAAGACTACGTTAGGAGCCCTACGCTCGTGATCGCCGTTGACTGCTGGACTGCACACCATCCGTCTGATGAGGCCATTGGCACTGGCCGAAACGAGTCACGGTAGCCTGTGTTAGTTCTGTAATCAGCAGCATCCAGTCCTGCTCTTCTACCTCATTGATAGTACACAGTGACCTGCGCCGCCGCGGCCATTCTCGTCATTCTACACGCGCGCGCGGATCCGGATCTGGCTCCGCGGAGCCGGCCGCATCCTTCTGCCATTGCATGCCAGGCAACGCGATGCGTACGGCTGAGCACAGTCCGGAAGCAAAACTGCCCAGAGTGCAGTCCAAAGTTTCCCATACTGCTGTGCTATGTGCAAATGTTTGTTTAGTCTTTATGTGTCCTCGTGGTTGCAATTGCTGCATGTGCCGCGAGCTGCAGACACGTACGACTGCAGCCGCCATCGCCCGCGCCGCCATCGGGCCTGGCCGAGTCAAGCCTATCCGGCCTGCGCATCGGCTCCGCGCCCGCCGACAGCGTCATGCAGGACGTCGGCACAGACTCCGCCGGGGTGCCGGCGGCAACCGCACCAGCCGTGGAGGAGGCTTCCTCTCCGGGCGTGGCTACGCCATACCGCGACGTCAGGGTGCCTCAAGAACTCCCCAGGTCGGTCACTGATGTCTTTGCCGCGGCCGCGGCCGACTGCCTGGAGGCCATCCACGATGCCGTCAAGCGCGAGCATGATGCGAGCAAGCAGCAGCACATCACTGAGCTATTGATGCTCCCTACCGAGCTGCTTGGGGACAACCGCGGCGGCAGCGGGCAGCGCCGGCGGGTCCTGGCGCGCATCCGTGACCTCCATAAACGCCGACGTGCTGCCGCGCCGGCTGATACTGACGCCGATGCGAAGCCCCAGCGCACTCGGACAGCGCTGCTGGCTGACCATGAGCTGGCCGGGCGCATGTATAGGCACTGCCGCAACGGCAATGACGGGCGCGCGGCCCGCTGCCTGGACAGCAGCCCGCTGGCAGCCGTTGATGCGGCCAATATAGCAGCGTTGCGGGAGCTGCACCCGTCTGCCCCCCCGCCCGTTCTGCCGCACACCGCTGACCTCCCGCCTCCCGCCGCAGTGATCGGGGAGGAACAATTCCATCAGATCGTGCTGAACCTGTCGCGGGGCACGGCAGCAGGGCCCAGTGGGTGGACAAACGAGCACATCCGCGCCGTGGCACTACATGACCCACGCATCCGCGCCGCGCTGCGCCATTTTGTCAATGACCTCCTGTCGGGGAGCATCCCCCACACGGCTCTCCTCCAAGCCAGCCGACTGATCGCCCTCGCCAAGACGGCAGGCGGCGTCAGGCCCATCGCAATCGGTGAGTCGCTGATGCGCCTGGCGGGCATCTGCGCGCTGGCGACGCTGCCGGATGCAGCCAGCCTGTTTGCCCCGCTGCAGGCCGGTGTCGGCATCTCTGGGGGTGCTGAGATCACAGGCCATGCGCTGTATCCTGACTTTCATGACCCCGATGTTGTGACCGTCCAAGTGGACCTCCGCAATGCCTTCAATCTGTGCGATCGGACCGCCATGCTGGCAGCCGTTGCACAGCACGCCCCGGGTCTCTTGCCATTCGTGCGGATGTCATACCAACAGGCATCGGCGCTGCTTCTGCGGCGCCCGGACGGCGCACATGCAGTGCTGTGGAGCGAGACCGGCGTGCGACAGGGCGACACGATGGGGCCGTTCCTCTTCAATCTGACGTATCAGCCGACTCTGCGAGCAGCGAGCGAGGTCAGCGGCGGAGCGCTGGTCACGGCATGCCACGATGACACGTACCTGCAAGGACGGCCGCAAGATGTCGCCACCGGCGCAGCACTGATCATGGGTAGGCACCCGTGCCAGCCGCAGAAGACTAGCGTCTACTGCGAGGACACGAACACAGCTGCGCATGTCGCCGCCTTGCTCGGTGCGCGCGTCGCCCCGGACGGCATCGTGGTGTGCGGCACCCCGCTGGGTAGCGATGAGTTCGTCACAGCACATGTCTCCCGCCGCTGCGCAGCCACTCGCGCGCAGATTGCGAAGCTGACCGCACTGCCACTGTCCCCTCAGGTGAAATGGCTTGTCATGCACAACTGCCTGCAGCATAGAGAATCCCATTTGTTGCGCAGCACGCAGTGGCGGTTTCTGGAGCAGCCGCTGCACCAAGTGGAGACAGCGCTGCTGAAGGGCCTCGGCGACATTCTGGATGTGACCAGCCTTACGGATGCACAGTGCCTGCAAGCCCTGCTTCCCCACCGCCACGGCGGCATGGGCCTACGCAGGTTCACCCAACCCATCGCCGACGCTGCTCGCCTGTCGTCCGCTGCACTCGCCCATGCAGCCCTCGCAGAAGGGACGGATCGAGGCCTGCCGTTCCGTGGCGATGCGGGCGTCGCCATGCGCCACACTCTCGAAGAGTTGCGCCAGCAGTGGCCAAGCATCCCGGGGCTGTCTGAGTGCCCCGCCGAGCCCGCGGCATGGGCGGGCCTGAGCGGCGGGGGGTCTGCCATCCGCATGTCACGGCTGCAGAATGCAGTCGGCCGGGCCGACTCTGACGCCCGGGCGGCTGCGCTGCTTGCAGCGCTGGATCAAGGGACGCGCAGCCCGTCGTCAGCAACACGCGAACACAGCCTTACCAGCAAGGCGCGCTTGCATAGTTGCGCAGGCTCGATGGCCTCAGCTTTCCTGAAAGCCAGGCCCGGTGCGACTGAGCTGACTGCCACAGAGTTCCGCGTGAATGTGCGACTGCGTGTGCGGCCGGGCATCGCCTGCTGATGGTTCGCATGCCCTGGTGTGCAATGCGGTGTGGCGCACGGTGGTCGCCCGCCATGATGCGATCACGCAGGCATGGCGCCGCTTCATCATGCGGGCGGGCATCTCCACGTCTCTTGAGCCCAACATCAAGAGCCTCCCGCAGTACCCGGATGTGCCGGGCGCACGGCCGCCCGCACAGCCGCCCGGCCCCTCCTGTGAGCCTGCCAGCTGTGCTGCCGCTGGTGCGCTCACTCCACCCACCCCGGCCCCCAGCGCCTCGGCCGTGCCTTCCACCCCATGTGGCACCCAGACGCTGGCGCATTCCCCGCCTGCCCCCTTGCGCCCCTCCGGACCGGCGGACAACGCTGCCCCGCTCGGCGACGCCGCCACGGCGGACGGCACCTCAGAGGGACCAGCCGCCGCGGCTGCACTCGTCGCTGCTGCCATCTCAGCCGTTGTTGCCTCGTCCGAGGTCAAGGCTGCCGCGGCCGACACGGCAGGCGCCATGGACGTAGACGTCCCCGGCGAGGCGGCTTTCGGTTACAAGGGCGCGCGAGAGCTCGGCGCGGCAGCTGCCGCCGCCACCGCAGTGGCCGTGAAGGCGGCCGCCCCGGCCGGCGAGTGCGCGGTGCGGTGTGAGCACCTGCCACAGGTGGGCCCGGTGGCCACTAGTCCGCCGCGACGCCTGCCCGAGGGTCGACGGGGCCGCGCGGCCGCGGCTTGCGCCCGGCCGCTACCCCCCCGCTCGCAGCGCGACCCGGAACGGGGTGATCTGCTTGTGATGTTGCCCTGCGACACCGTTGTGGCCGATGTGTGCGTGACCTGTCCGGTGGCCCCCTCCCGGGTCGTCGCCGCGGCAAACACGCCAGGCGCTGCCGCCCAGCTGATGGACGACCGGAAAAGAGACAAGTACGGCCGCTCCGGCACAGGCGCATGTCGCTTCGTGTCCCTGTCGCATGAGACGTTTGGCCGTGTGGGCACGGGTGCGTTCGCCTTCCTGAATAAGATCGCTGACTTTGCTGCGGCTTCGGGGGCCGTGTCCAGGCGAGCGTTCTTGCAGAATGCCATGTGCGAACTCTCCACCACTCTGTGCCGTGGTGTGACGCGCCAGGTCCTCGCTGCGGCTCCGCTGCGTATGCGGCTGGCGGGCAGGGCGGTGGTGCCTGGCCACGATGTCCCGTCGGACGTGCTATAGGCGGCCGCTGGCCGCCTTGCTGGACCGGGTGCCGCGGCTGCAGCAGCGCAGGCCGGCCCCGCGTCTGGTCGTGTTGGCCCGCCGAACCTTCCCGCGAGCCACCGTGGGGGGAGTGATGCGGCGCCGCTAGTGCCCTTCGCGCCCCGCCCTGAGGCCCCTGTCGGGCGGCCGGAGGGGGAGGGCTGGTACGCCTTGCACTGTGGGGGGCGTGCGCCCCCGGGCTCTCATGTGCGGGGGGCCCGTGATGGAATGCTCCAGTGGGGCAGGATGGAGTGGGGGTGCTGCTGTAGGGGGGTCGGTGGTGGCTGGTTTTGCTGGGGTGGGCAGTAGTGCGGTGGTGGTTGTTGCTGTGCGCGGTTGTGGCGCGGGTGCCGTAGTGGAGGGGTGCGGGAGTGCGCGTGCGTGTGGGTGCGTGGGCGTGGTTGTGTCGGCTGTGTCGGTTCGTTGTGGCTTTTTCGCCTGGGAGAGTGATTGCTTTTTGCTGGTGTCTACTTTCGGGGGTTTTGGCCGTCTACTTTCCTTCCGTTGCCCTCGCTGCCGGGCTATTGCGTTCATCTCCGTGTAACACTTCAACACATGCTGATGGGTTTGTCGCGACAAACGATGGACGTGATTGGCTTCACTACTGCTGGCGCTGCCGGCCGCGCGCAGTGCTGAATCGAGCACAGACTCGTGCTTTCAGTAGTAAATGTTTTGTTCAACCGTTCATGTGTACATTCCTGCGCGGTAGCATGCATCTGCAATTGCAATTGCGCTGGGAACCCTTGCAACACCCTTGCAGGTCTTGTTGGCCCAACTGATATGCAAGCGCGTACGCACGCGTATACTGCACAGCATACTACGGTGTGCGTGTCTGCTTTCGCGCTGGCGTTAGTTCGTTCTGGCATTTGCTCGTGCGGCGCGTGGCCTTGGTGCTTGCGGTGGCCGGTCTGTCTGTGCTTGTTGCCTGGTCTGTTGCTTCGGCGCTGCTGAGTCCTAGATCTATCACTGTGTAACACAGTATGCTGTGCACCCTGCATGCGCTGTGCTGCTATAGATTGCATGCGAATCAACCTACTACGCAGGCACTCACACTTTGTTGACCCGTTCTCCATGTCTCGTGTACGCGTACGCCTTGATCTGTCACAGTGTTACACGGAGATGAACGCGATCGCCCGGCAGCGAGGGCAACAGAAGGAAAGTAGACTGCCAAAACCCCCCGAAAGCAGACACCAGCAAAAAGCAACCACTGTCCCAGGTGAAAAGCCACAACGAACCGACACAGCCGACACAACCACACCCACGCACCCACACGCATGCGCACTCCCGCACCCCTCCACCACGGTACCCGCGCCACAACCGCACACAGCAACCACCACCACCGCACTACTGCCCAGCCCAGCAAAACCAGCCACCACCGATCCCCCAACAGCAGCACCCCCACTCCATCCGGCCCGACTCGAGCATTCCATCACGGGCGCCCCGCACATGAGAGCCCGGGGGCTCACGCCCTCCACAGTGCAAGGTGTTCCAGCCCCCCCCCTCCGGCCGCCCGGCAGGGGCCTGAGGGCGGGGCGCGAAGGGCACTGGCGGCGCCGCATCACTCCCCCCACGGCGGCTCTCGGGAAGGCAGGGCGGGCCAGCACGACCAGACGCGGGGCCGGCCTGTCACATCTGTCACAGTGTAATACGAGGTACACGGAGATGAATGCAATAGCCCGGCAGCGAGGGCAACAGCAGAAAAGCAGACGACCAAAACCCCCGAAAGCAGACAACAGCAACAAGCAACAACTGTCTCGGGTGAAAAGCCACAACGAACCGACACAGCCGCCACAACCACACCCATACGTGTACTCCTTGTTACACGGAGATGAACGCATTGCAAGAGCCCGGTGTAAAATGTGTACTCCTCGTTGGCAAACGCACTCGCATTGGAAAACAAGTCACACACAATCTTTCCCCTACTAATATACCGTCTGTAACGTATCTCGCCACAGATATACCGTTTGGCGCTCTCAATCAGACCTGACAACTATGAATTACTGCAACACGTGCAGGAGCAGCTCCGCCGATCACGCTACTAGCTGGAATAGGAGGTCTAGTAAACCCGTCCAGCAGTGTAGTACCCCCAGGGTCTGTTCTTCCAGCTGCTCCTATGGCAGATGGCGCGCCCGGTCCCTCAAATGCACGCTCAGATTCTCCTGAAACAGGAGGTATAGTAAACACTTCCAGCAGTGTAGCTCCCCCAGGAATTCTTCTTCCAGCTGCTCCTACGGTAGATGGCGCGCCCGGTCCCTCAAATTCACGCTCAGATTCGCCTGAAACAGACTCGCCTGCCAGGTGGCCCGCAATTGCTGGCGGTGTGTTAGTTGCAGTCAGCCTAATCATCTTAGCCACATGCATTGCCGTCGTGTTTCTGAGGCGCAGGCGCCGAAAGCGCCGCAGCAACCACGCAGAACATGCCCAGGAGGGCAAGAGCCCCGGAGCGGGCCCGCCTGCGGGTCCAACAACGTCTGCAACCATGCTCCCTGCAGTTGCCGAACCCCAAGCCCTGCATGGTCAGTGGACTGGGGTAGGCGCGGGGATGCTCAGCGTCTATAGCACAGGGGTAGCGACCACCTTTGGTCAGCCACCATCGACCGTGTTCAATACGGAGGTGGCCACAGCGGAGACGACATTTGCGCAGCAGAAGGAGCGGTTGACAAAGGAACTGGATAGCATGAGGGCGCGGGAGGAGCAGTTCCTGGGGCAGTTTGCGGTGCTGCCGTGGACAGAGCGCCGAGAAGGTGGGCAGGGTGTTGTGCAGTTCATGCGCTGCACCCGCACTGACGAGGCTGTTGCCGTCAAGTTCTTTCTGTCAAGCTCTGCATATCACACGGAGGTGCAGCTGTATAAGGTGCAAGTGCTGCGCAGCATGATGCCAGCGATCAAGATGGAGGTGGGCAACGTGGATGGGGCGGAGCGGAACAAACATGGCTACCCATGGCCGCCATGCATTGTGCTGGAGAAGGGGGAGAGCCTGCAGGAGTGGAAGGCCAAGACGCACCCAGCTTTCAGCACGATTGTCGATGTACGTGCCCACTCCTTCCGCGCCGTTGTGATGAGTTTAGGAATCAAATGTGTGCGTTTGAGGACACGTGTACGTGCACATGTAGAACTTGCTGTGTTGCACAAATATTCTCCAATCATCTGATTGCAATCATTCTCTTGATCATGATACTCCAATTAAGACAGTTGCACAGTGACTGTCAGTGCTGTGCAGTCCAGTGCAGCACTGTGCTCATTGCACACATGCATCTCTGCAAGCTTGTGTGCAATTATGCGTGTACTTCCTGCCTGGTTGCAGTTTTATGGTGTTGAGCATGTCTAGTTTAACAGCAAGGCTACAGCATGCATGCGCGCAGGCTCTTTGTCTGATTGTTCAGAGGCTGGCGACGCTGCACAGCAGCGGGTGGGTGCACCGCGACCTCAAGCCCGGCAATGTGCTACGCCTTCCGGGCCAGCACTCCTGGACTCTGATGGACTTTGGTTGTGCCACCTATGCAGGTGCGAACCCCTGAGCAATGTATGTTGTAAGCATAGCTATGCACAAGCTCAGAAGAGACACTCTGCGTTTAGGCGTGGAAGTATGAAGCCAGCCATGCACACACGTACGATCTGTAGGCATAGCTGAGCTTCTCCTGTCGTGGTGCTTTCTTCAGATGTCTGGTGCTGCCCCACGTGCGACCTGGCCTGTGCTTGCTATAATTATGTGGACTGAGAAATGAAGTTTCTTTACTGCGGCAGTCCACGCCACAAACATCCTGATGCCATGAATGCATAGCCAGACATATGCAATTTTCTCGAGACCATCACTTGTGGTAGAGCACCCTCTTCGAGAACCCGCTGGTGTGCACGTGAGCACTCGTATGCCGCACAGAATAAGTACTAGTGCAGTAGGCATCCATCTGCGTAAATCCCGTACGACTCACCCTGTGTCTGCAACGTTGTGTTGTTATATCAGCCATGCAAGTTGATGGGGCGTGCAGGCACTGACGTGCGCCTGGCGTTCAGCCCGTCCTACGCCCCTCCGGAGGTGGCCATGGCTGCAGAGCGGGGAGCGCGCACGATTGTCGCCGACGCCGCAGCGGACATGTGGGCGCTGGGGCTCATGGCGTTTGAGCTGCTCACTGGGAAGGCTGTGTTTCCGCCCATGACGTCGACACGGGAGGGCATCTGGGCGCAGCTGTGCGGCCGTGCTGTGCTGCCGTGGGAGGTGGGCGCACCGGAGCAGTCAGCGAACCTGGCGAAGCTGGGGGTGCTCAAGCGCGCTATTCTGCAGTGCCTGCAGCGCAAGCCTGAGGACCGGCCCACGGCAGAGAAAGTCCTCATGCACTGGCGCAATCTGTTTGAGCCCAGCACCACCACCGCGCAGCCTCTGTGAACACGAAGCCAGACAGGGAGCGCTGTGATTTTACGCACTTGATTTTACGCACCGTGCTTGTGCCAACTACAGAACCCCTCGTCTGTGATTTTCTTGTTGGGCATATGCATTCCCAAATACAGCAGCTTTGAATTGAATGGACAGTTTCGAGAGAATTTGTCTGAGAAGGTGGTCCATTATTATGCAAGGCCTTCGGATAGGGTATGCACCATCAGCGCCATTGTATTGCACAGTCAGTGAGCCTGCCACCATCAGCGAGCCTGCCACTGCCACTTGACAGTGTTGACAGTGATCTAAGACACCGCATGCAACATTAAACACAGAGAAAGCATTTGATGGTGATTGAGCAGTATTTCGCCCATGAAAAGTCTGCCACCAGGAAGTTACTGCCCAGATAGTATATGTGTCTACACTTGTCCTGCCTGCATGAGTGACTCGGCTCGAGCAGATGTTACACTAATAAAACAAGGCCTCAGCGGCGCCGAGTGAAACAAGCAGGAGACAAAACAAACAATTGTTGCAGACAGCAAACAACTTTGTTCTCTGTTGTTGTACCACCCTGTGTGGGGGTAGATGACTCGACTGATGTGCTCTGACAAATGCACACACCTCGCTGGCCATGCATGTGCACTTGTATCTGAGATACAGCCCAAGGCCCCAACTGCAGGCCCCACACCCCCCTAAAGCTCCGCGTCCAGGCCGCCTGCGCGGTCTGCCCCACGCTGCGCGCTGAGACACCTCGCCAAATAGACGCCCTGCAGGGGGCTTGCGTGTAGATGCCCTTCTGTTGTGTCAGGACATCCCGTTTTGTAAGAAACACGCGATTTTTATATAACATGTTGCCTTTTCCTCGCGGAAGGTGCTGTTCCAGGCACAGGCGTGGAACGCGCGATAGCAGTGGCGCACGTCGGATCGTAAGCCGGACGGATACTCCTCAGGCTGAACGATCCATGACTTCCTGGTATGCATGTTATCTTGGACGCTTGCCAAAAATCGTCCAACTGGAGCGGGCTGGCGCGTACTTGTGATTAGCGTGGAGGGGACGATCGCTGCACAGCGCAGCATGCGGAACCTCTCGGCAAGCCAGCCCTCGATACGACAGGTTTGTCTTCAATATAAGCCGGTACATATTCCTGTGCACCCGCATCAGGGGCAATGCCCTGGTTCGGTCGTCCCAGAAGAGTACCCGCAGTGCGCAATCGGGCCTGATTACTGGCGTGTGGTTCTATTACAAGAGTCTACGAGATGTAATGCATGCAGTTGGATTGTAGAACTGTCACGTGTGTCTCTAAAGCGGAGGTAAACGGCGAGGCTGAAACGACAACGTTGCACACGTGTCGGCGCTGTCTGCCTGGTCACCCTTGCGCGAAATCTGATGCATGCGGCGAGACTAGACAGAAGTAGGTCAGGCCAAAGGCGATCTATCATTATAGTGCGGCTGCAGTCTCGCAATGTGGAGCGGGCCCTCCACACAGTCTGTGGAAAGTCCCTCTAGCCATGGCTACAATCAGGCAGGATCAGGCGTGGCCAGTACGCACGCCCATGCCGTCCCGGTCAGCCAACGGACTCAAACAAGCCACTGAGCTCCACAACCTACCAGCTGTACCTTCTGCGTCCTCGTTTACACTATTGTATCGACATGCTCCGCTCAGGTTCGAATTCACCACTGCTGCTCGATCAGCAAGGCTTGCACGTGCCCCACTGGCAGGGCCGGCATCCGCTACGGGTCACCCTACGGATATCCGTACCTACCTGGTAGTGCTATTGCTGGTGGGGCACAGCATCATCGGCGGTTTGTGACGATCGCAAACATCAAAGCCAAAGTCCTTGCGAGTTAATAATATTGGGACTGCATGCATGTCATGTGCTAAACTGAAATGCAGCGGCTTGTTGCGTTTGTCGCCAAGCATGGCTGTATGCGATTCGCTGCAGGAAGGTAATATGGAGCTACTCTGCAATCTAAATGTTACACATATGCATGCTGTGCGCAGCACGTGCAGCACGCACAGCACAGCGCGAGCGTGCATGCTCTTGCACTTGCTGGTTCAAGATAGCCGCAAACCATGTTAATGTAGCCTGTGATGCCAGTGGAGCGTGCTGCCATTTTGCGCATCGCACGTGTTGACTGGTCTGTTGCCTCGGCGCTGCTGGGTCCTAGATCACTCTGTAACACATCGCACGTGCTGCACGTGCTGCGTGCGCAGCACGCACCAAGCGAACTCGTCGCTCGGGAGAACTGTGCGCAGAACGGCCAAGTGTGGGCAGTACCTGGTATGCTCTTTCGTAACTGATGCTGGGAGCATGTGCTGCATGCTTGTCTTGTTGCCTGTTCGCAGCATGCATCACGAACACCTACCGATGCTGCGTGTGCTGCGCCGGCTCCGTCGCGATTGCCAACGTGCCTGGCAGCCACTGTAAAGCAGGTGCCCCTGCGCATGCTGCACGTGTTAGGTACATAATACAGGGACGGAGACAGAGCTCTTGAGGGCCACGGCTGTGAGTACCTGTCTGCTTGTCCGGCACCCATGTTGCAACAAACGTGCAGAAAGCCAACACACACCACAGCAAGGCGACCTGTCCACAACATTGTGCCGCGCGCTGGCGCGCCAAGCCCGCGCGGCCGCGCCCCTCCGTGCTAGACTGGTCGGACGGGCGCTGCTGCCGGGCCTTCCTGTCCCCACAGACGGCCTGCCGGCGCTGACAGGCCATCGCGCATAGGCTTGCGTCGGCCCCCCCCCCCCCCCCCCCCTCGCCCATCTCGCCCCAAGAGCCCCCCCCTCCACCCATTTCACCCTGCAGCCCCCCCACCCCCCCCCCCCCCCCCGCACCCGATCCCTCCCTCTTCCCTCCCTCCCTCTTCCCTCCTCCCAGCGCACGTCCGCCGTTTCTCCTCTGCGCCCCTCCCCGGACACCGCTCGGGCTGCCGGGCTGGCTGAGGCTATGGCTCCTGGGACCGGTGCCTCGCGGCCTCGGATATCGCCGTAGCGCGCGCTGTCGCGCCCGTGCAGACTGCTAGTGCCGCGCCGACGACCGCTTGTGGGCCCGGCGAGTGCTGGCTGTGTGTTTGGTGTGCGCGTGGCCTGCGTGGTACTGCGTGGTGTGTGCGTGTCTGCTTTCGTGATGGCGATAGTTCGTTCTCGCATTTGCTCGTGCGGCGCATGACCTTGGTGCTTGCGGTGGCCGGTCTGTCTGTTTGCTGTCTGTTTGCTTGTTGCCTGGTCTGTTGCCTCGGCGCTGCTGTCCTAGATCTATCACTGTGTAACACAGCAAGGCGGCTGTGCAGCAAGTCGGCTGTGCATAAGCTTGTACGGTACTTCTTGTCACATGGAACAGTACATGGTGCTTACGTATTCTATTCGCTCCGCGGAGCGCCTCGCAAGTGCACCTCGTGCATCGCATCCGAGCCACTTTGATGCTGCGAGAACGGCATGATACGGCAGCATATAAAGGCGATGCACTGCAAAGATGCTGCCAGTCCGATGAGGACGTCCTTGAATGACGGGCACATGACGCGGAGAAGACGTCATGGGTTACCGTGGGATGACCCCAAGGGGTCGTCATCGACACTCTGACAGAGTGTCCTCAGTGCAAGCGAGGATAGTACAAGGACGGTGCAAGGACAGTGGGATGACACGTGCACGACATCATGAGGACGTCATAGTTGTGGGAAGAAAGGTACAAGTTCTGTTGAGGACGTCATATCCACTACAGACTTACAATGACTCTAAGGCGACGTCCATATGACACAACCCAAGCATCACTATGACGTCACGATGAAGTACTCAGTATAAATTTGATGACGTCCTGCCTTGCGAGGACGTCACGTAGGGATCATAGATGACGTCCCCTTGAAACCGGAGCGGTCCCCGCGCCATACGTCACCAGGACGTCATCTATGACGTCACGCCGGGGACGTCTTGCCGTCCCCGAGGCCGTCCCCGAGGCCGTCCTGCTCGGAGCCCAAAAGGCCACTTGCTGACCTTGCTCCCGCACGCCTCTTCTCGCCACATGGCCTGGCTTCAGTCACTCGATCATGCACTTCGCCATCGAATCCGCATTGTCTATCTCTCCCACTGGCCGGCTCTGGCAGGCAATTGCCACAATTGCCTGTCTTGTACGGTCTACGGGTGACAACGATGCGCTGGACGTAGCTCAAGGCATACCTCCCTCCAACGCGGCATTGGCGTCCTCTTGCATCGAACGCAACTCTGCCTGCAGGTGACTTGGAGTGAATGGCCGTAGCGGGATGCTGTGGACCGGCACCACACTTAGGACACCATGGTGAGTTGTCCTCGTGAAGTGTTGTACCCACGGCAACAGAAACTTGCGCACTGGGCCCCTGATATGCAAGACAGCGCGCACCTCCGCTTCCATTAGCAGATGCCATGTTGGGGCTAAGGGCCCCTTGGAGTCCGGTGCGCTGTCTCCAAGCACGGGCCTCAGGTTTGCCACCTGCTGCTCCAGTTCCTTGACACGCTGGACTCTACTCTGCACAGTGAGATCTCATTTCACTATTGTACATGTTGGGAGCACTGGTGGCTGTGGCTGTGTCTGTAGCTGCAATACATGCGTGGCAGTGCGTGATGTCCACTGCAACAGCGACTATAAAACTCGGATCCTGGTCGATTCTCACCTGTGCTGGACGGCGGGATTCGCTATGCGTTGCCGCACTCGGGGCTGATGACCTAGCCACAGGGGCCTCGGTTGCAGTACTAGGACCAGCGTGACTGGCGGCTGCTGACTGGGTGGTGGCCTGTGGGACATCCTTGCCACCGTCCTAGCATACATCCACTCTCCCACGCGCGGCAACCCTCTACACACCACATTGCTTTATCATCCGGTCAGATGAATTGGATCATGCCAGTGGGTCTGTACCGAGTAGGCCAAAGTGGGTAACTGGGCGGACACCCGTGGTGCTCAGGCGCAGCAGGGATGCGCACAAGGGGATGACGTGCCTGTTCTCTGTCGTCCTCCGCCAGAGACCAGTCGGCCACCTTGGCTGGCGAGTCCGCAACATCTTCAGCATCCCCAGCCTGTCTCTTGTTATTATTAACAAAGCTGTATTGTTCCTCTCTCTTGTTGATGAGGTTAGACATGGACCTGCGTATGTCCGCGTACCTGCATCGTACGACCCATGGTCAGCACGAGTACTGCGGTAACCATAGAGGAGCGTGAACATGGAAGTGAAAAGAACGCACTTGATTCCCTCTTTCTCTTCTGCAACCTCCAGCATATCCCTCCATACTTGGGCAAGGTTTCTGCACAAGTCAAAGCCTTTCTCCATGGCAGCCACCTCGTCGTCGTCCATCGGATTTGCTTTAAGGAACGCGTCTATTTTCTGCACCACATTCCATGGTTGATGTATGCACAAGGTCGGCATGGCGCGCTCTGACTCTGGCCGGTGCGGCCAGTCGAGACTGTAGTGTCGACTGGGGGGGGCACGATAGCTTACTATCGTGCTCTTTGCCCCTGTGACCACTATCGGCGAAACTGCCCCTGACTGCTGCGCGACTTTTCACGAACATGGTACCTTTCATGACCCCAAAGCAGCGTACCACATCGCCACACTGCGACCAACAATTTCGATCGCACTTACATGAGTGCAGAACTTGTCCGCGGGCGCTATGGACTATGCCAACAACGTGCTTGTGCACAGCTTCGCCAGACCCGAGGATGCACATGAGACCAACGTTGTGTCAATGTTCACTCTGCAGCTATATATGGCTAGATCTCAAGCGCAAGACCACGCGCAGCTACAATTCGAGTAGGGATATGCACGCGACCTGAATAACTAGACAAGAGTCTGTCATAAGACGCGGCTCATCCTTCGTTTGCACGTGAGCTCGAGTGCACTTCCGTCTCGGACGTGTCCGTGCAAAAGCCGTGTTGATATGCCGCGTTGACATACCGAACGCGTCGATTTGGAACAGAAGACACTCTTCTCGAAGGTTCTAGATGGTATGCGACATAACACAAAATTGAGCAGAGGTCTCCCGCGCGCGGCCATGAGATCATCATGACAAGCTGATGTGGCAATGACGTGTACATCGTTGAAAACAAACAGTGCTCGCGGAGCGTCCTTGATATCATGACACAAAGTCGATTCGGAACAATAGCCTGAGGCGAAACAATTTAAATCTAGTGCGTCTTTTTGCCGCCGCGGAGATGAGAGTACGTAAAATGCTTGTTGCGCAGAAAAAAACACAACGATGTCAACGAGGACGTGGAATGGAAGGCACTTGTCTCGAAGGTTAGAGAAGATTTGCGATGGATGGATACATAATAGACACATGTTAGGTGCACGCGCGCTATTACTTGTACTGAGATAGATAGGCGATACATCGATTCAAGCGCGCTATTACAATTGAAGAGATAGCAGCTGTAAGACAGTCACAAGCTGAAGCCGGATATGTTCTCAGATGCACTTTATCAGAATGCCTTCTGGACGGGATCAGCAAGGTTGAAGAGGTATCACACCATCGCGGCTCAAAACTCGAACGCTTCGACGGCCCCCAACATGATGAGTGAATCCGGTATCAAGCTCACGAGCTCAGCGAATCCTTCTTTCACAGCCTTGGTGTCGGAAAATTGATCCTGCTTGTCCCTATAGCCTCTGGAATGTTGAACATATTTTGCACAAAATCTGGTCGGTTGACAACAGCATGCGTCTCTGCTAAGTCACACGCGCCGGCACCCCTCGAAGAGGTCGAGGCGCGCCAGACTAGACAACACTGACATCTACTGTGTTTACGCATACCGCGATTATTATTGTGCCGGTGGTCTCGACCGGGTCATGATCATCCAAGAGCGGGCAGAGAAAGGGCAAGTGCAATTGCGGGCTTGATCAGCTATCCCAACGTGCACACCACATTCAGACTCGAACTCGGTACAAAGCCACAATAGCGAGAATTAAAGGTCCAGGACAGCATCGAGATCGGATGTGACGTAGTCCACGAAAAGGTCTCATGTTCGGACGGATGCATAGCTCGACTATGTACCGTCACAGAGCTCCCCCCTCATACGCCTCGAGCCCCTTCGAGGCTGACTCGATTTGGCGCAGGGAAGAGAACCCGACCATGTCGTGGACCACAAGGACCGTGCGAGCATGACCACGCCTTACGTAATCCCGACCTGAAGGAATCGAATTCGGGTCATGCCGCATGGGAGCCCCAGACCGATACCACTGTGACGTAGTCCACGAAAAGGTCTCATGTTCGGACGGATGCATAGCTCGACTATGTACCGTCACATCGGACAGCTGGGACTTTCGCCATAGCGTGGGGCTGCCAAGCACCACAGGGCGCGATAGTGGTGACTTTCATAGCCCTCCAGAGCACCATATTCGAATGCACATATCGTCTAGCTGACCATATCGATGGTGTGGCTGTGCCAGCATTTCAGCACGAACCGTGGGGAGGCGTCAAGGCACGCAGCCGTGGAGTTGTTAGTCGACGTGAAGCCAGGTCAGACGATGTAACACAGAGCTCCACTGACCACATCAGCTATGATACAATGCACGACTTACTCAATGTATGATCGTACCGCAGCGTGATCATGGCCGCATTGGTTGGATGTACCATCTTGAGCTGCGTTAATGTTGGGCACCTCCAAGCTGACTTCAGTACAGCTCTGCTATGCCTACACGTACAACAGAGTGGATCAACTGTAGTACTGGCGTATTGACTTCACTTTGTCACAATTCGTGTAGACAGGACGAAGCTGGCTTTGCGAACAGTGCGACCCGCGCCAAGTCGCGTGCGTGTCTACAAGCGGCCCTCTGGAAGCCGCTGTCGGCGGTGGAGTCCGCAAGCCCCACTATATCTTGATCGGCCCTCAGGACACGCTTGTTGATTAATTTTTCCCACAGCACTGATTACATAATGGAATGCGGGGATGCCACGAAGCGCCGTCGCACGCAAAAGGAGATCAATGCCAATGAACAGCTTGTCCCAAACAGTATGAGCCTAGGGCATCCAGGGATCCTCAGAAACCAAGTACTTGTGTAAATTTTGTTTTTGCGACGTTTACAGAGTGAAACCGTGAATCCCTAACTTGGCGCATGCGGAGATCGTGCTCTGGTTGAGCTGGCAGCTCGGGAGCTAGCACTTCGCAGATCTGCGCCGCAAAAAAATGCTATACTTAATCATTACTTAAACTTCTTCAGTGTTGCTCATGCGAATTGCAGCGTGGAACGGGTGGGGCTCTAGACGCCGCGGACACTGGAGGAGACCCTCGACAAGCACAACCACCACGTACGCCATCACCTACTAGCTACGGGCCATGTTAGCCCTGGCCGTAGTGGGTAACCTCATCAAAAATTTTGGCACATTCTTAGTTTTCATCAGCAGGCTACAAAAGCTCTCACCCTTTGCACAGCCACGCCACGCCACCCCACCGCGAGGATGATTTTGATAATCTGTACATCTTCTTGGATCGGGGCTCACACGCTAGCAGGGAGTGGAACAGATAGAGCCGAAACATGTTCAACTAGACGTTAACAGAAACCCATGGCACCCTGCTGTGCCGGTGTAGCCAATGCACACATTAGTTCACGTAGCACTCAACTGTGCCAGTGTGGCCCATGTGAACATACAGTTGAGCATGCTTCATGCACTGTCATGGCAGTCCACTGTGCCGGTGTAGCTCCTGCGCGCTTGAAGTTGAGCATGCTGCATGCAATGCCACGGCACTTTGCTGTGCCGGTGTAGCTCCTGCGCGCTTGCAATTGAGCATGCTTCATGCACTGTCACGGCACTTTGCTGTGCCGGTGTAGCTCATGCGCGCTTGCAATTGAGCATCCTGCATGCACTGTCATGGCAGTCCACTGTGCCGGTGTAGCTCCTGCGTGCTTGCAGTTGAGCATGCTTCATGCAATGCCACGGCACTTTGCTGTGCCAGTATAGCTCATGCGCGCTTGCAATTGAGCATGCTGCATGCACTGTCATGGCAGTCCACTATGCCGGTGTAGCTCATGCGCGCTTACAGTTGAACATGCTTCATGCACTGTCATGGCAGCCCACTGTGCCGGTGTAGCTCCTGCGTGCTTGCAGTTGAGCATGCTTCATGCAATGTCACGGCACTTTGCTGTGCCGGTATAGCTCATGCGCGCTTGCAATTGAGCATGCTGCATGCACTGTCATGGCAGTCCACTGTGCCGGTGTAGCTCATGCGCGCTTACAGTTGAACATGCTTCATGCACTGTCATGGCAGCCCACTGTGCCGGTGTAGCTCCTGCGTGCTTGCAGTTGAGCATGCTTCATGCAATGTCACGGCACTTTGCTGTGCCGGTATAGCTCATGCGCGCTTGCAATTGAGCATGCTGCATGCACTGTCATGGCAGTCCACTGTGCCGGTGTAGCTCATGCGCGCTTACAGTTGAACATGCTTCATGCACTGTCATGGCAGCCCACTGTGCCGGTGTAGCTCCTGCGTGCTTGCAGTTGAGCATGCTTCATGCAATGTCACGGCACTTTGCTGTGCCGGTATAGCTCATGCGCGCTTGCAATTGAGCATGCTGCATGCACTGTCATGGCAGTCCACTGTGCCGGTGTAGCTCATGCGCGCTTACAGTTGAGCATGCTGCATGCACGGTCATAGCACTTTGCTGTGCCGGTGCGGCTTATGCGCACTTGCAATTGAGCATGCTGCATGCACTGTCATGGCAGTCTACTGTGCCGGTGTAGCTCATGCGCGCTTACAGTTGAACATGCTTCATGCACTGTCATGGCAGCCCACTGTGCCGGTGTAGCTCCTGCGTGCTTGCAGTTGAGCATGCTGCATGCAATGTCACGGCACTTTGCTGTGCCGGTAAAACTCATGCGCGCTTGCAATTGAGCATGCTGCATGCACTGTCATGGCAGTCCACTGTGCCGGTGTAGCTCATGCGTGCTTACAGTTGAACGTGCTTCATGCACTGTCATGGCAGCCCACTGTGCCGGTGTAGCTCCTGCGTGCTTGCAGTTGAGCATGCTTCATGCAATGTCACGGCACTTTGCTGTGCCGGTATAGCTCATGCGCGCTTGCAATTGAGCATGCTGCATGCACTGTCATGGCAGTCCACTGTGCCGGTGTAGCTCATGCGCGCTTACAGTTGAACATGCTTCATGCACTGTCATGGCAGCCCACTGTGCCGGTGTAGCTCCTGCGTGCTTGCAGTTGAGCATGCTTCATGCAATGTCACGGCACTTTGCTGTGCCGGTATAGCTCATGCGCGCTTGCAATTGAGCATGCTGCATGCACTGTCATGGCAGTCCACTGTGCCGGTGTAGCTCATGCGCGCTTACAGTTGAGCATGCTGCATGCACGGTCATAGCACTTTGCTGTGCCGGTGCGGCTCATGCGCACTTGCAATTGAGCATGCTGCATGCACTGTCATGGCAGCCCACTGTGCCGGTGTAGCTCCTGCGTGCTTGCAGTTGAACATGCTTCATGCACTGTCATGGCAGTCCACTGTGCCGGTGTAGCTCATGCGCGCTTACAGTTGAACATGCTACATGCACTGTCATGGCAGTCCACTGTGCCGGTGTAGCTCATGCGCGCTTACAGTTGAGCATGCTGCATGCACTGTCATAGCACTTTGCTGTGCCGGTGCGGCTCATGCGCACTTGCAATTGAGCATGCTGCATGCAATGTCACGGCACTTTGCTGTGCCGGTATAGCTCATGCGCGCTTGCAATTGAGCATGCTGCATGCACTGACATGGCAGTCCACTGTGCCAGTGTAGCTCATGCGCGCTTACAGTTGAACATGCTTCATGCACTGTCATAGCACCTGGCTGTGCCGGTGCGGCTCATGCGCACTTGCAGTTGAGCATGCTTCATCCCTGTCATGGCACTTTGCTGTGCCGTTGTGGCTCATCCGCACTTGCAGTTGAGCATGCCTCCTAGATAGCTAAGCGCTCCTGGCGCTCTGCCCTGCTTGTGTGGACCATGCAAGTATATACATGAGCATGCTGCATGCACTCTCTTGCCACTCTGCTGCACTGCTGATTCGGTGCTATGATCATAGCGGTATCACAACCTGCCGCGAATGTTACATATACCTACACTACAACGCCTGCGGTACATGCAAATGAAATCGCCTAGTGCAATACACTGCACAATGTGCAACAACGCAATGTCTGCTCAGCTCTGCTCTGCGTTGGTCTGCATTATGTCATATGCTTGCTTGTCATATCAAAAGTGCGGCATAAAGTATGCCACAAAATGCATGTGGCCTTGGTGATTGCGGTGGCGGGTCTGTCTGTTTGCTTGTTTCCTGGTCTGTTGCCTCAGCGCTGCTGAGTCCTCGATCTATCACTGTGTAACACATAACGCATATTTTACACGGTGACAGATTGACCCGCCCTGCCTTCCCGTGGACTGCCGCGCGGAGAGCGATGTGGCGCCGCCAGTGCCCTTCGTGCCCCGCCCTCAGGCCCCTACCGGGCAGCCGGAGGGAGGGCTGGTACGCCTTGCGCTGTGGGGGGCGTGCGCCCCCAGGCTCTCATGGGCGGGGGGCCGTGGTGGAGTGCTCGCGTGGGGCCGGCTGAAGTGGGGGTGCTGCTGTTCGGGGGTTGGTGGTGGCCGGGTTTGCTGGGGTGGGCGGTGGTGCGCAGTGTGGCTAATGATTGCTTTGTACACGTGCGACTGTGGCGTGGGTGCCGCGGTGGTTGGGTGCGGGAGTGCGCTTGTGTGTGGATGCGTGGGTGTGTTCGGGTTCGGCTGTGTCGGTTTGTTGTGGCTTTTCACCTGAGACGGTTGCTGCTTGTTGCTGTTATCTGCTTTTGGGGGTTTTGGCCGTCTGCTTTTATGCTGTTGCCCTCGCTGCCGGGCTCTTGCGTTCATCTCCGTGTAGCACGGTGACAGGTCAAGGACCCAGCAGGACCGAGGCAACAGACCGGACAATACGCAGACACAATGCATTCCCCGCCTGCCCCCTTGCGCCCCTGTAGACGTCCCCGGCAAGGCGGCCGTCGGCCACAGTGGCGCGCGGGAGCTCAGCGCGGCAGCTGCCGCCGCCGCCGCCGTGGTAGTCAAGGCGGCTGCCCCGGCCGGCCAGTGCACGGTGTGGTGTGAGCACCTGCCGCAGGTGGGCCCGGTGGCCACTGGTCCGCCGCGACGCCTGCCCGAGGGTCGCCGGGGCCGCGCGGCCGCGGCTTGCGCCCGGCCGCTAACCCCCCGCTCGCAGCGCGACCCGGAACGGGGTGAATGCTTTTGATGTCCGCCTACGATACCATTGTGGCCGATGTGTGCGTGACCTGTCCGGTGGCCCCCTCCCGGGTCGTCGCCGCGGCAAACACGCCAGGCGCTGCCGCCCAGCTGATGGACGACCGGAAGCGAGACAAGTACGGCCGCTCCGGCACTGGCGCGTGTCGTTTTGTGTCCCTGTCGCATGAGACGTTTGGCCGTGTGGGCACGGGTGCGTTCGCCTTCCTAAATAAGATCGCTGACTTCGCTGCAGCTTTGGGGGCCGTGTCCAGGCGAGCGTTCTTGCAAGATGCCATGTGCGAACTCTCCACCACTCTGTGCCGTGGTGTGACGCGCCAGGTCCTCGCTGCGGCTCCGCTGTGCATGCAGCTGGCGGCACGGGCGGTGGTGCGTGGCCACGCTGTCCCGTCGGACGTGCTGTAGGCGGCCGCTGGCCGCCTTGATGGACCGAGTGCCGCGGTCGCAGCTACGCAGGCCGGCCCCGCGTCTGGTCGTGCTGGCCCGCCCTGCCTTCCCGAGAGGCGCCGTGGGGGGAGTGAGGCGGCGCCGCCAGTGCCCTCCGCGCCCCACCCTCAGGCCCCTGCTGGGCGGCCAGAGGGGGAGGGCTGGTACGCCTTGCACTGTGGGGGGCGTGAGCCCCCGGGCTCTCATGTGCGGGGGGCCCGTGATGGAATCCTCCAGTGGGGCCGGATGGAGTGGCGGTGCTGCTGTTGGGGGGTCGGTGGTCGCTAGTTTTGCTGGGGTTGGCAGCAGTGCGGTGGTGGTGGTTGCTGTGTGCGGTTGTGGCGCGCGTGCCGTGGTGGAGGGGTGCGGGAGTGCGCATGCGTGTGGGTGCGTGGTGTGGTTGTGTCGGCTGTGTTGGTTCGTTAACGAACACTAGGACGATGCTGCCAGTCGGAAAATGACGTACTCCGAGGACACAGGCGGCAAAACGCACCAAGGACGCCATCGTGACTCGAGAGGGACGTCATCTAGCGATCACAACCCCGTCCTCGGGAGACAAGGGCGCCAAGATGACGTAACTGGCTGGTGGCCGGCTGGGTATGACGTCCCCATGCCATCATGCGCACGGCTGGGGTACATCCGGATGACCCACAAGTGGGACATCTTGATGACGTCACTGCCACCTCCACTGAGACGGCTTACATGCCGATGACGTCCTGGGTTGTGCGCGTAGATGGTGACGTAACCCAGACGTAATCGGTGGCGTCCTGCTCGGGTGAGCAGGAGATGCCCTGGCCGGAGCACATATAGGACGTTTAAGTAGACTTTGTGGGTGTTACACGGAGTAGACTTTGTGTCGGAGAAATTACCACTACTGGCCGTGGAATGTTGTGACTGTGGCACATCACAACAGAGACCTCGAAACAACGGAAGGCTACGATTTTGACATGGATTGGATAGCCAATGATGGAGTCGCAATAGGTCAATATGGACGTGAGGTCAACCTCATGGAATGGTCCATATGCTCCATATGCTCACATGGTCCACACACAACGTTGCCAGCAGGAGAGGTGGAACACTGTATGTCTGTTATGCACTGCATGTGTACGCGAGGGCGACATGAAGCACTTGTAGCGAAAAGGCAGGTGCCCATGCCACCTTCACCGGAGCGGTGGGTGTACGCGAGGGCGACATGAAGCACTTGTAGCGAAAAGGCAGGTGCCCATGCCACCTTCACCGGAGCGGTGGGTGTCTGAATAGGCCTATTCGGACTCCCACCTCTGGGTGTCCGAATAGGCCTATTCGGACTCCCACCTCTGGGTGTCCGAATAGGCCTATTCGGACTCCCAACTCTGGGTTTCCGAATAGGCCTATTTGGACACCCACCTCTCCGGTAACCGCTGCACCAGGCACGAGTGTCCCCCTTATTGGGTAGACATACCTAAAATACGATGTCGAGGTGTCTATCAAGGATACCTATGGCAGCAAAGGACACTTGATTGTGTTACACAGTGATAGATCTAGGACTCAGCAGCGCCGAGGCAACAGACCAGGCAACAAACAAACAGACAGACCGGCCACCGCAAGCACCAAGGCCACGCGCCGCACGAGCAAATGCCAGAACGAACTAACGCCAGCGCGAAAGCAGACACGCACACACCACGCAGTACCACGCAGGCCACGCGCACACCAAACACACAGCCAGCACTCGCCGGGCTCACAAGCGGTCGTCAGCACGACACTAGCAGTCTGCACGGGCGCGACAGCGCGCGCTACGGCGATGTCCGAGGCCGCGAGGCACCGGTCCCAGGAGCAATAGCCTCAGCCAGCCCGGCAGCCCGAGCGGTGTCCGGGGAGGGGCGCAGAGGAGAAACGGCGGACGTGCGCTGGGAGGAGGGAAGAGGGAGGGAGGGAAGAGGGAGGGATCGTGTGCGGGGGGGGGGGGGGGGGGGGGTGGGGGAGCTGCAGGGTGAAATGGGTGGAGGGGGGGGGCTCTCGGGGCGGGATGGGCGAGGGGGGGGGGGGGGGGGGCGACGCAAGCTTATGCGCGATGGCCTGTCAGCGCCGGCAGGCCGTCTGTGGGGACACTTGATTGTGCAGTCGTCGGCAACGTGTGCATTCGGTCCACATGCACCTAGCATGCTGCAAGGCATCAGGAGCACAGCGCTGCTACACAAACACCAACGATGTTTTTAGATGGTAATTTGAGTCACTTGCCCGCTACTGGGAGGGCGGGGTTACAACGTGGCGGACGATCTCGGAGGAGTGGCAACAACAGGAGCTCCCTGCCCGCATACGTCCGGCGGGACTCATTGGACTAGCATAACGTCGAACAAGAGAATCAAAGCTTAAAAATAGGCCGACTATGGAGCCGGCCCGTCGCTCGTGGACAGGCGGCATCATGGTACCTAATAACGCGCAAACACGCGTGCCGGACACACATCGAGCGTGCTAGAAGGCACCAATAGCATAGCACTGCTATACAAATACTACAGATGTACTTAGATGGGATTTACCTGCCCGCTAGCTGGATGGCGGGGTTACAACGCAGCGGACGATCTCGAAGGAGTGGCAACAACCGAAGCTCCCAGTCCGCAAACGTCCGGCTTGACTCACTGGACCTGCTTAAGGTCATACAGGAGAGTCAAAGCTCAAAGATAGACTGGCTGTGGAGCCGGCCAGTTGTTTGCATGACCGGTGGCATCATGGTAGCCACCATCGGGCAAATACGCGTGCCAATACCGAACAAGCAATAGCGCAACGTGGTCTAAACTTTCAGTACCGAATATAAGAGATGGTAAGATAGTATCCACGTAAGATATCAGCGATGGTATCAGCAGCGTCAATTGATGTGCAGCGCACTGAATCGTCGGCGAGCGAGGCTGCGCCGGCGGGACAGGTCATTGTAAACAAAACATATGTTGGATTTGAAGCACTGTCTATATTCTTCATGCTGGCACCTGCACATTCATCCGGGGGCGTTGTAGCGATTTGAACGACGTGTACGCGTGCAAGCCACTACCGCGACAATCCGGTGGCGACCACGTTTGAGGTGAACTCCCATGTTTCATTGGGCCACATGGTGCTACACATGCATTATGTCTGCGTACTGTCTGGTCTGTTGCCTCGGCGCTGCTGGGTCCTAGATCTGTCACCGTGTTACACGGAGATGAACGCAAGAGCCCGGCCGCGAGGGCAACAGCAGCTTGCTCTCCGCGCGGCAGCTCACGGGAAGGCAGGGCGGGCCAATCTGTCACCGTGTAAAACATGCATTATGTGCTACAAAGTGATAGATCCAGGACTCAGCAGCGCTGAAGCAACGGACTAGGAAACAGGCAAACAGACAAGCCCGCCACCGCAAGCACCAAGGCCACATGCATTATGTGGCATACTTTATGCCGCACTTTTGATATGACAAGCAAGCATATGACACAATGCAGGCCAACGCAGAGCAGAGCTGAGCAGACATTGCGTTGTTGCACATTGTGCAGTGTATTGCACTAGGCGATTATATTTGTATGTATTGCAGACGTTGTAGTGTAGGTACATGTAATATTCGCGGCGGGCTGTGATAACCGCTATGATCATAGCACCTGATCAGCACTGCAGCAGAGTGACAAGAGAGTGCATGCAGCATGCTCATCTATTTACTTGCATGGTCCACACAAGCAGGGCAGAGCGCCAGGAGCGCCGGGAGCGCGTAGCTATCTAAGAGGCATGCTCAACTGCACGTGCGGATGAGCCTCACCAGCACAGTGGACTGCCATGACAGTGCATGAAGCATGCTCAACTGCAAGTGCGCAGGAGCTACACCGGCACAGTGGACTGCCATGACAGTGCATGAAGCGTGCTCAACTGCAAGTGCGCAGGCGCTACACCGGCACAGTGGACTGCCATGACAGTGCATGAAGCATGCTCAACTGCAAGTGCGCAGGAGCTACACCGGCACAGTGGACTGCCATGACAGTGCATGAAGCATGCTCAAGTGCTAGTGCGCATGAGCTACGCCGGCACAGTGGACTGCCATGACAGTGCATGAAGCATGCTCAACTGCAAGTGCACATGAGCTACGCCGGCACAGTGGACTGCCATGACAGTGCATGAAGCATGCTCAACTGCTAGTGCGCATGAGCTACGCCGGCACAGTGGACTGCCATGACAGTGCATGAAGCATGCTCAACTGCTAGTGCGCATGAGCTACGCCGGCACAGTGGACTGCCATGACAGTGCATGAAGCATGCTCAACTGCTAGTGCGCATGAGCTACGCCGGCACAGTGGACTGCCATGACAGTGCATGAAGCATGCTGACCTGCAAGCGCGCATGAGCTACGCCGGCACAGTGGACTGCCATGACAGTGCATGAAGCATGCTCAACTGCTAGTGCGCATGAGCTACGCCGGCACAGTGGACTGCCATGACAATGCATGCAGCATGCTCAACTGCAAGCGCGCATGAGCTACGCCGGCACAGCAAAGCGCCGTGACAGTGCATGCAGCATGCTTATCTGCATGTTCGCATGGGCCACACTGGCATAGCTGAGTGCTATGTGAATCAACGTGTGCATTGGCCACACCGGCACAGCAGACTGCCGTGGGTTTCTGTTGACGTCTAGTTGAGCTTGTTTCGGCTCTATCTGTTCCACTGCCTGCTAGCGTGCGAGCCCCGATCCAAGCAGATGGACAGATGATCAAAATCATCCTGGCGGTTGGGTGGCGTGGCGTGGCTGTGCAGTGGGTGAGAGCTTTTGTAGCCTGCTGATGAAAACTAAGAATGTGCCAAATTTTTTGATGATGTTACCCTCTATGGTCAGGGCTAACATGGCCCATAGCTAGTAGGTGATGGCGTACGTGGTGGTGCTTGTCGAGGGTCCCCTCCAGTGTCCGCGGCGTCTAGAGCCCCACCCGGTCCACGCTGCAATTCGCACCAGTAACACTGGAGAAGTTTAAGTAATGTTTAAATGTTGCATATTTTTGCGGCGCAGATCTGCGAAGTCTAGCTCCCGAGCTGGTAGCTGAACCAGAGCACGATATCCGCATGCGACAAGTTGGGGATTCACGGTTTCACTCTGTAAACGTCGCAAAAACAAAATTTACACAAGTGCTTGGTTTCTGAGGATCCCTGGATGCCCTAGGCTCATACTGTTTGGGACAAGCTGTTCATTGGCATTGATCTCCTTTTGCGTGCGACGGCGCTTCGTGGCATCCCCGCATTCCATTTTGTTATTAGTGCTATGGGAAAAATTAATCAACAAGCGTGTCCTGAGGGCCGATCAAGATACACTAGTGGGGCTTGCGTACTCCACCGCCGACAGCGGCTTCCAGAGGGCCGCTTGTAGACACGCACGCGACTTGGCGCGGGTCGCACTGTTCGCAAAGCCAGCTTCGTCCTGTCTACACGAATTGAAAGAAAGTGAAGTCAATACGCCAGTATTACACTTGATCCACTCTGTTCTACGTCTAGGCATAGCAGAGCTGTACTGAAGTCAGCTTGGAGGTGCCCAACGTTAACGCAACTCAAGATGGTACATCCAACCAATGCGGCCATGATCACGCTGCGGTACGATCATACATCGAGTAAATCGTGCATTGTATCACAGCTGAAGTGGTGAGTGGAGCTCTGTGTTACATCGTCTGACCTGGCTTGACGTCGACTAACAACTCCACGGCTGCGTGCCTTGACGCCTCCCCACGGTTCGTGCTGAAATGCTGGCACAGCCACACCATCGATATGGTCAGCTAGACGATCTGTACATTCGAATATGGTGCTCTGGAGGGCTATGAAAGACACCACTATCGCGCCCTGTTGTGCTTAGCAGCCCCACGCTATGGCTAAAGTCCCAGCAGTCCGATCTCGATGCTATCCTGGACCTTTGATTCTCGCTATTGTGGCTTTGTACCGATTTCGAGTCTGAATGTGGTGTGCACGTTGGAATAGCTGATCAAGCCCGCAATTGCCCTTTCTCTGCCCGCCCTTGGATGATCATGACGTCGACCCTGTCGAGACCACCGGCACAATAATAATCGCAGTATGCGTGAACACAGTAGATGCCAGTGCTGTCCAGTCTGGCGCACCTCGACCTCTTCGAGTGGTGCGGGCGTTTGTGACTTAGCAGAGACGCATGCTGTTGTCAACCGACCAGATTTTGTGCAGAATATGTTGAAGAACATCCCTGAGGCTGTAAGGGACAAGCAGGATCATTTTTGCGACACCAAGGCTGTGAAACACGGATTCGCTGAGCTCGTGAGCTTGATACCGGATTCACTTATCATGCTGGGGGCCGTCGAAGCGTTCGAGTTCTGAGCCGCGATGGTGTGATACCTCTTCAACTTGCTCATCCCGTCCAAGGCATTCTGATAAAGTGCATCTGAGAACATACCCGGCTTGAGCTTGTGACTGTCTTGCAGCTGCTATCTCTTCAATTGTAATAGCGCGCTTGAATCTATCTATCTATCTATCTCAGTAAAAGTAATAGCGCGCGAACATCTAACATGTGTCTATTATCTGTCCATCTATCGCAAATCTTCTCTAACCTTCGAGACCAGTGTCTTCTATTCCAAGTCCTTCTTGACATTGTTGTGTTTCTTTGCTGCGCAACAAGCATTTTACGTACTCTCGTCTCCGCGGTGGCACAGCGACGCACCAGATTTTAATTGTTTCGCCTCAGGCTATTGTTCCGAGTCGACTCTGTGTCATGATATCAAGGACGCTGCACGCGCACTGTTTGTTTTCAACGATGTACACGTCATTGCCACATCAGCTTGGCATGATGATCTCATGACCGCGCGCGGGAGACCTCGGCTCAATTTTGTTTCCCCAATATTTCATGCATCATGCATTTCGTGCTGACGCTACGTTCCCTCGCACGTGCTACCGTGTTACACGGATTTGAACGCAAGATCCCGGCAGCGAGGGCAACAGCAGGAAAGTGCTACCGTGTCTGGGGCCCGCAAAGCTCCTCCGAACGTAGATCCGTGTCTTGTATATGTATCTGTCGCATGTGCACTTAGCTCAATACGCGGCTGGGTGGGGCCGCGTCGAGCATTGTGGCGACAAGTGCATGGAGTCCGAATAGGCCTATTCGGACACTCGTTCCGACGAGGGCACTTAGCTCAATACGCGGCTGGGTGGGGCCGCGTCGAGCATTGTGGCAACAAGTGCATGGAGTCCGAATAGGCCTATTCGGACACTCGTCCCGACGAGGGCACTTAGCTCAATACGCGGCTGGGTGGGGCCGCGTCGAGCATTGTGGCGACAAGTGCATGGAGTCCGAATAGGCCTATTCGGACACTCGTCCCGACAAAATCACACTGTGTTGGTAGGCTGTCGAGCGAAGTCTTCGTCTGCATGGTCACCTCCCATGTCCGCGCCACGGCGTGCCACGAGTGGAGATTCTGACTGCTTCAGATGCTAATTTCTGTCAGTATTGATAGTCTCTTCGCCGGCTGAGCTCTGCGCTGCTCAGTTGGCACTGCGGTGAAGGCTGCCCGCGTAGCAGCGCGCGCCTGCCAGCCTTCCGAGCGCGCAGCACGCGCATAGCCCTCGCAAGTAGGTCAATATACTGCATACAACTAGGCGTTCGTAGTCTCGACGACAGGATCCCCAGCGCCTGAGCCTACTCCTTCTGTGGGTGCGCCTGCACCAGGTGCACAGCACCACTTTCTGGCTTGCGCGATCTGGCCATGGATCCGCGCAAGCGTTGGACGGCGGTCCAACCCACTCAGCATCGAATCAGCAAATCGTCCGCTGTGATTCCGCGCAAGCCGTGCCCATGCTGCGGCACTCTGTTCGGGTCGCCGCAGCAGCTACTGCAGCACTGCCGCAGGCAGCACGCTGGTCACACGTTCTCAACAGCAGACCTCGCCCAGCTGAACGGAGCCACGTGTCACTTCTGTGCGAAAGTGTACTCGCGGCTCGGCCTGGGCGCACACGAGAAACGGTGCCCGTCGAACCCCCAACGGCGCAGCAATAGCACTGCAGGGCACCCCACAGCACAGTGCAGCCTTGGCCCCGCACAGCCTGCTCACCGCCGCACCCAGCCTCCGGCACAACCGGCGCCCGTCACTCCGCACTCGACAGCCCGTCCCCGCTCGCAGTCGGTCACGCGCTGCGGCCTGGTACCCCGCGAGGCCGCCTCGGGGCCTGCGTCAGCACCGGCTGCAGATGGGAGGGGAAGCAATGTCCGGCCACATAGCCTGCCGCCCGCCAGCCGCCTCGCGCAGCACCTCCTGGCCGTGAATGGCGAGTACCACGGGAACGGCGGGTCGGCAGGCGGCCGTCAACCTCCAGGTGACGTCCCGCCGTCGCCTGCCCCGCCCCCATGTGATGCTATCATGCATGACGCTGGCGCAGTTGCCAGCCCGACCGCCGCGACCCCCACTGCGGCACCAGATGTCATGCATGACACCGCTGCCGGCAACGGCCAGCGTGCGTGGCCAACACCGACCGAGTCCACCGGTCTGCCTGCGCCTGCCACGCTAGTCAGCCCTGCTCACGTAGGGAACCACGCCATGGTCGCCCCTGAAGGCACGCAGCCCAGCCTCAACGCCCAGCCGCGTCCGCCCGCGCCGCCATCGGGCCTAGCCGAGTCAAGCCTATCCGGCCTGCGCATCGGCTCCGCGCCCGCCGACAGCGTCATGCAGGACGTCGGCACAGACTCCGCCGGGGTGCCGGCGGCAACCGCACCAGCCGTGGAGGAGGCTTCCTCTCCGGGCGTGGCTACGCCATACCGCGACGTCAGGGTGCCTCAAGAACTCCCCAGGTCGGTCACTGATGTCTTTGCTGCGGCCGCGGCCGACTGCCTGGAGGCCATCCACGATGCCGTCAAGCGCGAGCATGATGCGAGCAAGCAGCAGCACATCACTGAGCTATTGATGCTCCCTACCGAGCTGCTTGGGGACAACCGCGGCGGCAGCGGGCAGCGCCGGCGGATCCTGGCGCGCATCCGTGACCTCCATAAACGCCGACGTGCTGCCGCGCCGGCTGATACTGACGCCGATGCGAAGCCCCAGCGCACTCGGACAGCGCTGCTGGCTGACCATGAGCTGGCCGGGCGCATGTATAGGCACTGCCGCAACGGCAATGACGGGCGCGCGGCCCGCTGCCTGGACAGCAGCCCGCTGGCAGCCGTTGATGCGGCCACTATAGCAGCGTTGCGGGAGCTGCACCCGTCTGCCCCCCCGCCCGTTCTGCCGCACACCGCTGACCTCCCGCCTCCCGCCGCAGTGATCGGGGAGGAACAATTCCATCAGATCGTGCTGAACCTGTCGCGGGGCACGGCAGCAGGGCCCAGTGGGTGGACACACGAGCACATCCGCGCCGTGGCACTACATGACCCACGCATCCGCGCCGCGCTGCGCCATTTTGTCAATGACCTCCTGTCGGGGAGCATCCCCCACACGGCTCTCCTCCAAGCCAGCCGACTGATCGCCCTCGCCAAGACGGCAGGCGGCGTCAGGCCCATCGCAATCGGTGAGTCGCTGATGCGCCTGGCGGGCATCTGCGCGCTGGCGACGCTGCCGGATGCAGCCAGCCTGTTTGCCCCGCTGCAGGCCGGTGTCGGCATCTCGGGGGGTGCTGAGATCCCAGGCCATGCGCTGTATCCTGACTTTCATGACCCCGATGTTGTGACCGTCCAAGTGGACCTCCGCAATGCCTTCAATCTGTGCGATCGGACCGCCATGCTGGCAGCCGTTGCACAGCACGCCCCGGGTCTCTTGCCATTCGTGCGGATGTCATACCAACAGGCATCGGCGCTGCTTCTGCGGCGCCCGGACGGCGCACATGAAGTGCTGTGGAGCGAGACCGGCGTGCGACAGGGCGACACGATGGGGCCGTTCCTCTTCAACCTGACGTATCAGCCGACTCTGCGAGCAGCTAGCGAGGTCAGCGGCGGAGCGCTGGTCACGGCATGCCACGATGACACGTACCTGCAAGGACGGCCGCAAGATGTCGCCGCCGGCGCAGCACTGATCATGGGTAGGCACCCGTGCCAGCCGCAGAAGACTAGCGTCTACTGCGAGGACACGGACACAGCTGCGCATGTCGCCGCCTTGCTCGGTGCGCGCGTCGCCCCGGACGGCATCGTGGTGTGCGGCACCCCGCTGGGTAGCGATGAGTTCGTCACAGCACATGTCTCCCGCCGCTGCGCAGCCACTCCGCGCGCAGATTGCGAAGCTGACCGCACTGCCACTGTCCCCTCAGGTGAAATGGCTTGTCATGCACAACTGCCTGCAACATAGAGAATCCCATTTGTTGCGCAGCACGCAGTGGCGGTTTCTGGAGCAGCCGCTGCACCAAGTGGAGACAGCGCTACTGAAGGGCCTCGGCGACATTCTGGATGTGACCAGCCTTACGGATGCACAGTGCCTGCAAGCCCTGCTTCCCCACCGCCACGGCGGCATGGGCCTACGCAGGTTCACCCCAACCCCATCGCCGACGCTGCTCGCCTGTCGTCCGCTGCACTCGCCCATGCAGCCCTCGCAGAAGGGACGGATCGAGGCCTGCCGTTCCGTGGCGATGCGGGCGTCGCCATGCGCCACACTCTCGAAGAGTTGCGCCAGCAGTGGCCAAGCATCCCGGGGCTGTCTGCGTGCCCCGCCGAGCCCCGCGGCATGGGCGGGCCTGAGCGGCGGGGTCTGCCATCCGCATGTCACGGCTGCAGAATGCAGTCGGCCGGGCCGCTCTGACGCCCGGGCGGCTGCGCTGCTTGCAGCGCTGGATCAAGGGACGCGCAGCCCGTCGTCAGCAACACGCGAACACAGCCTGACCAGCAAGGCGCGCTTGCATAGTTGCGCAGGCTCGATGGCCTCAGCTTTCCTGAAAGCCAGGCCCGGTGCGACTGAGCTGACTGCCACAGAGTTCCGCGTGAATGTGCGCTTGCGCCTAGGTGAGTCACTGTTCACCGGCCCAGAGGCGGACGGCGACTGCGTGTGCGGCCGGGCATCGCCTGCTGATGGTTCGCATGCCCTGGTGTGCAATGCGGTGTGGCGCACGGTGGTCCGCCCGCCATGATGCGATCACGCAGGCATGGCGCCGCTTCATCATGCGGGCGGGCATCTCCACGTCTCTTGAGCCCAACATCAAGAGCCTCCCGCAGTACCCGGATGTGCCGGGCGCACGGCCGCCCGCACAGCCGCCCGGCCCCTCCTGTGAGCCTGCCAGCTGTGCTGCCGCTGGTCGCGCTCACTCCCCACCCCGGCCCCAGCGCCCGGCCGTGCTTCCACCCCATGTGGCACCCAGACGCTGGCGCATTCCCCGCCTGCCCCCTTGCGCCCCTCCGGACCGGCGGACAACGCTGGCCCCCGCTCGGCGACGCCGCCTTACGGCGGACGGCACCTCAGAGGGACCAGCCGCCGCGGCTGCACTCGTCGCTGCTGCCATCTCAGCCGTTGTTGCCTCGTCCGAGGTCAAGGCTGCCCGGCCGACACGGCAGGCGCCATGGACGTAGACGTCCCCGGCGAGGCGGCTGTCGGTTACAAGGGCGCGCGAGAGCTCGGCGCGGCAGCTGCCGCCGCCGCCGCAGTGGCCGTGAAGGCGGCCGCCCCGGCCGGCGAGTGCGCGGTGCGTGANTTGTGTTACACAGTGATAGATCTAGGACTCAGCAGCGCCGAGGCAACAGACCAGGCAACAAACAGACAGCAAACAGACAGACCGGCCACCGCAAGCACCAAGGCCACGCGCCGCACGAGCAAATGCCAGAACGAACTAACGCCAGCGCGAAAGCAGACACGCACACACCACGCAGTACCACGCAGGCCACGCGCACACCAAACACACAGCCAGCACTCGCCGGGCCCACAAGCGGTCGTCGGCGCGACACTAGCAGTCTGCACGGGCGCGACAGCGCGCGCTACGGCGATGTCCGAGGCCGCGAGGCACCGGTCCCAGGAGCCATAGCCTCAGCCAGCCCGGCAGCCCGAGCGGTGTCCGGGGGGGGCGCAGAGGAGAAACGGCGGACGTGCGCTGGGAGGAGGGAAGAGGGAGGGAGGGAAGAGGGAGGATCGGGTGCGGGGGGGGGGGGGGGGGGGGCTGCAGGTGAAATGGTGGAGGGGGGGCTCTCGGGGCGAGATGGGCGGGGGGGGGGGGGGGGCGACGCAAGCCTATGCGCGATGGCCTGTCAGCGCCGGCAGGCCGTCTGGGGACAGGAAGGCCCGGCAGCAGCGCCCGTCCGACCAGTCTAGCACGGAGGGGCGCGGCCGCGGGCTTGGCGCGCCAGCGCGCGGCACAATGTTGTGGACAGGTCGCGCATGGCATTGAGAAGGAAAGTACGCTTTGACACCGCCCCGTGTCCCGCGGCAACCTCCGCGACCGTCTGGAGGAGCGGTACGCGTCCCGTCCAACCCTGCCGTACGTCTCATGTCGAGCGGGATGAACTGGTCGGCACCTGTGATGGCGCCATATTTGTCGCGCTTTTGCCGTGCGCCCTTCTCGGCGGTCGCGCCAGCCTCACATGACGCACCGCGCACATGCGACCTGGCAAGCGGGTGCATCACCTTCACGTCCAGCAGCGCCATGCGCGTGGTGAGGAATGCCAGAGGTCGCCGCGCTGCGGAGGCCGCTGCGATCGGGCAGCGGGGTGCGGCAGGGGGCGCTGCCTCTCGGTCAGGGCGAGGGGCGCGTCGCGCGTCGGGCGTGGGCCGCGGCGGGGGGGGCGGTAGCGGCAGTAAGGGTAAGGGAGGCCGGAGCCGGGGCTTGGGTGCCATGAGGGGTGTGGGGCACGTCCGAAGCCTGGGGGGCCTGCGAGAGATGGGTGGGGGCTGGACCGGCGCGGCATCGGCTGGGGGTCGGTGGCGGCGGCGGCGGCGGTGACTGCGGCGGTGGCGGCGGCGGGCGGGTCTTGCTGACACGGCGCGGCCGGTGCACTCGCAGACGGCGCAGCCGGCGGGCGCGTAAAGTCCGCCGGCGGCGCGGCTGGTGGCGACTGCCGGCTGCCGCGGAGGGGAGCACGCGTATGCCCCCGGGGAGCTTGCCAACGTGCGGCTCAAGCGATGAAGCGAGCGACGCGCGCATGAGCACCCCGCCTCAAGCCACGGTGATGAGGTCGTGCTTTAGGAAGTCGCCCATAGCTGGCCGCACATGACACTGTGCGTACCGGACGCAGCCACGCGGCCGCAGTGGCAGGCCTCATCCGACTCCAGGACGGGTAGCAGCGGCTCACCCAGCCGCAGCAGCACAGCCACCTGGAATTCATGGTCGGTCAGGCCCGTCACCGGGCCGGGCAGGCAGTGAGGAACCGCCGAGGCCAGCGAGCCAGAGCAGCTGAGGAGGCGAGCGAGATCAGCGCACGCCGTCTCCGCCGATTGGGGATTCGGACCGTGCTTCAGGGTCTCGAGATAGTCGTGCGTGGCGGTCCAGCGCGCGTCGGCCTCCGCCCGGCTGAGCGCGCTCTGCAGCTGCGTCATGCACAGCTTCGAGCCAGCGTCGGACGCCCAGGCGTCGGCTGGGGTCGGGCTGTCTGAGATTCCCTGCACGGCCGGCCATGCCTTCCGCAAGCGTGCGAGGCGGGCCTGGTGCTGGACCGCGGCGTCGCCGCGGAACGGCTTGCCGCCGTCGATGCCGTCCGCGAGCACCGCGTGCGCAACTGCTGCCGGACGCGAGGCGCGCGCATCAGCAACGTCGGCTGTGTAGTGTCGCAGACCCATGCCGCCATGTCTATGAGGGAGCAAGGCCTGCTCACGGTGTAGGTCGGTGAGCTGTTGCGTTTCGATGATGCGGCACATGGCGTGTATGCTGGCGTTCTCCACGCCCATGAGCGGCTGTTCGAGGTGGGCCCAGTCGGTCGTGCGCAGCAGGTGTGCTTCGCGATGTTGCAGGCACTGGAAGAGGACAGCCCACCGTGTCTGGGCTGCCAGCGGAGGCCTGCCAGCTTTTGCATGAGCTCGACAGCGCGTTTGCATCTACGGCGCACATACGCCTCCACATAGGCAGGGGTGCCCAGTGGCGCGCCGCATGCGACCATGCCGTCAGTGGCAACCGTGGCGCCTAGGCAGGCGGCTGCGCGCGAGGCCTTGGCGGGATCGGTGCAGTGGACGAGCGTCTTCTGCTTGTTGCACTGGTGACGGGATTGCACAACTCGACCCATGGCGACCACTTGCTCGACCGTGCCCTGCACCGTGAGGTTATCGTGGCACGCGATGGCTAACGTGTCAGGGGCCGCTTCTTGCGCCGCTAATAGCGTGGGCCGGAACGCGATGGCGAAGTAGAGGGGGCCGATGGGGTCGCCTTGCTTCACGCCAGATGCACTCCACAAAACCGCGTTCGACCCGTCTTGCTGACGTGCCAGCAGCGGCGATGGCAATCCATACGCCATGCGTGCGAATGCGGCCAGGGCGGGGAGTTGCGCGTCAATCTCCGCGATGATGGTCTCGCGGTCAATCAGGTTGAACGCGTTCTCGAGATCGAGCTGCACTGTGACCGTCTCCGCATCTGAGAAGTCCGGGGCCAGCGCGTGGCTCGGAATCTCAGGGCCGCCGCGAACACCGACCCCAATCTAGTGCGGGGCAAGCAGGCCCGGCGCTTCTGGACGCACGCCATCGCGCAGATACCGGCGAGGCGCATGAATACTTCGCCGATAGTGATCGGGCGAACGCCGCCGTTCGGTTTGGCGATGGCGATCAGGCGGCTGGCGAGCAGCAGGTCGGAGTGGGGGATGGTGCCCGACAGCAGGAGGTTGACGAAGCGGCGCATGGCCTCGCCCGTGCCCTCGTTATACAGCCCGGCGCTGCGGACGTGCTCGTATGTCCACCCGCTGGGGCCGGCCGCTGAGCTCTGTGTCAGGTTCCGCAGGATGGCCTCAAACCGCGCCGCTGAGACTTCCGCTGAGCGGCTGCCGGCTGGGGTAGGCTGCGCTGCGCGCTTTGGAGGGGGCGCGGGTGGGTGCAGCGCTCGCAAGCGTGGCAGTGAGTTCTGGTCGATGGGAACGATGGGGCTGCTGTCCAAGCAGCGCGCAGCGCGGCCAACATTGCCGTTGCATGCATGTCGGTGCATGCGCCCTGCCATTGCGATGTCCGCCACAACTTCTGTGCGAGTGCGGCCGGGGTCGCTATGTTCAGCGGTGTTAAGCAACATCTGCTCCCTAGTCCGCTTCCGGATCTCGCGCACGCAGGCATTGACTCGCCTGGCGCGTCCCCTGCTTGCGCCAGTGTTGCCGAGGGCCTGGCTGGGCAGCAGGAGTAGGAGCCTGAGCTCTGTCTCTACACTGGGCGGTGACCGCGCTCGGCCGCATCGGCGGTACGTTCCAGCACTGCGGCCACAACGTCAGCCCAGCTGGATCTGCATTCGTTCGGCACACCCTGAGGGATCCGCACGTCCGGGTAGGGGGCCTCCAGTGATGGCGGCGCGTCTGAGGCTGGCTTTGGATCCACCTGGGTGTCGCTGACGAGGTCTGCTTCCGTCAGATCGCGCATGTGGGAGTCAACCCGTGGGCCAGCGCTAATGGCGGTGCGGGAGACGTCCGGGAGGACGGCGCGCTGGCTGGGGGGGAGGCGGGGCGCTTGGGAGGGTCGGGGGGAGTGGCATGGCGGCGAGCCGGCGCGCGGCAAATGGGGGCAGGCGCGTCGGTCGGGGACGTCCCATGGTTGGTCCCTGCGTGTGTAGCCACGACTGGCGTAGGTGCTGCGGTAGCTGTCCCGTTGTCACACGCATGGGCCACACGGCGAGGTGAATGCACGACTGCACGTGAGGTGGCAACGCCTGCGGACGGCCGGGCGCTGCGCGGCTCTGTGCGTTGATCGTGCACCTCGCTATCATGCAGTGTGGCTCCGGGGACAGTGGTGACGGGACGTCACCTGGGGGTTGTTGGCCACCAGCCAGCCCGCCATCAAGTCTGTGGTGCTCATCTACCGATGTCAGACAGCACGATTTGGTCAAATCGGTGCGGGCGGGTGGCTGGCTTTGCGGCCGAGGCGCAGTCGAGCCGGCGCCCGCCGCAGCCGCAGGGGTGGGCGTTCGGCACCCCAAACCGGAGCCTCCCTGCGGCGGTTGCGAACTGGCTGTGTGTCGTCCCGCCAGGTCATCGTTGACGTGTGAGGGCTGGGCCTGCGTCAGTGGCGCCCTCATGTGCGGCGGTGTCCGCTGTCGTGAGCGCGAGCGGCCACGGCCAGTGTTGGTGGCCGTGCACATGCGGCCGTTGTACCGCGTGCGCGCGGGAGTGGGGGCGTGGGAGTCCGCTGGTACGCCGCGACAATTTGCTGCATGCCTGTGGCCCTCCGGATCGTTGTATCTCGAGAAGGGCAGCTTGCATGCCTCGCAGTGGTAGCAGCTGTATGCCCGTTGTTGGTCCTCAGTGAACTTGTACTTCGGGTGGCAGCCCCGGCAGTGGGCAAGCAGATCGCCGGCGGCGCGGAAGCGGCGAGGGCACGCGGGGCAAGGCACATGCATGCAGGTCCTCGTTCATTGTAGTGCTATGCTGTGGGAGCGAGGCTGGGGCCTTCGGGCGTGAGTACGCTGCGCTGGCGCGAAGTGGTTGGTGCACGCGCACCCGCAGAAAGTGCGAGGCCTAGGGCCAGGCCCAGGCCCCGTGGCCGAGAGCAAAAATAAGTATGCCTAATGTACAGTGTCTACGCTGCAGCGCTGCGAGGTGAGGAGGTGTGCGGAGCAAAGCCGCTGCGACTGCCGGTACCGCTGGTATAAAGCAGGCGCAGGCGTCACAGCGCGCGCCAAATGCCGCAACTCTCGCGAAGCAGCTAATTCCAGAAATTAAAATCTACCAGTGCTGTCTGTGTCCGCCTAGGGGATGCCGAGCGCAGCGTGCCGAGCATGCGTACGCTAGCGTAGCAGAGGTAGAAAGCTCTCGACCATACAGGCAACACACAGTATGCCAACACACTTTTGCTGTTCGTGTGTACATCCTTCCCTCGATCAACCGACCACTACTGACCCCTCACTTATGGACCGGTTTTAGTCGGGAACCGGACAATCGATCCCACGTTAATCCCGTCAAACGCTCCGGATGGGCTTGCGACCGGTTTAGCGTGTACAAACCCGATAATTCGCAGAGCTCTCCGGCCAAAACGCAAGCAGAATCAATTGAAAAGGACGATATGTACAGAGTACAACACATTAAATCATCACACTTGCCATATGTTTTGCAGTGTGTCCTGTTTTTGGGTACGCTGTGTCACATGCGCGAGTCTGCAAGCCACATCTTCCATGTCAGCAATATTTGTCACGTTGAAATCACATGGATAGCACATCAGATATTCAAGTAAGCACGTTGCTGCCTCTGCTGCTATATTTCTTCTTCCACATTGAAGGTGTTGTGTGCACGTTTTCACGCCTTCGCAGGGCGCTGTTCTGCTGACATAGCGCAACACAGTTCAATTTTGCACGGAAACAAGTGGATAAGGACTTGCGAGGGCACAAATAAGGGCGATTGATAGTGTGAACAGCTGAAAATTGCTCCCAAGCGAAGGGAATTGTCTGTTTCACTGGTCAAATGAGGGTAGCGTGGCCGGCCGAATTAAAAAGTCTCAAGATAGCGCTGGACCGGATAAAGGCGGGAAATTTGGTATGGCCGTGGTTGGTCCCCTCCACTTTTGGCCGGTTAAAACGGGAACCGGATTGCAGAGCACTGGTTAATGAAGGGACGGCTGTAATTTGTTTTCACTAGGCGATGGAGGCAAGTTTGATCCGCGTGACACCTGCGGCGCGGTGGCGACTTTTTGAGATGTCCTGCGTGACAAAGCCCAAAACATTTCACCGGATTAGACTACCGCGCGACGTGACTTTCGCCAGACATTGTAACTATGACGGTACCTGGTGCATCACAATGTCAACGTCCTCTCGAAGTCACGTGGCTGCAACAAGCCATGATGTCATTTGCGTTCAGCCATGTGCAGCCTAGTCAAGCGCGCCGGGCAGCCCTTCTATCAAGCTTCACACATCCTTGCTGGTGCCTGTTCAGTGTTGTCTCGCGTGTGCCTGATTTTGCCCACTTTCTAGCTTGTTGCTGGTGATTAATGGGGCTGAAATGTTCTGCAGAAAAAGCTTATTCAATCAGATGAACGCAACCTCTACGCTGTTTGAAGTGGTGACAGGCAAACGTGAGGCTGGGGTTGCTAAAAGAGGAAGGCAGAACAATATGGTAAGCCAAGGTATCAAGCCCATGACTGATCCCTCTGCTGAGCATGCGTACTTAAATGCTGTTGTTGTGCAGATGAAGCGAAAACTGGTAACAGAAGCGGACATCTCAACCAACTTGAAAGGCAGTAGAGCCGAGGTTTCGCACCGTTCTGCGTGTGCAGCACTGTCACCATTTCAATTATGAGTGGCTCCTCATAATGATCTGTGGGTGTTTGCAGCTGTATTGGCCTGATGATGGAAACTGGTACTCAGTGGTCATTAATGCAATCAATGTGAAGAAGCGCATGGCCACGTGCGTTCTGCCTTTTTGAGGGATGCTGCAGCCGTGTAATGCACATGTACACATCGTTCGCTATCTTGCTGTATCGATTGAGAAATGGTACAGGGTTATGCACGGCAAGGCACTGTTAAGCTGTGCAGAGGATGGATTCCATGAAAGTGTGTACAGGATCCAGTACGACACAGGCGAGATAGAGGAGCTTGATCTTACTGAAGTCATACATGATGAGCAGATGTACCTTTTGGAGTGATGAATGGATGTTGCTCTTGGAGGCAATACCTTTGAAGCTGTCATTCAGTTGTTGAATTAGAAGCTGGCTGCCTTGCATCGGCACATTGTGGATACCACCGTGATTGTCCGCAATGTGCACCAATTCTCAATGGCTCAGAAAGTAACTACAGCCAAAGTGACTGGTGCTGCTGCACATCTCTTCTATTGTTTTGGTTGGCAGTGGCATGGACAGCCTGGATTATCTGGGAACGGCGCATTTGCTTTGCTGACCCAACTGCTGATCAAACTGAAACAAAACAGCTCCAGAATTGCGCTGTCCTCTTCACAAAACGTTCTCACACTCTACACTCCTGTGCTGCTCACAGCACAGCTCTCTACACACTCAGAACTGCTCCACCGGCATGTCCAGGGCCAGCACGAAGCGCATTTTCGGCCACACGAGCAATGGCCAACAGCGAATGCGCATACATCTTGGCATTCCCCCTCTGCAACGCACGGCTCAGTTACACATGCAAGCCATGACAAGGGCCCTGCTAGATTGTGATCTATCGGTGTGTGATGCTCGCTTCCGAGCATCCCATTTCATGGCACTGTCCTGCAGATCTGTCAATGATTGACTCCACGTCATTAGCAACATTTGCCTTGCATCTGTGCCAGCCATCACACCACCGAAGGCATTACTGGTACTCAGCAGTCGCCCTCGACTTGTACTTGTGCAGAATCTGAGGCGGCACCAAGTGCATCATTACAGGCACTGTCTGGTATCCTGAGGATGGCATGTGGAGGCACTGGGTAAGGTATCACTGAATGCACGGGAGTGCAACATGCCATGCATACCCGCCCGCGCCCAAATTAACCCATATTTCAAGTGAATTTCAAGTAAAACTTTTGTAAACTAGTCAATCGAGCGCTGCATTCAATATTATTGGCTGTCGAACATGATCCATCAAAATCGCATGTACAGCAAATCATGAGGTACCAGCATCCTGCTTGTCATCAGTGATGACAGGAAAGAGCGACATGCACATGCTTCGGGAGTTGCTGCACAATTCTCAATCCCATTTGGCATTGACGCGAGCGTGCGATACCACTCCTCCCATTGACAGCACAGACGCAGTCATCCCCACCAATGCTATAGAAAGCATGGAATATGAGAAGCCATCATCGAGCATGTCAAATCCCTGACTTGGTTGCATCAGCACATAGTAGACGTCTTGGCCCCAAGCAAGCATATGAACCGTGCTTTCAAGGATGGTTGGTGCAACTTTTATGGAGTGGACAGCATCGACAGACTGATTATACGTTGCGAAGCCTTGGCTTGACATTGTCAACTGCAAACGGGAGAGATGTTGAGCATTGATACGATGTCATGCACTGTCTGCAGTTTGAGTTGAAGTCTGTGCAGGGATCACTGACTGTGCAACCGACGCAGCATTTTTACGTGCAAACGGGCGCACCTGCGGCGCATACGGGACTAGATGCTCGTCTCGCTGTGCGGCTGTGGGCTTCAGATTCTTGGGCCTTCGTGGGTCTACCAGCTTGAGATCTAGGTCGTATACCTGCATCCGGCAGGACCTGTCTGGGTAGATGCGGTCACATGTCCCTCAGCTCCTCGTCAAGGATCAGTCATGGCTGTTTGGCCCTTCCCGTACAACAATGTCCACGCAAAAGCACTGCTGATCAGGTCAAAGATGATCACACACTTGACTCAACAAGACGCAAATGTTGCGCCAGATGAAAGTGACCGAGAGTAACTCCAGGTGAACAGCATTGCCATGTGCGATTGTTGTCACAAGCATGTCCTGCCAAGCATGGCAAATCATTCTAAAGATTTGCACAGCGCAGTAAATATTTATATCCCAATCACATGCCAGAACAGCGCCTGCAAAATTCGTACCAGATTATTCTGTGGTCAATAAAAAAAAAAGTACCATGAGTTAAGTGTGACACGCCGCATATGTGCAGGAGGACAATTGGCAAGACCACACCAGGCAGACGTGACCCGCGACTTGTGTGGCAACTCAATTAACAGGATCAGGCGGAACATGTGTGACAGCAGGATGCCACAAATTCAAAGACCGCTTAATCGGGGCATGACAGTGGCAAAATTCTGATCTTGCACTATTACAAGGTGTTAGGCAGGCAGGCCTGCATGCCTTTGCCAGGCCGCAACATCAAACAGTGCAAGACCATTGGCACCAGTGCCCACTGATTGAAACAGCCCGCAAAGACACATGAATCTTCGTATGCAGTTATGTGTGACTGAACGTGGCAGCCAGGAACATGTGGTGCATACTGCCACACCAACACATGTGACAATTGTGAATTTTTTTCGCACGGGAGCAATTTCAACCAAGGATCGGTGTGACAGCATGACCATCTGAAGGAGTGTGGCGCGAGACACTGGTTTCATTCGTATCAAGGCCAGGCCCCCACGTGATCACGACCGGACCCATTACGGCGTCAGATGATCAAAGGGTGTCGTTGATGTGACACTAAGCGTTTCATTTCTTGACAGAATCCGGCACAAGGCGTTCCGCAGCACAAAGATGTGCAGCGCTTTGTTACAGTTAGGCGTTCACCAGGTCATGCGCAGCTAACACGGGCCGTACACGCCGCTGGACCAGGTCAATTTCGAGATACGGATATACTGTTGCAAGCACCTAGTTCCTGAGGGAACCACCCAGAGCGAGAGCGGTGGCTGGCGGCTTACAGCGCCTCGCTCGCAAAAACAACCAATTCCTAACTCACTACAATGATGCATAAAGCAATGATGTGAACATGACATGAAACATTCTCCGTGTCAAATTTTGTGTAAATTTCTAGTGATCAAATGTAGCATTCGGCATATTATTATCGTTAACAGTGGCTGGCGTTGGTGACCCACTCATAAAGTGAATTCTGTGCTATATCGTGAGTGCAGTGCTGATAGCATAAAAGTTGAACAAGTGAAAAACACAAAGCATGTCTGTTACCTACAGGGATACAGACAATCGAGCAGGTTCATGCAGAGAATGCTTATTTGTGAAGAGAAGAGGGCCATGGGAAGGTGCTTTGCATCTTCCATTTCTCATGAAACGTGTCACGCGGGTGTTGCCATGATGCAAACACTGGATGGCCTCGAACCGAATCATTGCAGATAGGGTGTCCCAGTCATTACGTGCCGCCAAAGCAAAGCAGATACGCATGCTGACAAAATCGATGCATTTGAGAGGACAGTAAACACGCCTGATCAGTCTGAGTAGCGAGCAGAAGATGTCTTGGCGTAATCCCAAAGCGGGTGGTAGTCGGCATCATCTGGCGCACTGCGGTGCCCACATAAAAGCTTTGCCTCAGGAACTCAAGCATGATGGGCGAGTGGGATGTAAGGTTGTTTGCAATGGCTGAGTTGTGATGCAGCATCCCTGCAGGAATTGAGCAGTCACTGTCTGCACACCTGTATGCCACTTTTGACATCACAGCATTGGATCACAGAAGAGTGCGCACCGAGAATCATGCGCCAGATGCCGGGTTCAGCCAGCGAGTGATCGTACATCTCCAGTACTGTCATTTGCCATCGTGAAGAGTATCTGTCCCAGAAGTGGATCAACAGTCGGTTATCAAAGAAAGCCACAGACACTGGTGGAAGGGCTTGAGGATGATGCTGACTATGTAAGATGCGGCCTGTTGCTGTGTCAAAGACAATGACAGTGATTCCATCATGAACGTCTCCTGCAGACAGAGCGTGGAAATGCTGTAGCCAGTGATGACTGACTGCATGGTTCGAATGAAATCTATGTTTCACAGCTGTTTGGTGGTGATGAAGTCTGCCACACACAGATGACTATGGCATCGCACACGCTTTGACGATGTCAAACCTTGGGACGATGCTAAATCAGGTGATACAGGCACTCTGCCATGCAACTGGAGTGGCAGCTCACAGATACATGTACAGGCACCTAGACGCCCTATACGCCAGTAGCGCTTAATGTAACAGGTGCTCATCAGAACGCAAAATTCAAACATTGTGTATGCGCATGACCGTGTGTTGACAATCGCCATCTTGATCACCAATGCCATATGCTCAGCACACCTAGTTGGATGCATACTGTCACCAGTGTACTAGTCCTTGGATCTAACACACTCTCACGGCGGCACACAATGGGGCTGCGGTGGTACTGAACAGCAGGAACAATGTATGCACCGCCACCATAATCTGTTTTTAGGCTGCATTGATTTGATCATGGAGTTTGCGTTATGAAAAAACTTTTTTGGGCTTGGCCAGCCTGGCAAAAAACATTTTGCTATAAAACCAAACCACTATACAGAATACGCCGCGAATACTTGCTACAGCCTGTACACAACATAAGGAACAATATAGCGTGCTCAGAATGACTTTGAGGTGCACAGACGGTCGCTTGGTCGCGTCTGGGGGTCTCTGGTCCACGTCTGGTCGGAACTCCACCCAAGCCACCGCCCCACGCGTGGGCCACGGTGCCATTTGAACAGCCCAAACCAGACGCGCAGCCTTGCTTCCGCCTCAAAGTACAGCTTGTAGACTACAGTAAGCCAAAACACATCAACGTGTTCTTTATGCCTAGACCGTCGAGCATCAATCGCACGCTGATTCTCAGCGCACATGCGTGCAGCGGCGAGGTGATCGTTAAGCAGAGTGTAGAGTTGAACGTCGAGTGGACTAGTACTCTTTATGACGGATATAATGCTGGGCATTAAAATCGAGAAGCTATCGCGTTTGCCCCAGAATGCAAGCATTCCCCTTGAGCAGTCCCTGGAATGGAAGAAGCTCTCGAGCACCATGCAAGAAGCAGACAAACAGTGCAACCTGCTTCTGTATCTGATATGTTCTATTATTTGATTCAGACTGAGCTCAGCTCAGCCCTCTGTGGCACTAGAGCCTAGTGCTTCCCAGAGTAGATCGTCCAATGCCCTGGCAGCTCTGATGGTGAGCGGGCAGGCCCTGTACCAGCGAAGCCTGGTGCTGTCAGATGAAGAAGTTGCCGCCTGGCTGAAACCGGAGAAGGCAACAGCAGTATTCGCAAAAGTGCTTTGCCACCATGCCATGGCCAGTAGTAGTGGCTGGCATTGGCAGACAAGCAAGTATTGCCTCAATGCTCATTTAGTCTATTTAATACCAATCATCGATTCCAGGTACCCGTACACACGTGCAGGTAGCGTACTGCTGGTCCCGTTTGTGTTATGTACTACAATGTATGCAGGCCTGGCTTGTGTCGTCAGGTGCACACCGATGCAGGCAGTGCCACGGTATTGCATGCCGCACACATTGACAGAGCAATGCCAAACGACATCACAAAGACACATGTGGTGAAATACAAAAATGCTGTGTGCTCAAGCATGATTTGTTTTTTGGGGAGTTCAACATAACGAAAACTCCATGATCAAATCAGTATAGCCTTATGTACATGCCTATGTTCCACAGTAAGTTGAGACGTTAGAGCAGTCAAGCGCTGCGGCATAATCACAGCTGGAGTGTCTCATAAAAGAAGAAAAAAGAGACACCCCTCCACACACACACACATACCTGGTTGCTGAGTTGTGAGGTGCGTCGGATGTGCTACCGGCATGACTAGCGCATAACGAAACTCTGTAACCACACACACACACACACACACACACACAATGTGCAAGAACAAATTGCACAACGTTGTGTGTACTGGATACGGCAGATCGAATGATGTGGATTTGGAGCGGAGAAAAAATTGTTTACGGAACACCGCACTGCTGTTCAATTCGAGTTTTGCACTTGTTCAGTACACGAATTTACCTGGGCCATACCAGCCACAAGTTAGAATGGGATGAGTTCCATTATGGCGGTTGCAAAACGTTCGCATACGTATTACTACATCGTGTTACACGGAGATCAACGAAGGAGCGAGGGCAACAACAAGCAAGTAAGCAACCGAATCCCAGCAAGCGGCTGGCAGCAAGCAGCAATATGCATAGCATAGTCAAGCAAAAGGGAATCGTGAATTGGCTCAGGCCAGGTCCGAATGGGCATTGGCTATAGCGCCCCTACAGATCGGGGCGGCGAAGAAGAGGACACGTCTGCAGAGCAAATGCGGACTGGAGTAGGACCCGGGGGATATTTTGGAATACAATTACTGGTCCACCCTCGGATGCACATGTACAGTGTGCACACGGGCACTATCATGCCACCACACAGGCACCCTCACGCGGAGTGCAACAGGGCTATCATCATTCATGCAGCCACGGAATCGAGACACGCAATGTGCCACATCGCTGACATCAAGCACGTACACAGCTGCTATTGGAGTGCATAGGTGCGCCGCTGTTGGCCACATGCAAGTGCCGAGAACGGATCGAGCAGGAACGAGACGGATGTTGCCACAGCGACGCCATCCGGAAGAAGACCATCCGTGAATGCGGGAAGAATAGCTTGGCATAAATGGGCACATCCCTTGTTTCCAGCCTCCTACTGTTTGACTTGCCCAAAGCTGTGCAGTAACCATACGCGCTGTTCCGTCCCCAACATGAGTGTTCCACACATTGCACATGACTCAGCTCTGTTACATGAGCTGTTGATGATGCTGTAGCGACTCAGAGGACCTTGACAAGGCTGTACAAATACAAGCAGGTACATGCAAAAACGCTGCCTCTGCACATGCAGACAGCCGTGCTTACAGTCGTGCTCCATATGTGACCCAGCTAGACCATAGCATAACTGAAACATGTCAAAGCACACATGGGCTCCCGCATTGACATAGATGCATACAGCAGAGAGCCAATCTCCAGTCTGGTACTCTGCCCTCACCAGCACGTGCGTGCTTCAGCGCTTCTGCGCAATTCAGCAAACTTCTAGACACTGTCAGCCAAATGTAACAGGTCTTCGAAAGGCATACTCAAATTCCCGTGCAGAAATCATGGCAAACTGATGCTTCACAAGGCAAGTACAGTCGGCACGATATGACTGTTCTAGCAGCTCAACAAAACCCCGCTCTGAGACTCTCTGCACATGGGTGCTACCTGCGGATTTTGAATCCAGACAGGGAAGCACATCCGCTGCTCAGTCCCGGAGATGTCTATGGCCTAAGCGGCTACGGCAAGTAATTAAATTTACGCTTCAAGTACTCACAACAGACGCTGATGCATTGCTGTTCTTTACGCTGCAAATTGAGTCTCTCAAGGTTTGGGGTTCCCAACTTGCATGCATGTGTCTAATGCTGTCAGCAAATACATGTTGACTGTCGCACCACAATATCACTGGACATACACCGTACAACCGAGACCCAATCTGCAATGTTAGCACGTAGACTGTGCTGTCAGGCAAGGCTTGTAATTCCGAAATTGCACACGTGATGCTGCTGTCACCGCGCGCACAAGGCACAGCCGCCAGTGAAGGAGACAGCGGGGCAGCAAAGCCTCACGGGCGCAACAAGGTTGCATGACACGCGCACACTGAATGTACACCATTGGCACATAAACGAGCGGTGGACACACTGGTTCACGCTAAGCAGCAAAGTTAGAAACGCACCTGGACAGCTTTCTGTTACCAAGACAGCCATGTTTGGGTTCAAGTAGCGAAATCTCATCGACCGGTCGCCCTGAATTTTGACATGGCTCGCATGCAAGCTCGAGTGTTGCACTTGTTGTACAATCTGCAGAGGAGCATGCGCATCCAGAGTCCAGATCAGGTGTCCCTTCAGCTCCCCTTCGTCACATCTCACTTGGTACCCAAACAAAAGCCCTACAAATGTGGTGTGGTTAGAATCAGCAAAACTGCAGAGGCACAATTACGTTGAGCCAGGAAAGTGAAAGAGGGATTGCCGGGAAGCATAAGAACATACGCGAGAGCTGCCGGGTAAGCAAACAGTGCAAGGAGGTATTTGATGCAGCCTTGTATTTGATGGTGTTTGATGCAGCCTTGTTCAGACGTGCACCTGTTCTCAGGTACAGTGAGGTCTTTCATTCGGTGCGTAGGCGCGTTTTGCATAGGTAAAATCACTTTTCAGTTTCAAGTCATGATCGATGTATGTAACTTGCTGCTAACATGCTGTGCTGAGTTGCTGTTCTATGATGGTCAATGCAAGAGAAAAAACAACAGCCGTTCGGCAACATAACCATAGTGTGTGGCCCTGCAGATGCATTACCAGAGTGGCAGCATCACAGCGCTTGAAGCAGATCTTGTCAGCACGCCTCAAACACAGTTGCAGGCAAAGCAACATACAAAAGAAGAAGAACGAAAAAATTGTATGCTTGCAAGAGTGACATAGTGACCAACACAATCAGACGTACTCACCCATCATGCATCTCAGTCGTGATCATGACATCCCCATGATTGGAACGCACACACTGGTCACTGACATCGACTCAGGGCAATGAGGCGGATCTGGCACACCTTTCTTCCTATCAGCCGCCCAAAGCGTCATGTTTGGTTGAAATGCATCTGTTAATGTGATGTTGGGATAAGTAGCTACTGGAACAGAAGCTGCGAAAGGCTCAGTGATCTGGGACAACAACATCACCTTTGAACCAACATATTCTATAGATTGTATGTGTGTAATTGCCATTGCCACATGTTGACTGGACTCCAAGGCTCCGGTTCGAAGATCAAAGACCATGACCGCTGACTCATTCGATCCACTTCTGATCATCAGCACCTACACGGCAAGCAGAACATGACTGTGCAATCTGTTGTGCGATATTCCAAGACACCTGAGAGTCAAGCAATCAACCTTGGGATCAGTCTTGTTGACACGATTGGCGGCGTCCTGGACAAGGTGCTCATCAATGGTAACCAAATCAAGTCCACGGAAAGGTACTTGAGTCATCCAGATCTGTTGTCCCGAAACGCTGTCCAAAGCAAACAGCATGCCACTCCGTGTTGCTGCCACAATAACTTTCTGGAGACCATGACTAAGCCGATCACGGATTACAATGGATGGTGATGATGATGCAGGCAATGCTATGTCTGCCAAAAGGTTGGCTGCCTGTCCTGTCAGTCGCACCTGCACACAACCCTGATTTTCAGGCAACTAGCAGCTGACATGGATCAGTACCACGCAGCTGCTGCAAGTCAGTGCACAGGGTGCTGTTGGTGCAATCTCTATATGCAACTGACCGTCTGATGTTAGTGGCTAGGAATGTTATTGCATATGGTCAATGCAACCCACACACCAGCACAAATCGCACAAGCAACCTAGCAAAGTCAGGTGGATGGCATTGGGAGTTGTGGAGAGGCACAGTGTCCTAAGATGTTTCGTTCAGACGTTGTCCCTCGAAAAGGAGCTGTCCTGTTTTGGGTGCAGGATTGACAGCCTGCAGGTCCATTAAAAGAGGCGCTTTGTGGCCCTGTGTCACAAGTATTTGGCAGTGTTGCGGCGTGATCCATTGCGTAGCCTGGGTGCGCAATGCACTGCCACAGCATCTCTGCTGTAAGATCCTGAAGGTCAAAGTCAGAACGTCAAGCTAATGCTTGCCACACACGTGTACAGGTATGTGTTACCCCCCCACGAAGCACCCAGCCTTTTTGAGTCATGGCTAGGGCAGTCAGAAAACGTGTGAGTACGAGCATTCTGTCGGATCATACTGGTACAGAGATAGTTAACGATTTTAGTACGGCTCCTACAGCTTGCCTGCTGTGTATACGATGGCCTGGTATTGAACCTTTTAGCCACACCCATGAATTCAAACTTACCGCACGCAACCCTTGCTACGCACAGCTATGTGACTGAATCACTCTCCTATGTACAGCAAATTGTCATCTGCTGCCTTGGAGCGAGTATGCACGACCACGAACAGACTGAAACTGCCGCGGGGCGCCTGTCGAGGTGTCTGTGAACCTTACGTTGGGCGATGTGCAGCCTAACAACGAGAATGTCTCTAATTTGTAAGGTTGTGTGGAAATACAAACTTGACACGTGTGCAGTCTTCTTGACATGCCTGTGACAGCATGTGCGGCTGAGCGTAACTGGAGCAAGTGGGGTGCAACATTTGTGCCAATCCGCAATGCACTGGGCTTGGAACGAGCGGAAATTTTGATGTTATTAAGCGGAATGATCCTGTCACGCGGATTATACACTTCTTGACTACGTGATGTACTTGTACAGTAGGGCTGATTGCAAGGTGGCAAGATAGAGCTGTAGCCAGCCTGTAGGTGAGAAATCGTGTCAAATGCAGATGTACATTGTGTGCCCCGGCGTGCATATGGCACAATCATATTGTCCCACAGCGCAATCCTCCGGTGCTACGGCACAATTGTACTGCCGACCGGAATGACTCCAATTCCTCGTGAAAAAAGGCTTTGTGACATGATCAAAACGTGGTTTACAGCTCGTGATTTTGGCCACCAGCATGCATGACAACCGCAATTTTACAAACTGGGGCTCGTGAATTTGAAAACCGCACACAAGTGAGCTAATCGAGCGAAGCGGGCGATGTATAAGCTTATACATTGGTAGTACTAGCTGGTGCGTCTATGTGCCTGGATTGAGCTTGAGCTTAGATGTTTCGCCGTAGTTCAGCCGGTAGTTCAACCGGTACGCCACAATTGTTCTGCTTACGGCACACTTAAACTGTCATACAGCTGTACGGTTCATGCGATGCTTACGGTCACGGCAGTATGAGGATTTCTCGACTTCCTACGGTTCTTACCACCCCAGTCACGGCAGATGTCTACATTTGGCTGGGGTCTGCAAACTCTTCCCACTCATTGTGCCAAACTGTGGCATAAGCCAAGCTCATTCTCATTAGCTGTCTCATCCACGATTGGATGAGGATTCACAGATCTTGCATGCAAAAGGGCGCCCTTCCCCCAAATGATGTTTGATGACGAGGCGCCTTCGTGGTACAGGCGCATGATCGTGAGGACAACTTTGCATGCACAGCCGCAGAGAAACCACACACAACATTCTCAGGTAAATCTTATACCAACAGGACCAGACGCGTACCAGTAGCAGTCAAGCAGTCTTCTTGCAGAAGCGATCACGCTGTCATACTCAAACCTGACAACTCAAAGTCAGCATGCCAGGCAGCAGCCAGCGCAACTCGTCAGCCTACTGCAGCACAAGTCTTGGGAAGCAGCTGCCTCAATACCGAATGGAAAGACACAGAAGCCTCCGGCTGCACAGCTTTGATTTTCTTTTTGCGTGGCATATATACAGCGCTGACAAACGCAGTAGCATCCGGCTGCCAAGCTTTGTATTTTTACCGTTGTTTTACATTGTGTATTTGTCCAAGTCCTCTGGCACAGCAAGAATTGAGCTCCGTTGCCAAGAATTGCAACCGTGATAACGGTTCAAAATTTTGAACAGAACATGTTTCTGCAATACGGGTATGTCTTGCGAGGATGCTGGACAATGTGAACTTGTCTATGGCCCAGACGCCCAAGTCTGAAACACTCATGCAAGGATTGAAGTGGGCTGCTAGATTATGGTGAGTCGCGATTATACATCATGCATACTGTCAGGCTGCAACAGTATCACCACCCAATTGCATGTAGATGTTGTTGGGGTCTGTAGATGCCAGGCCCCATGCACACATAGACAAATGTAAAATACATGCCATGGGCAAGCATTTTTCCGTTTAAAACGGGGTTGTCTCGGCCAATGCACTACAATTGCATTGAAGTATGGATTTGAGCCATGTACTCCGGCTCACATGATAGCCTGATATTCATTCATATATAAGCTTATCATGCTGTAACTGCGATTGCAAGATTGTGTTTCGACTGTTTCAGGCCACATGGTGGGCGAGACAGAGTGAATGTCTCGGAGGAAGTCGAGGACATACCAGCATTGACATGCTTGCGTGGTAGGTAGCCTTCAGCAAGGATGATGCTGCCAATTTAAGCTGCCTAGACGTCACGTGTGTTGCTGGGACATCGCACATGATCACTTGGAGGATGCTTGCCAGAGATTCATGACGCACCCACTGCTGCCTGCCCGCTGCCACGTAAAGTACCATATTACCTTCAGTTTTTACCAAAAACCTGTACCAGCATGTGACAAACCTGGTCTATAATGTCTGGGACCAACATGACTGGGAATAGAAATCTGTCATGTGCAGTGTGTGTAGATGTCATCACAATCATGGACACACAATTGCTGGAGCAGGTGCACACCGGAAGTCAGTGTCGCTTTGCGCGACTGCCCAGATTGATAGTGGTCTTGGGAATCTGCCATCAGCATGCTGCAAGCTGGAGCTGTTCAAAGTCACACTGTGTACAAGTTTGCCATCTGTAACCCGGGAAACAGCGATAGATATGTCGCCGGCAGCTTGGCTGATGGATGCACATGCAAGAAACTCCTGCTCCTCCAGCTTGACGGCAGATGCAGCTGCCATGTGTTCTGGTAGACGCTCAAGCATGTGACCTTGACTTGGCGAAAACTTGTAGGCCAGGGGACCCCTTGGAGTGATGGCAGAAACTAACATCCCGGCTTCAATTCGTCTGACTTCTAGCTCCCCTTCATGGCTACTTGAGAAAGCGTAGCATGCTGAAGATGTATTTAGCACATCAAGCTCAGCATAGCAAAGCCTTTTATGATCTTGAGAAGCGGCGGCAAATGACTTGTGGTCCAGATAAGCCACACTTGATAAAGGATGCTGGAATTGTACACTCGTGGACGTCACATCTTGGCCGCTCTTGCCGACAATGACAATACTCAATAGTGTATGCTCCCACACATCCGCTGTCGCGACTGTGATTGAGCTATCCGACACATGGCATGCCTTGACTGCTGCTCGGTCGCTCATTATTTGCTTGCTCCACAGCATCATCCCATCTGTGACAGCAAAGACATGCAGGTAATTGTCTTCGATCCAGTAAACCTCGCCATCATCACTGCAGCATGGAAATACATCTTCTGATCTCTCAGACTGCCACATTAGCTGTCCAGTGGACATTCTCCAGGCCTGTAGCAACGGGCCGGACACAGAAATAATGCTGTCATGGAGTTGTTTTACGCATGTATAGTTGGCTTTTACGTCGCGGCGCCACATCATCGTTCCGTTGTGCTGATCCAGAACGACCAATTGGTCTCGGCTTGCCGCCACCACGAACGGCAGACCTTCGGGCAAAACAGCAACTTCCAAATCCCCAATGTATGTTTGTAGCCATGACGAGGACCGATACTGATCCTCGTGAAGGGTGGCGTGACATGTCACCAACAAAACTATAGTTACAACAACATGAACGAAGCTATTTGCAGAACCGGTAAAAGCCCTCGCAGGCATGATACACATCGGAAGTCTATGTCAGCTATGTATTATAAACTGCGATTCGACTGCATTCGCTCAATAACATGTACGTCTGTTACCGGTGATGACGCTCACCAGGTGCGCTGGCGCAACGGGACGAGGCAATGCAACAAGGTATCGCGTGAGCTGCACGAGGTGTGAAATATTGCGCAACGTAGTATCGTTCAACTCGCGGGCAAGGAAACGGTGTATATCGGTCGATACTGCATCGCAAGAGCACGGTGACATGCCGAGCTTGGTACACACGGACTCCAGTAGCGACGCACGTGTGGCCATGCCGTACACGCGCACAGGCCTCCACAATTTGTACGAGCGTTTCTGCACTTTGCACACAGCTGCAACGTGACGGTTCGGGCGCTGAGGCATGATCCTTCTGGCAGTGTGTGTCATCCGCGACTCTTAGAAGTGGAGTACTGGTGCGACGCGCAGGTTGTTGCGACGGCCGAGTCCTGCAGAATGCCACGTGCAACCTGTCCACCACCTACTGCCGGGTGTTACACGGAGATGAACGCAATAGCCCGGCAGCGAGGGCAACAGAAGGAAAGTAGACGGCCAAAACCCCCGAAAGTAGACACCAGCAAAAAGCAATCACCCTCCCAGGCGAAAAAGCCACAACGAACCGACACAGCCGACACAACCACACCCACGCACCCACACACGCACGCGCACTCCCGCACCCCTCCACTACGGCACCCGCGCCACAACCGCGCACAGCAACAACCACCACCGCACTACTGCCCACCCCAGCAAAACCAGCCACCACCGACCCCCCTACAGCAGCACCCCCACTCCATCCTGCCCCACTGGAGCATTCCATCACGGGCCCCCCGCACATGAGAGCCCGGGGGCGCACGCCCCCCACAGTGCAAGGCGTACCAGCCCTCCCCCTCCGGCCGCCCGACAGGGGCCTCAGGGCGGGGCGCGAAGGGCACTAGCGGCGCCGCATCACTCCCCCCACGGTGGCTCGCGGGAAGGCAGGGCGGGCCAACACGACCAGACGCGGGGCCGGCCTGCGCTGCTGCAACCGCGGCACCCGGTCCAGCAAGGCGGCCAGCGGCCGCCTATAGCACGTCCGACGGGACATCGTGGCCAGGCACCACCGCCCTGCCCGCCAGCCGCATACGCAGCGGAGCCGCAGCGAGGACCTGGCGCGTCACACCACGGCACAGAGTGGTGGAGAGTTCGCACATGGCATTCTGCAGGGTGTCACCAACCAGCACCTCGCAGCGGCTCCGCTGCGCAGCCGGCTTGCAGGGCGGGCTGTGCTGCCTAGCCACACGATAGGTATCAGCAGCGTGATAGCCGGTGGCCGTGGCTGGTGCGCTCTGGCTAGGGGCTGCTGCGGCGGTGCCTGGGGCCGCGTCCGCGTGTACCCAGCCGCCTCCCCTTTCCTGCGCTGAGCCGTGGACCAACTCACGTGCAGAGGAGCACAGGGAGAGCGGGGGGGCTGGGGGGGGGGGGTGTTGTGCACGTTCTGGCGTCTCCGCTAAGCCTCTGTGCACAGGCTTGGGATAGGGTTTGGCCCGATTTGGGGAGGGGGGGGCAGACTGCGACACATGGGCTTGCATGGCGGGCACTGGGGCTTGCATGCGGGGCTGTGTGCGTTAGGGCCGTTCCGGTGTCAGTGGGTGGGGCTCTGTGTGGCTGGGTCATGCTTGGCTGTGCGTGTGTGTCACACAGTGATAGATCTAGGACTCAGCAGCGCCAAGGCAACAGACCAGGCCACCAGCAAACAGACAGACCGGCCACCGCAAGCACCAAGGCGACTCTCCGCACGAGCAAATGCCAGAACGAACTAGCGCTGGCTGTGCGTGTGTTCTGGAGCATGGTGTGGCCGTGGTGGCATGCATGGGTGTTGCACGGAGATCAACGCAAGAACCCGGCAGCGAGGGCAATAGCAGGCAAGCAGACGACCAAAACACCGCAAGCAGGCAGCAACAAGCAGTAACATTCCCAGGCGCAAAGCCACAACGAACCGGCACAACCGACACAGCCGCACACCCGCACCCGCACATCCACACACTCGCACGCCAGCACACCCCACCACCGCGTCCACCTCGCCAAAGCCGCGCACTGCGACCATGGTGGCATGCATGGGTGTGGCGCAGATGAGGGTATGCATGATGGTGTGCGCAGGTGTGTCACACTGTGAAAGATCAAGGCCCCAGCAGCGCCGAGAGAAGAAAGCACAGAACAAAATCAACAATCATAAGCAGCATGGTCACCCTATTCTTCGGCATGATCCACACTCGCAAAGAACACAACCGACAAGGGAGACACACAGCAGACCGAACCAGCGCAACATGGCGCAATTTACACATAGACACCAGGTGCTGAAAGTGGAGGCGGCCGGGTCTGTTGGCTGGCGTCGGCGCGTGCGGACGATTCACGCACATGGCTTTTGCGTGGTTTGCACGGTGGTGGAATTCGCAGGTGTGCGGGTGTGTTACACTGTGATAGATCAAGGCCTCAGCAGCGCCGAGGGGGAAAAGCCCGAAAACACAACCAAAATGACCAAACAAATAATCAATCAAACAATGTCAAGCAGCATTGGTCACCATCTGCATCACCATGATCCACACCCATCGTCAACAGAAACAGCGACGCAAAAACGCGCCCATACACACACACCGCACTAAGCGAGCGCGACAGCTACCTATGCACATGCTACGCACAGGCACCAGGTGCTGGAACACCGGCGCCCAGCCGGCGCCAAGCCAGCACGAGCAGGCCGGACGGACATGGGAACGAGACACCGTCGTGCAAGTCTGCGGCCACCTGCTGCTGCAGTCACTGCCACCGAACGCTGTAGTCCGCGGTGGCCGGGGACAAGCCGGGGCGAGAGGCGGAGGAGGGGGGGGGCGATTATATTGCGCAGGCTGCAGTGTGTACCGGGGGGGGCGAGGGGAAAATGCCATGGGTGGCAGCCCATCCGCGATGGGACGTCATGTGGGTTTGCGGTTGGTTCGGTTGTGTTGGTTCATTGTGGCTTAGTGCCTGTGCATGTTACTGCTTATTGCTGCCTGTTTGCGCGGTTCGGGTTCTGTGCTTGTCTGCTGTTGCCCTTGCTGCCGGGCTCTTGCTCTGATCTCCCAGTCATGGCCGTGCATGAATGCGGCCTGGCAGGGCCCCCAGCGGAGGCTTGCACAGGGCACCACAAGGCCTGCCAGGGCTGAACTCGTGCCGGCAACTCCTGCCCGGCCGGACTAGCCACCCAGCTAGCGCGCCCGCTGCCTGCACCACGGCTCCACCGCACGCACATACAGCAACCGCCGACGGCACAAAAGAGTTCTCATCTCAAGACGACCGCTCCTGAGGGACTATGCCACGTTGCCACGCGTGGCAGGTCAAACCATAAGTCCCGTACGCCACTATCTGAGAGATGTCCCTCGCGCGCGCGATCCCGAAACTCCGCATCGGGTTTTGCTGCTATTGTGCATCCCATCTCCAAAATTCTTTTATTTGACGTGACCACGCCATGCTGAACTACAATGCGAATGGACCATTCGCACTTATCAAAATTGCAACACAAAACCAGCCCGAATAGTCTTCACTGTGGATGGTAAATACGGGCTTCGCATTCGGCATCCCTCTCCTTGTATGAGACCAACGAGACTGTATCCATCGTAGCTCTAGCGACCGACACCGTTTTCATCTCTCGATGGCACCTGTTGGTGGCGCCGATTTCTCCCGGTGTGATGTACTTGCAACGCCTTCAGTCGGTGGGTCAAAGCAACGAAGTCTGGCACAGATACTGCATGACAACATGCGGCTGGTTTCGAAGGCTGTTTCGCACCGAGAGTCGAGGCTGGCCTTCGGCCGCGTGCTTCGGACCACGGCTGCGGTTCGAAGCCAATTCAATGCAGAAGAACTGAGGAGATTCTTTTACAAAGCACTGCGCGGAAGTTCATCCCTGCTAGGTCCATTAATTGAAGCTCTGGCCGAAGTTTCGATGCATGACGTATTCGACCCCACGCTCTGCATTAAGTGGAATTCTCCAGTATTGGGCGCCCAGATGATCTAAGGGATGCCTTCTTGCAGATCTCCGAAGCCACGCCCGCGGCGATCACGGACAGCGAAGCTGAACGTGTGAGAGTTGTGGCTGCGCCTGAATTAGAGCTGTACTGCTGCTTTTTACTCTGTCAATATCTATGCGACTGCAAACGGTTTGATCAGGTCCGTTTCCTTGTTTCAATAGCCTTTCCACAATGTGTGACCGCGTCTCCATCTTGTCCGTGGCAAGAATTGTTCATTTGTACTGAAAGTTATCTTGACATATGACATGTACATGCTCAAAATTTGGCCACTGGGCTGACGAGATTGGCATGAGCGTGTGACCACACGGCATGCACTGATGCCAAAAGGGTAGAGTCTGCCTAGTGTGTTTTGTCTTGCGACATTTATGTGAACCAAGCCTTGAGTGGTAACTTCAACCACACGATGCATGAACTGATGCGCAGGTTTACAATATTGCTGAAGTTGCCGTGGACCATGCCAGGATGCAGAATCAGCGAACACTGGATGTACTTTCAGCTCGCTGTACTTTTTACCTGTCTCTCGCAGCAGAGGCCACTGGAAAGCTGTCTGATTTAAGGCCAAAATTGCTTGGCCTGCATGCAACAGCTGTCTTGAATCATGATGACATTGGGCAGGAGACACTTCTGAACCTTCTTCTACACAATTACCTACATCACAATCTGGTAGACCAGGCAGAGAAGTTTCGTGCACAGGCACAGCGCCCAGAGGCACCGCGTTCGAATCAACAGTACTGTCGATATCTATTTTATCTTGGTCGAATTCGTGCTGTACAGCTTGAATATTCAGATTCGAAGGAATGTCTGCAACAGGCTGCTCGCAAGGTGCCTCGCATACCAGTGTCACATCATGGAGAAGCCACAGTGTTCCGTTTATTGCGAAGGCTATGTGCAAACCCAACTTGCATGATTAGAGATGGACTTGCAGGCTCCAATGGTTGCCAAAGGCTTCAGGTTGTGTGTGCACAAGTGGTTGACAGTGATTCGTCTGCTGCTCGGAGAGATGCCAAGTGTTGTCGAGCTGAATGGACCAGCATCTGATGCAACAATGCAGCCTTACTTGGCTCTCACGGCTGCAGTGCGAAGCGGTGATGTCAGCGCTTTTAATGGTGTTGCTGCAAAGAACTCAAAGATATTTTTGGTGGACCAGACCTACAATCTTATCAACAGGTTACGTTACAATGTACTACGAGCGGGACTGCGCCGTATCAGCGTGGCCTATTTAAGAATCTCATTGCAGGTGTGTCTGCACAGTGTACTGATGCGACTTGAATACATGTATGGAAGATGGAGAATTTGCTTTTTCCCTTGCACCCGCCACGGCCCCCCCCTATGCGTGTTGGTGTTGCATGTCTCAATTGCGCTGACCATGACAGTGCTGCTTGCGCAACACTTGTGCATCTTCCAAATGGCATGCCCCGCACATGTCCATTGGCACTGCCTGTTTTGGCACTTTTGGCTGTGTTTGAACTGCTTCATTGTTGACTCTGTGGAAATGCATAACAAGCATGCATTTACCTCGTCAGCATCCTGTCTGCAGAGGCCTGATTGTGTGAAATGGACAACATTACTACCAACACTTGGAGCACCAGTTTGCACCCTGCCCTGGCATGGCCTAAGCATGACATGAGTGATCACTCATGTCATGCTTATGCATGGTTGATACATGATAATTGCGTGGTGATCTTTGTTGTTATTTGGCTGATATGGAGGGCTCCATGTCATGTCTGGGAACGGCACAGTCAAGAAGGTTGTGTTTGCTTGTTCAACAAGGGTTGTGCTGACTAGATCTGTTAACGGTCCGAAATTGTGTTTGCACATCGCCTTCGTTCATCCGTTTTGCTGAAATCCAAATCGACACATTGCTATGGAGCGTTTACATTGCTACATGTATAAAAGTACTGGCATGCATCTTGCACAGCATCTGTGCAATTCCAGCTCTGGGCAGCCCAACAGGGCTGCAGGGTGCCAGCAGTGATGCCTCCTGAACACTGCACACTGCATGTTTGGTATGATCTACCAAAATTCCGGTACACAGGTATATTGGGGGAGGTGCTTTAACACATTGCAGCCCACAGCCAAACACAATGAAGTCCAGCATACAATAGCTCATATGAAAGTCCATAACATTGCGATTCTAATGGATATTGTTGTGCTCTAATTGGTTCAATATTCCGATGCTTATCACTGTTCTTGTGTTCTGTGCTGTATGCATAATAGGCTATATAAGGTCTCTGACTAAGTGAATTCTTCTAATTCGAATGCTTGTTGGATCGCCGCACAAGAGATATCATTAGGACCGCATTGAAACGCTGCGTATTTAGGTGTCTCTCAAGCAGTTTGAATCGGTTCTGAGACGGCATGGTGGTTGTTGCGAAGTCATGCTGTGGCCACCAGCACTGCACTGAACATCATCACTCTCCACCACAGACAGCAAAAAGTCAAAGTCATGCATGCTAGCGACTTTGTGCGGTTTTTGAAACAGAGAGTGATCACGTTCTTGGCTCGCTCTAGCCCGAGACCATTTCGGCTTGCCGTGTAGACATGCGCCCACATTGCTGTGTTTAGCTCACTGCCAGCACTGTGTTCAGCAGACCATTTGGAAGGATTTGACAACCGACATTTGCTGCTGCACATCTGGCAACTTAGCTCAAACTCTTCTGTGTCTTGCCATTCTGGTCGTTCAGAGTGTACATCACAACATGAACGGCGACACAAACCCTTCGCAAGGGTTTGATTGCAGACTCCTGTCCTTGGATAATGCCTGAGCCATGTCATTCCTGTTGTCCCATTCAAAAATTTCTTGGTCCACTGTCTGCTGGCGTGGTAGGCTGCGCAGTGCCAAATGGCGAGCGAAGATTGCGTGGAGGACAGCCTTGGGGCTATTTGTGGAATCTGTTTCCGTCATGCTGCAGATTTACACAGTCAAGCACATCCACTACTTGATAGCGTTTCATTCTGCGGTGTTGACGCATTCTTTTGTCTACTGCGTTCGTGTTTTGCACGCAGTTATTATCGATCTTGCAGCGCTGTTCGCAAGCGGTATAATTGCGGTGCATCGATCAGCGCGGTACATTCCGTTCCCCAAGTATAATGCGAATCGCGATGACGGTATGCATCCATTTATACCTAGTCTCTCGCGGATTTCACATGTATCGGTATATATGTCGCTATACTGCATACCGATGTATGTGGCTATCTGGCACAGGACAGCCCTAGGCTGATCACTCTTTGAGGTTTTGTCCATCAAAGTATGCCTGGAAAGAAAGCTCGCAACATTGTCAGTTTATTTTAGGGCCTACCCTTTGCACAGTCATGCCCAATTCAACTTGTCCACTGTAGCACAGGCACAGGAATTCGCCAGCTGAAACCAAACCGGTTTATGAATCATCATCCTTTGTACGCTCCTGTGGTGTTGAGTATGTCGCACAGCAGTTGGGCGTCTGGAACTTTTTTGCTGTCGGACATGCCAGGACGGTAGAGTGCCTCTTGAGAGACATATCAAAGCACCACCGATTGCAACGCAATCGCATATGCATATTCAAAGGATCAAGTGGCAGCTACTGGCAAGTTCTCTGGCTGCGACGCATGTCCGCTGCTGTGCAGTGCGTCCAAACTTCACACTTCGCTGAATTTTAACGGTAGGCCAGGTCATGTCACAGCAGTGTACTGGTCAAGGGACCATAGTGCTCTCAAGTTGATCTGTTGATAGTGTCAATAAATCATTTACCATATCGATGTAGTCGCTTTTCCAGTGCACATGCGTGCTGATGGCCGTTCTGGCAATCATGATGTGCGTATGCCAGCGGCCTGTATATGGTGTGTGTCGCATGCTGTTTTGGTTTATCACCGGTTCTGGCCATGCTGACCATGGTTATGATGCTGGCGGTGGTGACGATGCAGTTATCGATATATTAGGGATAGAAACCAGAATTGGTTGTCAATCAGCGATGTGTAATGTTTTGGGTGACATGTGTGCTCCATGTACGGTGCTGCTTTTGTCGACAATCGCCCTTGCTATTTTGCTGATTTACCAAATGCACTGACAACCTGCCTGAAGCACTCTCGGTTCACAAGTGAACTGCCACCCAGTTCAACACAACATCATTTGTGAAGAGCAGTTGCGGCGGAGATGCTTCTGAATCAAAAAGCGGTATCAATTATGCATGGCAATGGCTTATATAGTCCTGTTGGTGCCGTGAGACCTCACTGTTTCCGTGGACGATTCCAATGCCTAGTGTACTTGCCTGGCTAGGTTTGTGTGGCCTATGCTGTCGTTTGCGTGCTTTGGGTGTGCATGTCTGCCTAGCTGTTTGGCTTGTCATAGCTGTCTGTGTGCAGGACGTTGCAAGCAAGCTGGGACTGAAAGATGTAGCCGACACTGAGGCTATCATTGCGAAAACAATTCGTGATGGGTCCATCTTGGCGCGACTTGATCATGAAAAACAGTACCTGGTCAGTCGTGAACGGTGTGACTCATACATTACAGATGAGCCAGCATGTGCGTTTCATGCAAGGACTGCCTTTTGCATGGACATCCACAATGAGGCGGTGCGAGCGATGCGATATGACACAATGGATCATGATGGTGAGGATGAACTGGGGCTGTCGGACACACCACCAGACATTGAGGGGGCAATCGCTGCAGCCATGGCGGATGAAGGCGATTTCTAGCATGGGATTAACATGTACCTGCATGTTATGCAACTGCAGTAGAATTACATAGCACGCAGTTTCCTTTTTTATAAACACTGGTTCTGCAGTTGATCTGCTCAATTATGCGGCTTGGGTAATTTCGGTTGCTGAGGTATGAATTGCATATGTGATGATGATGACAACCGCTTTCATGCACGACATCTGTGTCACGAGGTTCATTTACAATGGTGAGCGCATGATCAAGAGCTGACAACACCTTTCGGGATGATCACATGACAGCTATGTCACGAATTCGATTTGTTGTGCTAATCCGTGGCATGCACGCATTTCACAGAACGGTAACCCCATTTACTATTGGCTTACCCCGTGTATCCGGTGCTCGTGAAACCGATTCCACAGATAAACCGGTCGAGGGGACAGACCCAGACAATACAAATATGTCCTCGATTGTCCGGGATCTCGTTGTCTTGAACGTGTGTAAACCGGTCGACCTTTGACCATCCATTCTTATAGCAGTAAAAACGATTTTTCTCGTACTGTGAGAGGCTACACAATCTAAACGTGCCATCAATCCCTGCCTACAATCCTTCCGTGCTATGTGTGTACTCGGGTGCCTGTCGGCGTTGCAAACTTCGCTTTCGCGTCGTGATGTCAGCAGACCAACGCCCTGTACATGTCATTTTCATGGTAAACGGACTGATATTGCTTCTGCAACATTATGCTATCATCATACAGCCCCATAGTGGCCTGGGCTTATCCACCCTCAACATAGACCAGACAGGCACAGCAACATCATCCATAATTCCGCGTCCTATCAGTGCTGCCACCTCGCGACGGCCTCATTCAGTGGAATCCTATGGCCTATGAACTGAGTGCTTGCATGGGTTTTGTGTGAGAAATAGCCCATCTGTAATACCAAAGAGCTGCATGGTTGGATATTAGTCATTGTCTAGGCCGTGCACAACCGGACACCTAGTACTGTTGCATTGAAAAAAGGAACCTCTATCCGTGATTGTGCTCGTGCTAGCTCAGGTTTGTTGGCCGAGCCGTCATGGTGCACATGCGTACAGGAAGTCGCGGAGCTCAAGCGAGCCGGCACAGAGCGCGTGCGTATTGTGCTGGCAGGCTTTTCTTGGGAAGGGATGGAGGCATCGCTGTTGCAGTGTCCAGGCATTGTGTTGGGCCGTGTCGTGGACAGCTGCTTTCAGCGCAATAACAGGCTTCCATGTTTGATTAGCATCAATGTGCGCAGTGATTTATGCGGTCTCAGGGTGAACATCTCCGCTGGGGTTGCTCGCACATGCCTCATAATTAGCATGCCAAGTTCAATCTGTGCTTCACAGCACAATGCCCAGGCAGTTGAACAGCATGACTTGCCACCGGAAGAGCGTGGCCCTTTCTTTGCGAAAGTGGTGGGGAGGTGCAGCCACCCTTCTCATTTCTGAAGCCATTGGGAGGTATCTACCGTCTTCCTGCAAACGCCAGTGTTGCTATCCTGCTTTGCTTCACGGCATTTCATTTTCACATGTTCAGGAGTAAGAAGTTTGGGGTTCCATCCAGCTGAAGTGCCCGATGTTATCATGAGCATTGGCGTCAACTCCCGTCAATGTTGGGGTTCAGGCCTACCCTCCGAAACCCCCCACAGGGGGGGGGGGGGGGGGAGGCGGGGAGGATGGAAATAATCTGGCCCCTGTGGTCTCCAGCTGATCACAAGGTTGTTCAATGTGGGGGTTGACTCTGACAAGTACCCGGCGCATTGGCGCCAAGGGGTGGGTGTAAAAAAGGGAGACTCGAGCGTATGTGGCAACTACAAGTCTCTGACGTTGCTGCTTGTGCTGGACGAGTTGCTTGCAGCGCTACTTGCACACCGCATCATACAGTGTGTTTCCACTGCAAAATCAACAGTACACCTGGTCGGGCCACCCTGAATGCGCTGGACAACCTCCTCTGGCTGATCTGTCTCGGAGCAGCCGCTAGCGACCCCACATTTGTCTGCTTCTTTGACGTGGCCAAAGCGTATGCCTTGGTCCAACACGATCTGCTGTGGTACCGCCTGATGCAGATAGGGGTGACGAGCACGATATTCCCGGTGATTGACAGTATGTATTCGGCCGCATGCAGCCGTGGGAGGGTGCATGGCTGCTTGTCAACGAACTTCCAGGAGGCTGTCAGGCTTTTAAGGCCGAGGCGTTGCACAAGGTTTACTATTGTCACCGCTGCTGTACGCAACATTTCTTGACTCTGTGTAGGAGACAGTTTATGCTGCGCCCGGGGGCCGGGGGCGCTGACGGTGGGTAATGCAGGCAGGCACCGTCCGTATGCTGGGTAAGCGTATGCGGACGACCTTGTATGGGTCTCCGGCACGGCGGCCGGGTGGAACGCACTGATGGTGCATGCACAAAGTGTCTATGAGAGTGGGACCTGAGTGTCCCCAAGGTAGTGATGGTAGCGTTAGGGCCCTGCGCTGCGTGTGCACGCCATGTCGATGTGGTTTCTGCTGGGGTGCCCTGCACTGCCGGCTGCAACGGGCCAACAACGCTGCGCCCGATCTGGGCTTGAAACTCTAGGCGCAGAGCGACGGGGACTTGCCGATATCCATGGACACCCACAAAGGGTGGTCGGCACCGGGGGAAATGGCTGCCTGTGCTGTGCAGCAAACGCTGTCTCCCGTGACCAGAAAGGTTCAGTCATTCACACCCGCAATGCATGATCTGTAAGATGGAGGTGTGTCCTGTACATGCTGTGCATGCGCCCATGGACATTCTCCACCGAGCCGCCCGTCTGGCAGCTGGGGTGTACTCGCATCCCGGCTGTGCTGCGTGGTGCAAATGACACATGTTAAATGCAATGGTCTCCAATTGTCATGCTTACATACCTTGGCATAATGCTGTTGAGAGATGGCTGTTCAGTGTCTCATGCCAGGCATCTCTGCCGCGTCCGGAAAGCGTATGCTTGCGCGACCCTCTTACAGGAGCATGTGTCCCTGTTAAATTGCTTTTCGTCTCCGTTGCCGACAAGCCATTCTCTGGCCTATACGGGTGTCGCGATTTGGTCGCAGGCACGCCCTCGGGATGCGTGGCTATTCCATGCGCAGTCGGCATTGCACATGGTGTTTGTCGTAAACCTCCTGCTGTCGAGCACCATCCCCCACTCCGACCTGCTGCTCGCCAGCCGCCTGATCGCCATCGCCAAACCAAACAGCGGCGTTCGCCCGATCGTAATCGGCGAAGTATTCATGCGCCTCGCCGCTATCTGCGCGCTGGCGTGCGTTCCAAAAGCGCCGGGCCTGCTTGCCCCGCACCAGATTGGGGTCGGTGTTCGTGGCGGCCCTGAGATTCCGAGCCACGCGCTGGCCCCGGACTTCTCAGATGCGGAGGCGGTCACAGTGCAGCTCGATCTCGAGAACGCGTTCAACCTGGTTGACCGCGAGACCATCATCGCGGAGATTGACGCGCACCTCCCCGCCCTGGCAGGATTCGCACGCATGGCGTATGGAGCGCCATCGCCGCGGTTTTGTGGAGTGCATCTGGCGTGAAGCAAGGCGATCCCATTGGCCCCCTCTACTTCGCCATCGCGTTCCGGCCCACGCTGTTAGCGGCGCAAGAAGCGGCCCCTGACACGTTAGCCATCGCGTGCCACGATAACCTCACGGTGCAGGGCACGGTCGAGCAAGTGGTCGCCATGGGTCGAGTTGTGCAATCCCGTCACCAGTGCAACAAGCGGAAGACGCTCGTCCACTGCACTGATCCCGCCAAGGCCTCGTGCGCAGCCGCCTGCCTAGGCGCCACGGTCCCCACTGACGGCATGATCGCATGCGGCGCGCCACTGGGCACCCCTGCCTATGTGGAGGAGTATGTGCGCCGTAGATGCAACCGCACTGTCGAGCTCATGCAAAAGCTGGCAGGCCTCCCGCTGGCAGCCCAGACACGGTGGGCTGTCCTCTTCCAGTGCCTGCAACATCGCGAAGCACACCTGCTGCGCACTACCGACTGGGCCCACCCCGAACAGCCGCTCATGGGCATCGAGAACGCCGGCATACACGCCATGTGCCGCATCATCGAAACGCAACAGCTCACCGACCTACAGCGTGAGCAGGCCTTGCTCTCTCATAGACATGGCGGCATGGGTCTGCGACACTACACAGCCGACGTTGCTGATGCCGCGCGCCTCGCGTCGGCAGCAGTTGCGCACGTGGTGCTCGCGGACGGCATCGACGGCGGCAAGCCGTTCCGCGGCGACGCCGCGGTCCAGCACCAGGCCCGCCTCGCACGCTTGCGGAAGGCATGGCCGGCCGTGCAGGGAATCTCAGACAGCCCGACCCCAGCCGACGCCTGGGCGTCCGACGCTGGCTCGAAGCTGCGCATGACGCAGCTCCAGAGCGCGCTCAGCCGGGCGGAGGCCGACGCGCGCTGGACCGCCACGCGCCACCATCTCGAGACCCTGAAGCACGGTCCGAATCCCCAATCAGCGGAGACGGCGTGCGCTGGCAAGCTCCCCGAAGGCATACGCGTGCTCCCCCTCCGCGGCAGCCGGCAGTCGCCACCAGCCGCGCCGCCGGCGGACTTCACGCGCCCGCCGGCTGCGCCGTCTGCAAGTGCACCGGCCGCGCCGTGTCAGCAAGATCCGCCGCCGCCGCCGCCACCGCCGCCGCCGCCGCCACCGGACCCCCCAGCCGATGCCACGCCGGTCCAGCCCCCACCCCATCTCTCGCAGGCACCCCAGGCTTCGGACGTGCCCCACACCCCTCATGGCACCCAAGCCCCGGCTCCGGCCTCCCTTACCCTTACTGCCGCTACCGCACCCCCCGCCGCGGCCCACCCCACGACGCGCGATGCGCCCCCCGCCCCTGACCGAGAGACAGCGCCCCCTCCCGCAACCCCGCTGCCCCGATCGCAGCGGCTTCTGCAGCGCGGCGACCTCTTGGCATTCCTCACCACGCGCATGGCGCTGCTGATTGTGAAGGTGATGCACCCGCTTGCCAGGTCGCATGTGCGCAGTGTGTCACGTGAGGCTGGCGCGACCGCCGAGAAGGGCGAACGGCAAAAGCGCGACAAATATGGCGCCGTCACAGGTGCCGCCCAGTTCATCCTGCTCGTACATGAGATGTACGGCAGGGTTGGACGGGACGCGTACCGCTTCTTCCAGACGGTCGCGGAGATAGCCGCGGGACATGGCGCGGTGTCAAAGCGTATTTTCCTGCTCAATGCCATGCGCGACCTGTCCACAACATTGTGCCGTGCGCTGGCGCGCCAAGCCCACGCGGCCGCGCCCCTCCGTGCTAGACTGGTCGGACGGGCGCTGCTGCCGGGCCTTCCTGTCCCCACAGACGGCCTGCCGGCGCTGACAGGCCATCGCGCATAGGCTTGTGCCGTGCCCCCCCCCCCCCCCCCCTCCACCCATCTCGCCCTGCGGGCCCCCCCCTCCACCCATTTTGCCCTGCAGCCCCCCCCCCCCCCCCTGCACCCGTCCCTCCTCCTCCCTCCCTCTTCCCTCCTCCCAGCACACGTCCGCCGTTTATCCTGTGCCCCCCTCCCCGGGCACCGCTCGTGCTGCCGGGCTGGCTGTGGCTGCAGCTCCTCGGGCCGGTGCCTCGCGGCCTCAGAGATGGCCGTAGCGCGCGCCGGTGCGCCCGTGCAGACTGCTAGTGTCGAGTCGGCGCTTGTGGGTCTGGCGCGTGCTGACTGTTTGTTTGGTGTGCGCGTGGGCTGCGTGGTACTGCGCGGTGCGTGAGTGTCTGCTTTCAAGTTGGCGTTTGTTTGTTCTGGCATTTGCTCGTGCGGCGCGTGGCCTTGGTGCTTACGGTGGCCGGTTTGTCTGTTTGCTTGTTGCCTGGTCTGTTGCCTCGGCGCTGCTGAGTCCTAGATCTATGACTGTGTAACACATGGTGTTTGATGAACCACAGCGGGCCACGCAGGGGAGTGGCACCCCCACGGCTGTGGCTGTCGGCAATGCTAGATCTCAGAAGGGCATTTGGGCCAACACTGTGCACTGCCGCGGGGTGTTTGGTTTCTCCCCGCCCGTGTTTTTCCCACAACGCCGATTGCGCACATGGCGCTGGTGCCTTCCCAACGCCGCAACCTGGTGGCCGTTGGACTGTGCTTGCAGAACTCTAGCTGCATATACACACCGTTTACATCCGGTCTCTCATCGGTGACTTGTGTACTCATGGCGCTACACTCGTCACATACATTATTACCACTCCTATGGAATGCGCGGCAGCGGTGCTGTGTGTGAGCTGTGCTACGCTGTGTGTATCTTATGCCAGTGCTATGTGACGTGGATGATCCGGTGGAACACCGGTGGCGCCATCCCCTGCGATGCGCTGCTATCTCGTGCGGGCATGCGTGGCCTTCAGTATCTTCATGCTCATTTGCTATATGCGGTGTCAGATGACGTGGATGTGCGCGATATCGTTCTAGCGGCAGTACCATAAGGCCTCCTGCTGGAACATGCCGCGGTTTTGACGGCGGTGCCCCTCCTGCCTGTCCCCTTCTCTGCACTTACAGGCACCGGTCACCGATGAATTCAACAGTTTTGCACTGCATTAGCTGCTCTATATGGGCTTGGTGTGGCACACGGCGTCTCGCGACTCGGAATCGGCCGGTACGTTAGGTACCCTAATACACACAGCATGCGAGTGCTTCTGTAAGCACGTGTACAGGCTGGTGTGATGGCTGACTCTAATCCAGACAACCCGCAGTCTCCTGTAGGCTCGTTCGTGCCCTCTGAGACTGTGTCCACCTTCTTGTCTGCCCCTATCCTAGGGGTTACTGTGGCCGATGCGCGACCAGGTTTGACGAGATGCGCAGTTATTTTTTTTCCGGGTTGGCTCGAAACGCCGATCAACAGGGTGACTCCATCCGTGTTGGAGGAGGACGTGATGGCATGCGCGTTGCTGTGTCTGAGAGATGTTACACATTTGACGCTGAATCATGTGCTATGCGTGCCAAGCATGGACATGAATCTGTTGCCGGGCGGTTATGTGAATTTTGTCAGCGGATCGTGAGAAGGCAGACGGGTGGTTCCGGCAAGGAAGTGTCGCTAACGGAATTTTTGCTAGTTCTGTGCCACGGGCTGTACTGTATGACCTGTCAGATGGTACAAATTGTTTCACCATGCTGGCGACCGGATTCTCAAAGTGATGAGATATCCAGAGCTGTATGACCTCAAGCTGCCTGAACCTACAGGAGTAGCACTTGGATGTCATGGTTGCCATGTGGCTGAGAAGAGAAGTGGAGAATGGGGAAAGCACGGTGGCAAAGTGACTGAGAATGAGACATATGCTAGGGATCGATTCAAAGTACTACATGCTGACCTAGCTGGCCAGATCAAGCCAGTGAGAATCAGGGGACGAGCAATGCATGCGGATTGCATGCGAGCAGACAATGATTCCAACGGTATCCGCATGAGACGCTGATTGACGCTTATGTAGGCTCTACAAGTCGTACTGCAATCACTCTTCTTTCTGTCCAAGTTTCACGTGTATTCCATCCAGGACGCAGGCGCTATCACGGCAGAGACCTGTCAATCAGCCAGGTATGTGATAGCAACATCCCTTTCGCATAGCTACGCATGCACAGGACCTCACAGGCCGATAGGCCGCGATCTACTGGTTTACGTCACCTGCAAGTCATAAGAGGCAACCACCGTGAGCAGTGGATCCTGGCCATGCTTGATGAGTACCTCCGATGACCTCCGATGTGGAACACGATGTATTTGAGCTGCTCGGGTGCCCACCAGGAGGAAAGCCTGTGACATGCAAATGGGTGCTGAAGATTCAGCGAGGTGCACAGGGTGGGATTGAGCGTTTCAATGCAAAATATGTAGCCAGGGGGTTTACGCAAGTGGAGGGCGTAGATTCCTTTGAGACTTGGGCACTTGTGGGCAGTTATGCTACCTTCAGGGCTTGTTTGTCGGGCTGTGCAGTAGAGGATTTGGAGACGAGACACATAGAAATGAAATGTGCTTTCCTTGATGGTGTTCTGGAGGAGAAAGTGCATGTGGCACAGCCTCCAATGCTGGATCATGGGTCTGGTATGGTGTGGCTCCTGAAAGACACGTTCGGCGGTCTGAAGCAAGCTGCCAGGGAGTGGCGTTTGCAGAGGTGTTGCTGCGGATGGGCTTTGTGACATCAGCGTCCAAGCAAGATAGGACGTTGTCTTACTTTCCTGTGGGTCGATGATCTGATGATCTTCAGTCAAAAGGGCAGATGGATGATGCCATCAGCAAGATCCTTGAGGCATTTGAGGGTCGTGACCTAGGGGAGCTGGAATATGTGCTGGGCATGGGGGTCATACGTGATCGCACTGCTCGCACTGCTCGCACTATCACCATCACACACAGAAAGAAAATCGGGGACATGCTGGAGAGATTTGGCGTGAGTGAGTGCAGACGGGCGCCAGCTCCGTTGGTACCCAAGCGGAAAGTGTTTCGTCTAAAGGATGATCCTGGCCAGGAGAAGGCTACAGCCGCTGAGCATAAGAGATTTATGCAAGCCGTAGGAAGCATCCAGGGTGTGGCAGCTGTGTCGCGTCCTGACATTTCGTTCCCTGCCAATGTCTTGGCCAGGCATATGGCTGGGAGTGCCAAGTGCCATTGGGATGCTGTCCTCCACGTACTGAGATACCTACCTTGGCTTAACATTTAGTGGCTCCAATGAGGGAAGTGCAGTGTTGGAAGCATTTACGGATGCTGAGTTTGCCAATGGTGCATGCTTAAAGAATGTGTCAGGAGTGATAGTCCGGATGCATGGAAACTGTGTTTTCTGGCGCTCGAAGAGACAGACTATCGTGTCTGGTGAGGCAGAGCTTATTGCGATGAACTTAGCAGCCAATGAGGTGATGTGGGTGTAAGCAGCTGTGCAACGATCTGAGTTTGTCGGCTGTGACGCCAACCCTGTGGGGTGACAACAAGAGTGCCAACTTGCTAGCTGTGAAACCAATCTTTGGTGACCGCTCCATGTCCTCAATGTCGTGATCCAGCCATGCACAGGACTACGGTGACTATGCATGGAGTGGATGCATATGTCGTGATCCAGCCATGCAAAGGATCACGGTGACCATGGATGGAGTGGATGCACAGTGCTGATCCGGAGTGGCTGTGGGGAGGCCATGCACCGTTGCCTCGCCACATGCACGAGCAATGCATGCAGATCGCATGCAAGCAGATATTTGCTTCTGACCGTATCCGTATGAGTCGTTGCTTGACGCGTATATAGGCTCTACCAATCATAGTGTTACACGGAGATGAACGCAATAGCCCGGCAGCGAGGGCAACAGCAGGAAAGCAGACGGCCAAAACCCCCGAAAGCAGACAACAGCAACAAGCAGGAACTGTCTCAGATGAAAGGCCACATGATTCCGTCTGTTGTAAACGGGCCTGTGGGATCCCGTGCATGCCGTAGCCATGCGCAGGGGTTGCTGTTACATACCTTGCTGATCTACAGGTAGCTGCCCGTGACAGTGCCCGGTCTTCAATGCAAATGAATACACGTGAGACTTTGACAGAAAGAGAAGAGTGATTACACTTCGATCGGTAGAGCCTATATGAGCGTTCTCTAAACGAGTCATACGGATACGATCAGAATCATTGTCTGCTGGCACGCGATCTGCATGCATTGCTTGTGCATATGGTCAGCCATCGGTGCATGGCTGCCCCATAGCCTCTCCAGATCAGCACCGTGCATCCACTCCATGCATGGTCACCGTAGTCCTGTGCATGGCTAGATCACGACACTCCCCCTAGACTAACCTTGTACCACTGCGAGCTGCAATCTATCTCTAAATTTTGCCAGTGCTGGTCTTGCCAACACCTTCGTCAACATATCAGCTAGCATGTCTACCATGCTAATCCAGCTGGTAGTCAACTCATCGTGTTCTACGAACTCCCTGACCCTCAGATCCCTCACCCTGATGTGCTTGGAGCGGTCACTAGAGATGGGGTTCATTGCCAGCAAGTTGGCACTCTTGTTGTCACCCCACAGAGTTGGCTTCACAGCCGACAAACTCAGATCAGTGCACAACTGCTTAGCCCACATCACCTCATTGGCTGCTGATCTCATCGCAATGAGCTGTGCCTCAGTTGTATCACCAGCCACAACAGTCTGCCTCTTTCGAACGCCATAACGCACAGTTCCCATGCATCCGCACTACCACTCCTGACACAGTCTGCAAGCATGCACCATTGGCGAAGTCAGCATCCATAAATGCTTCCAACAACTCACTTCCCCCATTGGAGCCACTAAAGGTCAAGACAAAGTCTATGGTCCCTCGCAGGTACCTCAGTACATGAAGGACACCATTCCAATGACATTTAGCACTCCCAGCCATATGCCGGGCCAAGACGTTGATAGGAAACGTGATGTCTGGACGCGACACAACTGCCACATACTGAATGCTTCCTACGGCTTGCATAAACCTCTTATGCTCTGCGACTGTAGCCTTCTCCTGGCTAGGATCTTCCTTCAGATTAAACATTTTCTGCTTGGGTACCAACGGAGTTGGCGCCCGTATGCACTCACTCATGCTGAACCTCTCCAGCATGTACCTGATGCTATTTCTGTGTGTGATGGTGATAGTGCGAGCAGTGCGATCACGTATGACCTCCATGCCCAGCACATATCCCAACTCTCCCAGGTCACGACCCTCAAATGCCTCAAGGATCTTACTAATGGCATCATCCATCGGCTCTTTGTGACCGAAGATCATCGACCCACACAAAAAATAAGACAATTTCCTACTTTGCAGACAAACAGTGCAGGGTCACTGGCCGATCTCACAAGTCCATACTCAACAGGAGCTCTGCAAGCGCTTTGTGCCATTCTCTGGCAGCGTGCTTCAGACCATACAACGCCTTCTTCAGACGCCACACCATACCAGACCCATCATATAGCAATGGAGGTTGTACCACGTACACTTCCTCCTCCAGAACACAACTCAGGAAAGCACATTTGATATCTGTATGCCTTGTCTCCAGATCTTCCACAGCACAGACCGACAATAAAGCCCTGAAGGTGGCATAGCTGCCCACAGGAGCCCAAGTCTTGAAGAAATCTACGCCTTCTACCTGCGTAAATCCTCTAGCTACATATCTAGCCTTGAAACACTCAATTTCACCCTGTGCTCCTCGCGTAACCTTAAGCACCCACTTGCCTGTCACAGGCTTCACTCTTGATGTGCACCAGACCAGCTCAAACACATCGTGCTCACTTCAGGAGGTCAACTCTTCTATCATAGCTTCGATCCACTCCTCACGATGGAAGCCTCTCATGGCTTGCTGCACCGTTGGATCATCCAGCACAAACTCGACCTTCTTGTTCACAGTGGCTGCACGCCGGGACTCACTGCAGGTAGCAGTCTTGCCACTGCTCAGAATCACCTCCCGCCCCATCGTCTTTTCTGGATCAGGAGTCACACTGTCAGCCGTCGCAGACACTCCATCCGCCAAGTCACCGACGTCATTCTCAACTTTGAACACTGTGGACCTCCCAGCATCATGCTCACGTGCACCCTCCGGGGAAAGTACCCACTTCCCATTTCTATGAAACAGGTTATTCGCACTAGTCCAGGCTGCTCCCCTGTCAACCGGTCGCATTTGCCATATGGGCTTGCCTTTCCCACAGAGCCATGTCAGAGTGGGCTTTCCATCCTCATCCTCACCCTGCTCACAGTTCCTATGGAACCCATAGATCTGGTCATGAAAACCGGGCATCACTACCCTGTTCGCATATTTGCCAGTATGCAAGTATATCTCAGACTTCTTCAACTCCCTCGTGAAAAGGATGTTGATGGGACTAGCTGGCACCCAGTAGACATTTGTCAGTTCCGTATCTACCGGCATGATAGTGCCCTGCTCATTCACGTACTCTCCCAGATTTGCCCTGATTGTGCCCACACAATACATGTCCAGCCTGCCCAGGTCAAGGGGCTGACACTGTGGCACATATGGTGGCTTGATTTCACAGAACATGTCATAATCAAAGCATATGTTGATGTCTGAGCCACTGTCAATCAGGAACGTGGACGGCATGTTGGGAGATGGCCCATCAGCGCAGTCAGCGCGCAGCTTTTCTAGGTCAATAACAGCCACTTGAGGGCCATTGCGGCCTCTGCCACGGGCTCGCCCTGCAGCTGCTTGCTTCCGCAGGAATTGCTTAACCTCTCCAGAGAGCAATGGGCAATCATTTTACACATGGCCGGGCTTTTCACAGTTGAAGCATTTTCTCTTTTCTGCTTCCCCTGCTGCCCCTGCTCCCACTGTTGCTACCTGTGGGGGTGATCCTTGGCGACCACCGTAGCGTCCACCTCGGTACCCTCGTCCCCCATGGCGCTGCTGTCCACCGCGATCGTCCCATGGGAATCGCAATGAACTCTGCTTGCTATTTGTCTGGGCATGTGTCAACAACGTAGACACTATCTGCTGTACTGGCATGGCCTGCAGCATGGTCTGCAACAGGCTGTACTCCTTGTCTACTGCCAGCAACCGTGCCCTGTATAACTGATCAGACACAGTCTCACCCAGTCCCCTCATCTGATTCAATATGCCTACCACCTCATTCACATGCTTCTCCAGCGGCTTGCCAGCCTGCTGGGCACTACTGAGTTGGTGATACAGCTTCTGTATCTCTACTTCCACTGATGGCATGCAGCAACGACCAGACCTCATGGGCGAAGCTACAGTCTGCTACGAAATCCATATCCTCCTTTTTTGGTGTTGTAGTAAACAGCCAGTGCATAACCTGCTCATGAGCCTGGCTGCTCTTGTCGTGATTCAGCGGACCGAAGCCCTAAGGGCATCGTGGGATCCAAGCACGCCGTAGCTGTGCGCAGGGGGTCGCGCTGTCACATACCTGGCTGGTGTACAGGCTCCACCGTGACAGTGCGCTCTCAGTACTCCACACGTGTTGGATTAAAGCACGTGAGTCTTTAGCAGAAGAAGAGTGATTACACTGTGATCTGTAGAGCCTATATAAGCGTTCAATTAACGTCTCATACGGATACGATCAGAATCATTGTCTGCTGCACGCAATCTGCATGCATTGGTCGTGCATATGGTAAGCCATCGGTGCATGGCGTCCCATAGCCACTCTGGAACAGCACCGTGCAACCACTCCATGCATGGTCTCCGTAGTCCTGTGCATGGCTGGATCACGACACTCCCCCTAGACTAGGCCGCAAGCTGTAGTCTACTTCTAAAATTTTGCTAGTGCTGGTCCCGCCAACACCTTTGTAAACATATCAGCTAGCATGTCTACCGTGCTAACCCAGCTGATAGTCAATTCATCGAGTTCTATGAACTCACGGAGTCTCAGGCCCCTTACCCTGATGTGCTTGGAGCGGTCACTAGAGATGGGGTTCACAGCTAGCAAGTTGGCACTCTTGTTGTCACCCCACAGAGTTGGCTTCACAGCTGACAACCCAAGATCAGTGCACAACTGCTTTGCCTCACTTCCCCCATTGGAGCCACTGAAAGTCAAGCCAAGATCTATGGTCCCTCGCAGGTATCTCAGTACATACTGGACAGCAGCCCAATGACACTTCGCACTCCCAGCCATATGCCTGGCCAAGACATTAGCCGGAAAGGAAATATCAGGACGCGACACAGCAGCCACATACTGGATGCTTCCTACGGCTTGCATGAACCTCTTATTCTCTGCGCCAGTAGCCTTTGCCTGGCTAGGATCCTCCTTTAGACAAAACACTTTCAGCTTTGGTACCAACGGCGTTTGTGCCTTTCTGCACTCACTCATGCTGAACCTCTCCAGCATGTTCCTGATGTTCTTTCTGTGCGTAATGGTGACAGTGCGAGCAGACGGATCACATATGACCTCCATACCCAACACATATCCCAGCTCCCCCAGGTCTCGACCCTCAAATGCCTCAAAGATCTTGCAGATGGCATCATCCATCTGCTCCTTACGGCCAAAGATCAACAGATCATCAACCCATAGGAAAATAAAACATCGTCCTATCTTGCAAATGAACAGTGCAGGGTCACTGGCTGATCTCACAAAGCCCATTCTCAGCAAGAGCTCTGCAAGCGCTTTATGCCACTCCCTGGCAGCTTGCTCCAGACCATATAACGCCTTTTTCAGGCGCCACACCATACCAGACCCATCATCCAGTACAGGAGGTTGTGCCACATACACTTCCTCCTCCAGAACACCATTCAGGAAAGCACATTTTATGTCTATGTGTTTTGTCTCCAGATCCTCTACAGCACAGACAGACAATAGAGCACTGAAGGTAGCATAGCTCCCCACAGGCGCCCAAGTCTCAAAGAAATCTACGGCCTCCACTTGCGTAAACCCCCTGGCTACATATCTGGCCTTGAAACGCTCAATCTCTCCCTGCGCTCCTCGCTTAATGTTAAGTACCCACTTGCCTGTCACAGGCTTCACTCCTTCTGGGCACCAGACTAGTTCGAACACATCATGTTCCCTTCAGGAGGTCAACTCATCAAGCATTGCTATGATCCACTGCTCACGATGGCAGCCACTCATGGCCTGCTTCAACGTTGGATCGTCCAGCACAGCCTTGACCTTCTTCCTCGCAGCAGCTGCACGCCGGGACTCACTGCGGCTAGCAGTAATGCCACTGCTCGGATTCACCTCCTGCCCCGTCGTGTGTTATGCATCAGGAGTCACACTTTCAGCCGTCGCCGACACTCCTTCAGACAAGTCACCGACGTCACTCTCCATATGGACTACTGTGGAGCTCCCAGCTTCATCATGCTCCCGTGCATCATCCGGGGAAATGCGCTCAACAGCTGCAATCTCTCTCTCATTCACTCCCACAGCATGGACAGCAGGTCTTAAGGTTGTGCGAATCAAGTTGAAAGGTTTTGGAACCCATCGAACCCTCACCTCTGTTGCCGGTTCCAGATGTTCTCCGCTGCCTCCTGCGGCGCTTGGTGCTAACTCTCCCCCTGAGCCAGCTCCGCCTGCCTCTACTCCACTAGGCACATGCTGTAGGTTGCCTTCACCCTGACGATCATCACGCTGTGGCACATGCCGTGGCTTACCGTGCTCCCAGCGCGCTGTACGTCCTGACACCGCTGACCCTTGCCTTCGGTTTTGCCTCTCGTGGCTATCAGATTTCGCAGGTGGGGGTGGCTCACTCGGCTCCCTGACCATCGACCGATGGACTTGCTGCGGTGAACGCGAGCGCGATCTAGACCGAGATTCTGAGGGCTCAGACTCCTCTGGAGATGACTCAGCCGAGTCACTGGCAGCCCCTGGCTGTTCCTCCCCCTCAGATACATCATTCTCACTACCCTGTGGCTCAATGCGGCATCCGCTCATGTCCAGCACTGCTCTATCCCTCGTAGGGATCACATCTCTCGGTCTTGTCTCAGCATTGTGCGGACCAGACGGCTGCTGAGCCGCATCATACTCCCAGTGTGGTACCCTGTTCACACAATCCTCGGCTGTGTAAGCGCATCGCGCTGTCACCACTGCCTCACTGATCTCAGGCGTGTGCCACCGCTCATGCCTGGCTATCAACTCAGAGCCTAAGACACGCGGTGAAAATGGCGGCTCACCCTCAGGCAACTCATCATCCGGTACATAGCGCCGATGCAACTGCCTGCCTGGTTCCCAGTGTGTGTGCCCCAGCACTGGATGCTCCCCCTCAGCCCAATCCACATTTCTGCCCCTCTCTGGCATCATGTGATCACGACTGGCTGGAGGTCGCACTGCCCTAAAACCAGTTGACCTCAACCATTTTTTCATGTTGGGCAAGAAACCAACGTCAGGTACTACACGAGCATGCTCATCTGGCATGATCTCGAATTCTCCCAGCTCATAGTCCTCCAACACAACCGGATCCACCGTAGCTTGCTCCGACATGTGGAAACGTTTCGCAAACTCTCTCGGCAGAGCTGGAGGAGAAGCTGTATGCCTATACATACGTACTGCTCCCCCATTCCCTCGCTTCACTTAAGCTCTGTCCATGTGAGGACCTGCACCCGGTCCCATATAGAAACCGAGCACTCCTCTCTCGTCCAGGTGCCTGAAATCCTCTCTCCGGGCATACACATACATCGAACAACCGAAAGGCTTCACCTGGGCCGCCATCAGATGGAATGTATCCTCACTCACATTCCTGAACCATAAAAGGTACGGTACGATCTGCCTGACATCCACATTCTTCACAAACTGGGCGACAAACTTCCCATCGCCCCTGGCCATACCCGCATCAGCCAGAGCCTGCAGACTCATCCTCTGAGCCTGAGCTCTCCTGGTCTGCAATTGCGTGGCTCTCACGGCCTCATTCGTTGACCACGATTCATGACTGGCCTGCGCATGTCTCTCCTCCAGTTTCTGCTTGGCCTCCTTCCGCCTAACACCCTCTAGAGCTGTGCTAGGCGTCAGGTTATGCGCATGGTTTTCACACATATACGCCTCTGGCCACAGAGATGCAGGCACAGCCGCTTGCAGCAGGCTTGCCCTCACACTCCTGTTCAGCACACCGATCTTTCTCTCCACCATTCCATTGGACTCATGCTGGCACGTGGCAGTGTACGCGTGCTCAATGCCACGCCACGCGTGGTACTGAGCTAGCTGGTTAGAGCTGAACTCACCACCCTGGTCAGTGTGCAGCCTCCGCACACCAATCTCTCTATCATATACGATCTGAGTGCGCATTCTCTCAATCAGCAGGCATATCAATCCGCAGCCCCACTCTTGGACTTCAGCGGAATCACATGGGAATACCGGGAGTACTCATCGACCACTACCAGGATGTAGTTCATACCCCCGATTCCTACTAGCTTGATCTGCCCTGCTAGGTCAGCATGCAACACTTCTCCAGCATAGGTGGCATTCTGAGTCACCTTGCCCCCGTGCTGTGCCTTATCGCCACTTCTGTGTTCAGGCACATGGCAACCATGACACTGAAGCGCTACCCCCGTAGGTTTCAGCATCTTCAGGTCATACAGGTGTGGGTTGTCTCTCATCAACTGGAGTACCCGATTGCCAGCATGGAGAAAAGCGATATGCACTAGGAATGATGGGTCAACCTGGAAGGAAGATCCCTGTTCGTCTGGTACACCGGTCAATGCAGCAACTTGCTGCTGCTCTCGCACCCATTTCCCATTTCCATGGAACAGGTTATTCGCACTTGTCCAGGCTGCTCCCCTGTCAACCGGTCGCATTTGCCATATGGGCCTGCCTTTCCCACAGAGCCATGTCAGAGTGGACTTTCCATCCTCATCCTCACCCTGCTCACAGTTCCTATGGAACCCATGGATCTGGTCATGAAAACCGGGCATCACCACCCTGTTCGCATGCTTACCAGTATGCAAGTAAATCTCAGACTTCTTCAACTCCTTCGTGGAAAGGATGTTGATAGGACTAGCTGGCACCCAGTAGAAATTTGTCAGCTCTATATCTACTGGCATGATAGTGCCGTGCTCATTCACATATTCTCTCCTGTTGGCTCTGATCGTGCCCACACCATACATGTCTAGCTTGCCCTGGTCAAGGGTTTGACACTGTGGCACATCCAGCGGCTTGATTTCGGAAAACATATTGTAATCGAAGCATATGTTTATGTCTGAGCCACTGTCTATCAGGAACGTGTATGGCATGTTGGGAGCTGGCCCATCAGCGCAGTCAGCTCGCAGCGTATCTAGGTCAACTGCAGCCACCTGAGGGCCACCGCGGCCTCTGCCACGGCCTCGCCTTGCAACTGCTTCTGCAGGAATTGCTTGACCTCTGCGGAGAGCATTGGACAATCTTTCTTCATATGTCCGGGCTTATCACAGTTGAAGCATTTTCTCTTTTCTGCTCCCCCTGCTGCCCCTGCTCCCACTGCTGCTACCTGCGGGGGTGAACCTTGGCGACCACCGTAGCGTCTACCTCGGTACGCTCGTCCCCATGGCGCTGCTGTCCACCGCACTCATCCCGTGGGAATCGCGACGGACTCTGCTTGCTGTTTGTCTAGGCATGTGTCTGTTGTAATTCAGTGGACCGCGGCCTAAGGCCTTGTGGGATCCTGAGCATGTCATAGTCATGCGCAGGGGTTGGTGCTGTCACATACCTTGCTGTCTTAGGTATCTGCCCGTGACAGCGCCTGTACCTTCAGTGGAGGATGAATGCACGTGAGTCTTTGGACAGTAGGAGAGAGAGTGATTACACTACGATCTGTAGAGCCTATATAAGCGTTCAATCAACGTCTCATACGGATACGATCAGAATCAATGTCTGCTGGCACGCAATCTTGCATGCATTGCTCGTGCATATGGTCAGCCATCGGTGCATGGCTGCCCCATAGCCACTCCGGATCAGCACCGTGATTCCCCGCATACATGGTCACCGTAGTCCTGTGTATGCCACCATGCATGGTCACCGTAGTCCTGTGCATGGCTGGATCACGACAGTGTCAACAGCGTAGACACTATTTGTGTCGTAATTCAGTAGACCGTAGCCCGAAGGCACTATGGGATCTAAGCATGGCGTAGCCGTGCGCAGGGGGTCGCGCTGTCACATACCTGGCTGGTGTACAGGCCTCCGCTGTGACAGTGCGCTCTCAGTCTTGGATTATAGCACGTGAGTCTTTGGCAGAGTAGAGTGATTACACTTTGATCAGTAGAGCCTATATAAGCGTTCAACCAAACGTCTCATACGGATACGATCAGAATCATTGTCTGCTGCACGCAATCTAGCATGCATTGCTCGTGCATATGGTAAGCCATCGGTGCATGGCGTCCCATAGCCACTCCGGATCAGCACCGTGCATCCACTCCATGCATGGTGACCGTAGTCCTGTGCATGGCTGGATCACGACAATTTGCTGCACTGGCATGGCCTGCAGCATGGCCTGCAACAGGCTCTACTCCCTGTCTACAGCCAGCAACCGTGATCTGTATAAGTGATCAGACACAGTCTCACCCAGTCCCCTCATCTGATTGACGATGCCCACCACCTCATTCACATGCTTCTCCAGCGGCTTGCCAGCATGCTGGGCTCTACTGAGTTGGTGATACAGCTTCAGTATCTCTACTTCCACTGATGGCATATACTTAGCATGCAGTAATGACCAGACCTCATGAACGAAACTACAGTCTGACACGAAGTCTCTATCCTCCTTTGGCAACGTGGTAAACAACCAGTGCATGACTTGCTCATAAGCCTGACTGCTCTGAGCAAGTGGATCATTGACTAGCAGGCTACTCTCACCCACCAACTTCGCCCAGCTCTCTACCTCCTTCTTAAATATTCGGAAGTGATCATTCTTGTAGTGCCACACCGGGAACTTGGTCTTCTCTAATAGAGATTTTCCGGTGTTGGCCTGGGCATGGCAAGCGACAACGCTTGCGCTAGCGTGCCTACATCGATAGATCTAGCCGCAGCTGGTACTCCTGACGATATCGCAGCCTGCGAAGGCTGCGGTATTGGAGGCGGTATATGTTGGGTTGTCCACACAGCCGGCGCTGCGTGGTGTGCTTGTTGTGCTCCCTGCGCCGCGGCCTGAGCTCCTGCTTCCCCTGCAGGATCAGCATTTCCCGGCAATGCAGCCTGCAGAGGACCTGCATTGGGATACCCGTAGGTCCCAACGCGCTGTTCTTCCCCGTAGGTCACGAACTGGTCCTCCGCGGCCTGCTCGCAGCGCGCTGTAGAGCGTGTGTGGTGGCGAGGACGAAATTCTTCTCCATCCTCACCGTCAGAGCCGATACATCCTTGACGAGATGCCATTGGAACTTCACGGCGTGGTGGCATCCTGCAACACGACCATCGAGCGTCGCAGAACACGCAGACCCGTAGGCCTTTCTGCGAGACCAGTACCCTAGCAGCATGCAGTCCAGCAGTAGCGTTATGCATCTGCGTACTCTAGTCTCTCTACGGACTCTCCAGCTAAACGCTAGAGCGGTGTGAATCGCTCATCGGGACGCTCAGCCGTAGCCATAGACCCCTGGACTCTCTCGCAAGCATACAGACATTGCTAGAATACCCACAATCATCACCGATACCATGTCGTACTTCAGTGGACCGAAGCACTAAGGGCATCGTGGGATCTAAGCACTGCCGTAGTTGTGCGTAGGGGGTCGCGCTGTCACATACCTGGCTGGTGTACAGGCTCCGCTATGACAGTGCGCTCTCAGTGGTGGAATATAGCACGTGAGTCTTTAGCAGAAGAAGAGTGATTACACTGTGATCTATAGAGCCTATATAAGTGTTTAATCAACGTCTCATACGGATACGATCAGAATCAATGTCTGCTGGCACGCAATCTGCATGCATTGCTCGTGCATATGGTAAGCCATCGGTGTATGGCTCCCATAGCCACTCCGGAACAGCACCGTGCCTCCACTCCATGCATGGTCTCCGTAGTCCTGTGCATGGATGGATCACGACAAGCACCAGCCCCCTTCGCATGGCTATGACATGCTCAGGATCCCACAGGCCTTAGGCCGCGGTCCACTCAATTACAACACCAACACGATGTTCTCCCCCATAGGTTGTAAACTAATCCCCCGCGGCCTGCTTTAGGCGCGCTATGGAGCGCGTGTGGTGGCGAGGACGAACTTCTTCTCCATCCTCATTGTCAGAACCGATAGATCCTTGGCGAGATGCCATGGGATCATCACGGCGTGGTGGCATCCCGTTGACACGACCATCGTATGTCGCGGGACGCAAACCTGTAGGCCTCTCCGCGAGACCAACACACTAGAGAATGCAATCTAGCCGTAGCGTTCTGCATCTGTGTACCCTAGTCTCTCTACGGTCAGCTAAACGCTAGAGCGGTGTGAATCGCTCATCGGGACGCTCAGCCGTAGCCGCAAACTTTCACTTGGACTCTATCGCAAGCGTATAGACATCACAAGAATACCCACAATCATTCACCGATATCATGTCGTAAATCAGTGGATCTCAGCCATAAGGGCATTGTGGGATCCCGTGCATGCCGTACACTTGGGCTACATGCCCAGGAAAACCCGCGGTTGGGTACGCGGGGTCGGTACCGGTTTTGCCAAACGCGAATCAGCGGAAAGAGGCTTATTTGGGCTTCTGATGAAACACAAAGGTAGTAGTTGATCAGATAGGTCGTACACGACATCCGCGGATGTCGTGCGTGCCCGTGACACCATGCATTGGACTTGCACAGGTGCATGGTTGGTTGATGGCAGAGCTGCTGCAACAAGCCACGGCTGAGATACAGCACCGTGAAGCGGCTCTGTAAGTTGTGCACTATTAAAAGGCATTGCTGGAAGCATCGTTTGCCGGATTCAGCCCCGTCTGTGCTTTATCTGTTGACAAGCTCTGTTGTAGCCATGTCAAGTGTCCAGCCCAGTAGCAACCCACGTAGCAAGGAAACTGGAAATTTAGCAGCCAGATATCATCTAATGACATACTGCATCTTGTATTTGCATCTCTTTGCGCGGAGCGGAGGTGGTAGGGGAGCCTTGATGCCTGGACACTCACTCGATACGGCAGCCAGCAGTGCTTGTCGTCGAAACGCTGGTCATCACCTCCATCTCAGTACGCCCGAGTAAAAGAAATAGTATCTTTATTGCTAATCTTGCGCGTTTGTTTGTCTGTCGTGTTTCGATAAGCTACTCTGTCGGGGCCTCGCCTTCAGCACCTCACAGATTGCATATGTGCCGCACCGGGTGCTACGAGTTTCTTTTCGCGGCGCTCTGCCTTCTAGTTCAGGTTAATGTGGACTTCACCGATACATATGGTAACAGCTTATGTATCCTGTGCGAAAGGCGGGCAGGCATGTCAAGCTCTGCTTGCGTGTTGTGCTCGGCGTCGGGCCTGCGGTGTTTCGTTTGCGTGACAGTTTGTGTATTTCAATTGACATACCATATATCAGAGCAATGTGGCGGCTGTATTGCTCTAAAGTATCCATTCTGATATAAACAACGCAATGCCTCGAGTACCGAACCTGCGGTACCGACGTAGACGCAGTACCGGACTGTATAGGTAGGTACTTGAGTGATACCTACTCCAGGGTTGGTACTTGCGGTCGTTACTGCCCTGGCACCAGGTCGATACCGCTTTCTAGGTCGGTACGTCACACACAGCAGTACAGAATGCGGATCCTGGTACGGCTGGACGGCAAATCATGTACTATGAGCATGTATGTTTTACTCGACTCGCCCTAGCAGCATAATTCATTCATCATCCCATGTCAAATGTCAAACAATAACCTCAGCTCAGCACCGAGTCTACGGACCTGCCAATCAGCTCAACGGAATGCACTCTATCATTTAGTCCCACGAATTGGGCTCGGGACATGATGATCTCCGACGTTGTCAAACACCTGCAACAGTGTAACGTGGCTGAGACATGGGTGCGACCAATTGCTGTCTGACCAACCACCAAAGCAGCTAGCGGCTGAGCTCAACACGCGTGGTACCAGACGCACAAACACAATTCTACGGTCAAGTGAAAATCTCACCTGTCAGCAGCGCTGCCTTGCCGCTCCATGGAGATCTATCTAACTAGTGGGCCATGCCAAATACCTGCATAGCAATTGTCTATTGCACGTCTTCGTGATAATGAATTCAGTGAAAATTACTCTCCCATATGTGCTTCATGGTTGATTCAGTGAAAACCGCTCTCCCATATGTGCTCGCACCTCCAGCAAGGATGCAGTACCACACCCGAGAGCTGAGCCTGACAGAGCTCTCCTTGAATTCACAGCTATCACATGATACCAAAATGCCTCGGTTATTCTGCCAGCTGAGATAAATATCCACGGGGCGATCCTGCATTTTCGAACATGTTTGAGTGCCTGGCAGTGCATGCATGAAGTTGACAGTACGGATGGCACAACGTAGGAGCAGGATGGGGGCACACGACTCTAATGTACAACACGGCACCGCAGCGTGGCTAGCGGCGTTGGGACTTCTGACGCCTGGACGGTTGGCGCTGGCTGACAGGTGGCTGCTTTTCACCACAGCTCCTACCTCTCCTGCGCTGCTCCTGCTGCGAGTCCTTGGTCGTTCGTTCTGTATCTTTGTGTGGCACAGCCTCAGGCTGCTGCTGCACCGGTTGACCATCGCGGACCTGATTCGAAATGTCCTGAAGGCTTGAACCGGCCTCGGCGGGGGTGTTGGCTGGATCGAGCCTGCGTTTGCTCCGCCGTGAACTGGGGCCTGCCCTTGCACCAGGCACAGCATCAGCTTGCAAACCGGGCTGGCTGGTCCGACCCGTGCTGTCTCCCAACCTGGCACCCACATCCGTGGCACCTGCATCCGCAGTCTGCGCTTGGGTGCCCGTGTGCTGCAGTGGCTCAGCGTCGTCTGTGTCGGTGTCTTCGTCGGACGGGGCTGCAACCGGTTGTTTGTTGGGAACCAGACAAGATATATTGTCACAGAAAGTGATCAGGCCGGCTGGCTCAGCCATGCCCTCTGCCTCAAACCGGCGTACCAACAGCAGAGCTGCGTCTGAGTGAGCCTTGGTACCTGGCTACCCAGTCACATGGAAACGGTGGTATCATCATGCAACGGCTGCAACATGGTAGGTGTGTGATACAATTGCCAGTATAAGAAAAGGCAAATAGGACCGCACCATAAAATCCTTCATAATGAGCAAGAACATAACCTCTGTCTGCCGTAGCCATCCCGTTTAGGCCCGTCTACAGTGGTGCTTCCGGTGACATGATTCTCTGGCTCGTCAAGGTCATCATCCGGCGTTGGAACCCGCAGCATGGAGACTACATGCAAATGGGTGAAGTTCATGGCAGCGATCTGCATTTCTTCATCACTTGCCTTGTGCAGCTGGCCGATCATAGATGATGGCGGAGACCTGGCTAAGTGTGTGTCCCTCTGCTGTGCTGCGGGGCGTCCTGGTGGCGAATCGTGTGCCAGTATGTCTGCAAACGGAGAGCCCTCTTCGGGGGCACCAGATGTGCCCCAAGATTCCTGCCACTGCTGTGCTGGCGCTTGGAACTGGTCTTCAGTTGTGAGCGATAGATGAGCTGCAAAGGCCTTCAACAGCGCGGAGGTGCGCTGTTGTGGAATGGCATTCCACATGCAATGATGCATTAAAACTGCTTGGACAAACTAAGTGACTCAGGCACATACAGCATCAGCAGCTGCTAATTGTCGAACCACACTGCACCCCATCAACGTGTGCACACCTCAAGCTCACAGTTCACACCAGTCTGCCTCGTCAGCCCACAGGGCAGGTCGATCACGTCCGGCAGCCAATAATTCATGTCATACCCTCACCTAGCAAGCCATAAGGATAACGCCCGGCCTGGTTGGTTAAAGTCATGGTAATAGACATTCGCGGGTCATCCCGGGGCTTAATGACGTCGCAGTGTGTTTTCTATCGGCAGATCCGAACTGGTCGGCACCTCGGAGTAATCGACGTGGCCACCTGGCCTACGCCGGACAGTACTGCCGCGCCTCCAGTCACGGCAATATAAGCCTTTCAGGTCTGTCAGGCACACGATGCTTTAACCAACTCATAGTCAGACCTCCCTCACTATCATATGAGGTCCCTGTGGGCACTGTCAAGTTGCTCGCAGGTTCGGCGAGGCCAGCTCTAACAGGGAGGTTCCTGGGCGCATTCCAGCGGTATTTATACCGTGTACTTCCTCGGGTTAGGCACGCTTGGAGCGACCTAACTGGGGCGCCACCCATTTCCATACACACTGTTTTAAGATCTGTTTGCAGTATCCGCGCTCTTCGTTGTGTACTGTGTTATACCCTTGTCCTCTCGACCTCCGTGTCTGGACATAATATCGGCCCATCCATCGATTCACCTCAGAGGTACGCGCTTCTCAGCGCACCCCTCTCGGCTTCATCTTAGCCTGACATGCACTGCATGTACCACTCAGCCATGTATTCTCGCAACGAGCCAGATTGCAGATGTGGAATAGCATAGAATCAAACCCGTGCGCATGCTTGCTGCGCTGCAATGTTGCACAGTCCCGTGTGTAGCATCCTTCGGAAGTTTTTTGCATCGTTGTCCAGGCGCGGTTGCATGCTCGATAGGGCATCTCTCATTTGGCTAAAAGCAACGATGAAATCTTGCGCCGCTTTCTCCCTTTTTGCTTCATCGTCTTCCTTCATGACCTCAAGGTTTGCAGAGATAATCCCTTTCAACTCCCCATTCGAGAGCAGCTGGTCTGCCCACGAAGCAAACAGAAACATAGCACGTGGCTGTATTTTGCCAGCAGTCGTCCTGACCACCGCTCTGCCACCAAGGATGGTTGCCGTGTCTGCAGCGAACACTGTGGCAGCACCTTTCCTTCGTCCCCCACGGAGGACACCCGTGATGTGATCCTCTGTCAACACACCCGCGATAGCATGCGGGCCCACATCCCTCTTCGCTGGGTGTTCCTCAAGAGTGGCAGCCATCTTCCTCAGATTGTTGCAGAGCCTGGACACCTGCATGGTACATAGACACTGTTATACCCAAATGCGCGACCCATACTGCCAGGAAGCACAGACTCCTGCGGTGTCAGAACACTGAACATGACAAGATTCCGTTCCATCGTTATCAAGCATTGCCACCAGGAGTCCGTAGGCTTGTCTTAGACAGGCAGACAGGCAAACAGGCAGTGCCAACAGGACATACCTGGTCACGCTCCACTCGCTCGTTGGCTGGCTTCATGTTGTGACGCACAATACCGTAAACATCTCCTGGATCCCTCATCTGGTTCGATGACTTGGGCAATGCTGCCTCAATGGGATCATGCAGCCCTAGGTTCTCCCTTCGGCTGACCTCCAGTCCCATCTGAGTGCAGCATAGAGCTGCAGATGCCTGTGCGACTTTGCGAGTCACATGCCCAGTGATCCGCGACTTGGTCCTGCGCACACATGCTTCGCCGAACTCCTTACGGCTGTGTGCACCAGGCATACCTCTGATGACCTGCTTAGGGATGTGCACCACTGCCCTGTGCAGTAGCACCGTCAGCAGCTTCCCCCCTTAGATGCTCCTCTGCAAACACAGCATACTTGTGTTGTAATTCAGTGGACCGCGTGTCGTAATTCAGTGGACCGCGGCCTAAGGCCTGTGGGATTTGTGCATGTCGTAGCCATGCGCAGGGGTTGGTGCTGTCACATACCTTGCTGTCTTAGGTATCATGGCTTAGGGGGAGAGTCAGCACCAAGTGCCGCGAGGGGCAGCGGAGAACGTCTGGATCCGCCACATGAGGTGAGGGTTCGATGGGTTCCAAAGCCTTTTCACTTGATTCGCAAAATCTTAAGACCTGCTGTCCATGCTGTGGGAGCAATTGTGAGTGATGCTGCTGTTGAGCGCATTTCCCCGGAGGAAGCACGTGAGCATGTGAGTGATGCTGCGAGCCCCACAGTAATGAATGATGATGAGAATGATGTCGGTGACTTGTCTGATGGAGTGTCAGCTGCAGCTGACAGTGTGCCTCCTGATGCAGAAAAGACGACGGGACAGAAGGTGACTCCAAACGGTGGCCCTACTGCTAGCCTTTGTGAGTCCAGGCGTGCAGCTACCGTGAGGAAGAGGGTCGAGGCCGTAGTAGATGATCCAACGGTGCAGCAGGCCATGCGTGGTGCTCATCGTGAGAAGTGGATCACGGCAATGCTCGATGAGCTGACCTCCTTAAGAGAACATGATGTGTTTGAGCTGGTTGAGTGCCCAACAGGAGTGAAGCCTGTGACAGGCAAGTGGGTACTTAAGATCAAGCGAGGAGCACAGGGTGAAATTGAGCGTTTCAAGGCCAGATACGTAGCCAGGGGATTTACGCAAGTGGAGGGCGTAGATTTCTTTGAGACATGGGCACATGTGGGCAATTACGCTACCTTCAGGGCTCTGTTGTCAGTCTGTGCAGTAGAGGATCTAGAGACGAGGCATATAGACATTAAATGTGCTTTCCTGAATGGTGTTCTGGAGGAGGAAGTGTATGTGGCACAACCTCCGGTGCTGGACGATGGGTCTGGTATGGTGTGGCGTCTGAAAAAGGCGTTGTATGGTCTGAAGCAAGCTGCCAGGGAGTGGCACAAAGCGCTTGCAGAACTCTTGTTGAATATGGGTTTTGTGAGATCAGCCAGTGACCCTGCACTGTTCATTTGCAAAGTAGGACGTTGTCTTATTTTTCTGTGGGTCGATGATCTACTGATTTTTGGCCACCGAGAGCAGATGGATGATGCCATCAGAAAGATCCTTGAGGCATTTGAGGGTCGTGACCTGGGGGAGCTTGGATATGTGCTGGGCATGGAGGTCATACGTGATCGAAACTGCTCGCACTATCACCATCACACACAGAAAGAGCATCAGGGACATGCTAGAGAGATTTGGCATGAGTGAGTGCAGACGGGCGCCAACTCCGTTGGTACCAAAACAGAAAATGTTTAGTCTGAAGGAAGATCCTAGCCAGGCGAAGGCTACATGCACAGAGCATAAGAGGTTTATGCAAGCCGTAGGAAGCATCCAGTATGTGGCAGTTGTGTCGCGTCCAAGCATTGCGTTTCCGGCTAATGTCTTGGCCAGGCATATGGCTGGGAGTGCTAAATGTCATTGGAATGGTGTCCTTCACGTACTGAGATACCTGCGAGGGACCATAAACTTTGGCTTGACCTTTGTCGTAATTCAGTGGACCGAAGCCCTTAGGCACTGTGGGATCTAAGCACTGTGTAGCTGTGCGCAGGGGGTCGCGCTGTCACATACCTGGCTGGTGTACAGGCCTCCGCTGTGACAGTGCGCTCTCAGTCTTTGGAATATAGCACGTGAGTCTTTGGCAGAGTAGAGTGATTACACTACGATCGACAAAGCCTATATAAGCGTTCTCTAAACGACTCATACGGATACGATCAGAATCATTGTCTGCTGCACACAATCTAGCATGCATTGCTCGTGCATATGGTAAGCCATCGGTGCATGGCGTCCCATAGCCACTCCGGATCAGCACCGTGCATCCACTCCATGCATGGTGACCGTAGTCCTGTGCATGGCTGGATCACGACAACCTTTAGTGGCTCCAATGGGGGATGTGAGGTGTTGGAAGCATTTACGGATGCTGACTTCGCCAATGGTGCTTGCTTGAAGAGCGTGTCAGGAGTAGTAGTCCGGATGCATGGGAACTGTGTGTTCTGGCGTTCGAAGAGGCAGACTATTGTGGCTGGTGATACAACTGAGGCAGAGCTCATTGCTATGAGTTCAGCAGCCAATGAGGTGATGTGGGCTAAGCAGTTGTGCACTGATCTTGGTTTGTCGGCTGTGAAGCCAACGCTGTGGGGTGACAACAAGAGTGCCAACTTGCTAGCAGTGAACCCCATCTCTAGTGACCGCTCCAAGCACATCAGGGTCAGGGACCTGAGGGTCCGAGAGTTCGTAGCACTCGATGAGTTGACTATCAGCTGGGTTAGCACGGTAGACATGCTAGCTGATATGTTCACTAAGGTGTTGGCAGGACCAGCACTGGCAAAATTTAGAGATAGATTGCAGCTTGCGGTAGTACAAGCTTAGTCTAGGGGGAGTGTCGTGATCCAGCCATGCACAGGACTACGGTGACCATGCATGGTGGCATACACAGGACTACGGTGACCATGTATGCGGGGATTCATGTCGTAATTCAGTGGACCGCAGCCCTAAGGCACTGTGGGATCTAAGCACTGTGTAGCTGTGCGCAGGGGGTCGCGCTGTCACATACCTGGCTGGTGTACAGGCCTCCGCTGTGACAGTGCGCTCTCAGTCTTTGGATTTATAGCACGTGAGACTTAGCAGAGAAGAGTGATTACACTCTGATCAGTAGAGCCTATATAAGCGTTCAACCAAACGTCTCATACGGATACGATCAGAATCATTGTCTGCGGCACGCAATCTAGCATGCATTGCTCGTGCATATGGTAAGCCATCGGTGCATGGCGTCCCATAGCCACTCCGGATCAGCACCGTGCATCCATGCATACATGGTCTCCGTAGTCCTGTGTATGCCACCATGCATGGTCTCCGTAGTCCTGTGCATGGCTGGATCACGACACTCCCCCTAGACTAGACTTGTACTACCGCAAGCTGTAGTCTATCTCTAAATTTTGCTAGTGCTGGTCCCGCCAACACTTTCGTAAACATATCAGCTAGCATGTCTACCGTGCTAACCCAGCTGATAGTTAACTCATCGAGTTCTACGAACTCGCGGACCCTCAGGTCCCTGACCCTGATGTGCTTGGAACGGTCACTAGAGATGGGGTTCACTGCTAGCAAGTTGGCACTCTTGTTGTCACCCCACAGAGTTGGCTTCACAGCCGACAAACCAAGATCAGTGCACAACTGCTTAGCCCACATCACCTCATTGGCTGCTGAACTCATAGCAATGAGCTCTGCCTCAGTTGTATCACCAGCCACAATAGTCTGCCTCTTCGAACGCCAGAACACACAGTTCCCATGCATCCGGACTATCACTCCTGACACGCTCTTCAAGCAAGCACCATTGGCGAAGTCAGCATCCGTAAATGCTTCCAACACCTCACTTCCCTCATTGGAGCCACTAAAGGTCAAGCCAAGATCTATGGTCCCTCGCAGGTATCTCAGTACATGCTGGACAACAGCCCAATGACACTTCGCACTCCCAGCCATATGCCTGGCCAGGACATTGGCCGGAAAGGAAATATCAGGACGCGACACAGCAGCCACATACTGGATGCTTCCTACGGCTTGCATAAACCTCTTATGCTCTACGACAGTAGCCTTCTCCTGGCTAGGATCATCCTTCAGACTAAACACTTTCTGCTTTGGTACCAACGGAGTTGGCGCCTTTCTGCACTCACTCATGCTGAACCTTTCCAGCATGTCCCTGATGTTCTTTCTGTGCGTTATGGTGATAGTGCGAGCAGGCCGATCACGTATGACCTCCATACCCAGCACATATCCCAGCTCCCCCAGGTCACGACCCTCAAATGCCTCAAGGATCCTGCTGATGGCATCATCCATCTGCTCCTTACGACCGAAGATCAACAGATCATCGACCCATAAGAAAATAAGACATCGTCCTACTTTGCAAATAAACAGTGCAGGGTCACTGGCTGATCTCACAAAGCCCATTCTCAACAAGAGCTCTGCAAGCGCTTTATGCCACTCCCTGGCAGCTTGCTTCAGACCATACAACGCCTTTTTCAGACGCCACACCATACCAGACCCATCATCCAGTACAGGAGGTTGTGCCACATACACTTCCTCTTCCAGAACACCATTCAGGAAAGCACATTTAATGTCTATGTGTCTCGTCTCCAGATCCTCTACAGCACAGACAGACAACAGAGCCCTGAAGGTAGCATAACTGCCCACAGGTGCCCATGTCTCAAAGAAATCTACGCCCTCAACTTGCGTAAATCCCCTGGCTACATATCTAGCTTTGAATCGCTCAATCTCACCCTGTGCTCCTCGCTTAATCTTAAGTACCCACTTGCCTGTCACAGGCTTCACTCCTGCTGGGCACCTGACTAACTCGAACACATCATGTTCCCTTAAGGAGGTCAACTCATCAAGCATTGCTATGATCCACTGCTCACGATGGCAGCCTCTCATGGCTTGCTTCACCGTTGGATCGTCCAGCACAGCTTTGACCTTCTTCCTCGCAGCAGCTGCACACCGGGACTCACTGCGGCTAGCAGTCTTGCCACTGCTCGGAATCACCTTCTGCCCCGTCGTGTTCTCTGCATCAGGAGTCACACTGTCAGCCGTAGCAAACACTCCATCCGCCAGATCACCGACGTCACTCTCCATATGGACTACTGTGGAGCTCCCAGCATCATCATGCTCACGTGCATCATCCGGGGAAATGTGCTCAACAGCAGCATTCTCACTTTCATTCACTCCCACAGCATGGACAGCAGGTCTTAAGGTTTTGCGAATCAATTTGAAAGGTTTTGGAACCCATCGAACCCTCACCTCTTGTGGTGGATCCAGATGTTCTCCGCTGCCTCCTGCGGCACTTGGTGCTAACTCTCCCCCTGAGCCAGCTCCGCCTGCCTCTCTTCCACTAGGCACATGCCGTAGCTTGCCTTGCCCCTGACTATCAACACGCTGTGGCATATGCCGTGGCTCATCATGCTCCCAGCGTACTGCACGTCCTGACACCGCTGACCCTTGCCATCGGTTGTACATCCCGTGGTCTTCAGATTTCGCAGGTGGGGGTGGCTCACTCGGCGCCTTGCCCATCGACCGTTGGACTCGCTGCGGTGACCGCGAGCGCGATCGAGACCGAGATTCCGAGGGCTCAGATGCCCCTGAGAATGACTCAACCGAGTCACTGGCAGCCTCTGGCTGTTCCTCCCCCTCAGACTCATCATTCTCACTACCCTGTGGCTCAATGCGGCAGCCACTCAAATCCAGCACAGCTCTATCCCGCGTAGGGATCACATCTCTCGGTCGCATCTCAGCATTGTGCGGACCGGATGGTTGCTGAACCGCATCATACTCCCAGTGTGGTACCCTGTTCAAACAGTCCTCGGCCGTGTAAGCGCAACGCGCTGTCACCACTGCCTCACTGATCTCAGGCGTGTGCCACCGCTCATGCCTGGCTATCAGCTCAGAGCCTAAAACACGCGGTGAAAACGGCGGCTCACCCTCAGGCAACTCATCATCCGGCACATAGCGCCGATGCAACTGCCTGCCTGGTTCCCAGTGTGTGTGCCCCAGCGCTGGATGCTCCCCCTCAGCCCAATCCACATTTCTGCCCCTCTCTGGCATCATGTGATCACGACTGGCTGGTGGTCGCACTGCCCTAACACTAGTTGATCTCAACCATTTCTGCATGTTGGGCAAGAAACCAACGTCAGGTACTACACGAGTATGCTCATCGGGCATGATCTCGAATTCTCCCAGCTCGTAGTTCTCCAACATGACCGGATCCACCGTAGCTTGCTCCGACATGTGGAAACGTTTCGCGAACTCTCTCAGCAGAGCTGGTGGAGAAGCCGTATGCCTATACATACGCACTGCTCCCCCATTCCCTCGCTTCACGTAAGCTCTATCCATGTGAGGACCAGCACCCGGTCCCATGTAGAAACCGAGCACTCCTCTCTCATCCAGGTGTCTGAAGTCCTCTCTCCGAGCATATACATACATCGGACACCCGAAAGGCTTCACCTGGGCCACCACCAGATGGAACGTGTCCTCACTCACATTCCTGAACCATAACAGATATGGCACAATCTGTCTGACATCAACATTCTTCACACACTGGGCGACAAACTTCCCATCGCCCCTGGCCATACCCTCATCAGCCAGAGCCTGCAGACTCATCTGCTGAGCATGAGCCCTCCTCGTCTGCAACTGTGCAGCTCTCACAGCCTCATTCGTTGACCACGGGTCACGACTGGTCTGCACATGCCTCTCCTCCAGTTTCTGCTTGGCCTCCTTCCGCCTAACACCCTCTAGAGCTGTGCTAGGCGTCAGGTTATGCGCATGGTTCACACACATATACGCCTCTGGCCACAGAAATGCAGGCACAGCCGCTTGCAGCAGGCTTGCCCTCACACTCCTGTTCAGCACACCGATCTTTCTCTCCACCATTCCATTGGACTCATGCTGGCCCGTGGCAGTGTACGTGTGCTCAATGCCACGCCACGCGAGGTACTGAGCCAGCTGGTTAGAGCTGAACTCACCACCTTGGTCAGTGTGCAGCCTCCGCACCCCAACCTCTCTATCATACACGATCTGAGTGCGGATTCGCTCAATCAGCAGGCATATCATTTCTGCAGCCCCACTCTTGGACTTCAGCGGAATCACATGGGAGTACCGGGAGTACTCATCCACCACTACCAGGATGTAGTTCATACCCCCGATTCCTACTGGCTTGATCTGCCCTGCTAGATCAGCATGCAACACTTCCCCAGCATAGGTGGCATTCTCCGTCACCTTACCCCCGTGCTGTGCTCTATCGCCGCTTCTCTGTTCAGCCACGTGGCAACCATGACACTGAAGCGCTACCCCCGTAGGTTTCAGCATCTTCAGGTCATACAGTTGTGGGTTGTCTCTCATCAACTGGAGTACCCGATTGCCAGCATGGTGAAAGGCGATATGCACTAGAAATGATGGATCAACCTGAAAGGAATAACCTTGTTCATTCGGTACACCGGTCACCGCAGCAACTTGCTGCTGCTCACGTACCCATTTCCCATTCCTATGAAACAAGTTATTCGCACTTGTCCAGGCTGCTCCTCTATCTACCGGTCGCATTTGCCATATCGGCCTGCCTTTCCCACAGAACCATGTCAGAGTAGGTTTTCCATCCTCATCCTCACCCTGCTCACAGTTCCTGTGGAACCCATAGCTCTGGTCATGAAACCCAGGCATCACTACCCGGTTTGCATGCTTGCCCGTATGCAAGTATATCTCAGACTTTTTCAACTCCTTTTGTTGAAAGGATGTTGATGGGACTGGCCGGCACCCAGTAAACGTTTGTCAACTCTATGTCTACTGGTGTGATAGTGCCCTGTGCACTCACATACTCTCCCAGATTAGCTCTGATCGTGCCCACACCATACATGTCTAGCCTGCCCTGGTCAAGAGGCTGACACTGCGGCATATCTGGTGGCTTGATCTCGCAAAACATATCATAGTCAAAGCATATGTTTATGTCTGAGCCACTATCTATTAGGAAAGTGTACGGCATGTTTGGAGACGGCCCATCAGCACAGTCAGCTCGCAGCTTATCTAGGTCAACTACAGCTACCTGAGGGCCACCGCGGCCTCTGCCACGGCCTCGCCCTGCAGCTGCTTGCTTCTGCAGGAATTGTTTGACCTCTGCGGAGAGCAATGGACAATCCTTTTGCACATGTCCAGGCTTATCACAGTTGAAGCATTTTCTCTTTTCTGCTCCCCCTGCTGCCCCTGCTCCCACAGCTGCTACCTGTGGGGGTGAACCTTGGCGACCACCGTAGCGTCCACCTCGGTACCCACGTCCCCCATGGCGCTGTTGTCCACCGCGATCGTCCCGTGGGAATCGCGATGGACCCTGCTTGCTGTTCGTCTGGGCATGTGTCAACAGCGTAGACACTATCTGCTGCACTGGCATGGCCTGCAGCATGGGCTGCAACAGGCTGTACTCTCTGTCTACTGCCAGCAACCGTGATCTGTACAACTGATCAGACACAGTCTCACCCAGTCCTCTCATCTGGTTCACTATGCCCACCACCTCATTCACATGCTTCTCCAGCGGCTTGCCAGCCTGCTGGGTACTGCTGAGCTGGTGATACAGCTTCTGTATTTCTACCTCCACTGATGGCATATACTTAGCATGCAGCAACGACCAGACCTCATGGACGAAACTACAGTCTGCCACGAAGTCTCTATCCTCCTTTGGCAGTGTGGTGAACAACCAGTGCATGACTTGCTCATGAGCCTGGCTGCTCTGAGCAAGCGGATCATTGACTAGCAGGCTACTCTCACCCACCATCTTCGCCCAGCTCTCTACCTCCTTCTTAAATACTCGGAAGTGATCAGTCTTATAGTGCCACACCGGAAATCTGTTCTTCTCTACTAGAGATTTCCCCGGTACTGGCCTGGGCATGGCAAGCGACAGCGCTTGCGCTAGCGTGCTTACGTCAATTGATCCAGCCGTAGCTGGTACTCTTGATGACACCGCAGCCTGCGAAGGCTGCGGTATCGGAGGCGGTATCTGTTGGGTCATCCACGCAGCTGGCGCTGCGAGATGTGCTGGCTGTGTTCCTTGCGCCGCAGCCTGAGCTCCTGCTTCCCCCGTAGGATCAGCATTTCCCGGCAATGCCGCCTGCAGAGGACCTGCATTGGGATACCCGTAGGTCCCAACGCGCTGTTCTTCCCCGTAGGTCACGAACTGGTCCTCCGCGGCCTGCTCGCGGCGCGCTGTGGAACGTGTGTGGTGGCGAGGACGAACTTCTTCTCCATCCTCGCCGTCAGAGCCAATAGATCCCTGGCGAGATGCCATTGGGACTTCTCGGCGTGGTGGCATCCTGCAACACGACCTTCGTGCGTCGCAGGACACGCAGACCCGTAGGCCTTTCTACGAGACCAGTACCCTGACAGAATGCAGTCCAGCCGTAGCGTTATGCATCTGTGTACTCTAGTCTCTCTACGGACTCTACAGCTAAACGCTAGAGCGGTGTGAATCGCTCATCGGGACGCTCAGCCGTAGCCGTAGACCCCTGGACTCTATCGCAAGCATACAACCATCGCTAGAATACCCACAAACAACATCGATACCATGTCGTAATTCAGTGGACCGCAGCCCTAAGGCACTGTGGGATCTAAGCACTGTGTAGCTGTGCGCAGGGGGTCGCGCTGTCACATACCTGGCTGGTGTACAGGCCTCGGCTGTGACAGTGCGCTCTCAGTCTTTGGATTTATAGCACGTGAGACTTAGCAGAGAAGAGTGATTACACTTTGATCAGTAGAGCCTATATAAGCGTTCAACCAAACGTCTCATACGGATACGATCAGAATCATTGTCTGCGGCACGCAATCTAGCATGCATTGCTCGTGCATATGGTAAGCCATCGGTGCATGGCGTCCCATAGCCACTCCGGATCAGCACCGTGCATCCATGCATACATGGTCTCCGTAGTCCTGTGTATGCCACCATGCATGGTCTCCGTAGTCCTGTGCATGGCTGGATCACGACAATTCACGGTGCTGATCCGGAGTGGCTATGGGGCAGCCATGCACCGATGGCTGACCATATGCACGAGCAATGCATGCAAGATTGCGTGCCAGCAGACATTAAATCTGATCGTATCCGTATGAGACGTTGATTGAACGCTTATATAGGCTCTACAGATCGTAGTGTATGAAGGAATACGTAGGATAAGCTTTAGACAACGACGATGCGCAATGCAAAATCAGTTCGACCTGAGCGAGCTCTGTAGTATTCAGTATAGAGACACTTTACAAAGAAACAAACCTGAAGGAATACGTAGGATAAGCTTTAGACAACGACGATGCGCAATGCAAAATCAGTTCGACCTGCAGTGATGCGCACAGTCACAGCTTACCCAATACACACGAACACACACTCACAATACGACCCACCACACATACCTGAGCGAGCTCTGTAGTATTCAGTATAGAGACACTGAAGACTCAGAGGCTCAGCGATTGCCTATATACTATCAGGAGCCTAGGGCGACGAACGCGAAAAGAGTGTGGTACCCTCACGCATGCATGAGACTGTCATTCTCAACACTCCCACGCAGTCTCACACTTTCACACCTAATGCGTGTCTGTGCTTAGCGAAGAGCTGCTTTCCCAACGGCTTAGTGAAGATGTCTGCGGGGTTCTCTGAGCCAGGAATCGAATGAACCTTGACCCACCCATACTTCACTTTCTCCCTGATGAAATGATAAGCTACATCAATGTGCTTGGTCCTCTTTGCAGAGAGGGGTCCTCAGTCATATAAACAGCAGAATCATTGTCAACTCCAATTGGAATTGTCTCTGACTGCAGCAACAACTGTTGTGAGAGTTGGAACAAATATTGTGCTTCCCTACTAGCCTCCCCTGCAGCTATGTACTCAGACTCAGCTGTAGAATGGGAGACTGTGGCTTGCTTAGCAGAGCGCCAGGAGATAGCTCCATGGCCCAAGGGCATGACATATCCGGAAGTGGACTGTCTGCAAACACCATTCAACGACGGTTCAACAGACTTGCAATCAGCATAGCTAGCATCACTAAATCCACGCAGCTTGGTGTCGCCACCGAGATGCAGGCCCATATCAATGGTACCTTTGAGGTATCTAACAATGTCAAGCGCTCTAGCAAGCTTCCCTGAATCTGGGCACTGGTTGAACCTGGCAAGGTAGCCAACTGCAAATGCAATGTCAGGCCTTGTGTAATGAACAAGATGAATAAGGATGCCGATCAAACGCCTGTACCTAGTGATGTCACTGGCAGACTCAAATGGAGTCCCGGGAGGATCATTGTGAACCTTCTCAATCATGGGAACAGTCCTGGGATGAGCATTTGTGAGATTCAGTTCGTCGATCAGATCGTCGATATGGCGTTTCTGCTTCAAGACGATGGTTCTGTTTGGACGATCTCTGGTCCACTGACATTTGGAGGAAGAAATCTGTATCTCCTGTGTCTTTGCCGGGGAATTTGTCAAGAATGCACTTCTTCATGAAGCTCACCGAAGACAATTTGGCTGAAGCAATCTGAAGGTCATCAACGTACATCAAGATGATAATCAAGCCGTGCTCCTTGCTGTGACATAGAAACAATGCGCCATCTGAGAGACATTGGATGCAACCAAGGAATAAGAGATGATCCCGGAGCGTCTCATGCCACACTCGTGGGCCTGCTTCAAGCCATAGAGCGACTTCATCAATTTGCACACCCTCCACGCTGCCATCTGAAAACCCAGGTGGCTGCTTCATGTAGATCTCCTCAGCAAGGTGACCTTGAACAAAAGCATTTTTGATATCAATCGTGTGGGCACTCAAGATCGAGCGCTGCAACCATCGTGAAAAACACTCTGATGGTATCTGCACGGACGACTGGAGCAAAGACCATCTCGTAGTCAATGCCATGCTTTTGGTGGAAGCCTTTGATAACAAGCCTGGCCTTGTATCGCTTAATTTGGCCATCAGCAGTCAGCTTCCGTTTGAACACCCACTTGCACGGAATTGCCTTGCGGTCAGATGGCAACATGCAAAGCTCCCACGTGCTCATGAGGCCCAGTGAAGTAAGCTCTTCTTTCATAGCTTTGACCCAGTGTGGGCCTTCTGGCCCCTGATTGCTTCCTCTACGGAAGTGGGCTCAGGAGGGAGCCCACGAGCGAAAAATACTCGCCCTCTTCAGGCAGCTGCGGTTGCTGTGTTGGCCCTGTTCTCGGGCCACAACGTCCATTTCTGGTATGGATCGACCGGAGGTTGCTTGCTGCGAATGCTGCGCCGAGTCCCGGCTGGAGCTGGCGCTTGCTGTGAGCCGGCGCTGCTGGAGCGGCTGGCGGAGCTGGGTGCGGTTGAGCTTGCGCTGGCTGTGGAGCAGCTGGTGGTGCTGGAGCTGCTGGCGGAGCTGGTGCAGCTGGGGTTGATGGAATGCGCGTGGGATGCTGCACCAGTGTTGGTGTCTGGAACCGTACGCCTTCCGTGCCAGACTCATCGCTGCTGGCCGATGATGGCGGAGAGTGCAGCGACGGGATACCTATGGCAGCAAAGGACACTTGATTGTGTTACACAGTGATAGATCTAGACTCAGCAGCGCCGAGGCAACAGAACCAGGCAACAAACAAACAGACAGACCGGCCACCGCAAGCACCAAGGCCACGCGCCGCACGAGCAAATGCCAGAACGAATAACGCCAGCGCGAAAGCAGACACGCACACACACCACGCAGTACCACGCAGGCCACGCGCACACCAAACACACAGCCAGCACTCGCCGGGCTCCACAAGCGCGTCGTCAGCACGACACTAGCAGTCTGCACGGGCGCGACAGCGCGCGCTACGGCGATGTCCGAGGCCGCGAGGCACCGGTCCAGGAGCAATAGCCTCAGCCAGCCCGGCAGCCCGAGCGGTGTCCGGGGAGGGGCGCAGAGGAGAAAACGGCGGACGTGCGCTGGAGGAGGAGAAGAGGGAGGGAGGGAAGAGGGAGGGATCGTGTGCGGGGGGGGGGGGGGGGTGGGGGGGGGAGCTGCAGGGTGAAATTGGGTGGAGGGGGGGGGCTCTCGGGGCGGGATGGGCGAGGGGGGGGGGGGGGGGGGGCGACGCAAGCTTATGCGCGATGGCCTGTCAGCGCCGGCAGGCCGTCTGTGGGGACACTTGATTGTGCAGTCGTCGGCAACGTGTGCATTCGGTCCACATGCACCTAGCATGCTGCAAGGCATCAGGAGCACAGCGCTGCTACACAAACACCAACGATGTTTTTAGATGGTAATTTGAGTCACTTGCCCGCTACTGGGAGGCGGGGTTACAACGTGGCGGACGATCTCGGAGGAGTGGCAACAACAGGAGCTCCTGCCCGCATACGTCCGGCGGGACTCATTGGACTAGCATAACGTCGAACAAGAGAATCAAAGCTTAAAAATAGGGCCGACTATGGAGCCGGCCCGTCGCTCGTGGACAGGCGGCATCATGGTACCTAATAACGCGCAAACACGCGTGCCGGACACACATCGAGCGTGCTAGAAGGCACCAATAGCATAGCACTGCTATACAAATACTACAGATGTACTTAGATGGGATTTACCTGCCCGCTAGCTGGATGGCGGGGTTACAACGCAGCGGACGATCTCGAAGGAGTGGCAACAACCGAAGCTCCCAGTCCGCAAACGTCCGGCTTGACTCACTGGACCTGCTTAAGGTCATACAGGAGAGTCAAAGCTCAAAGATAGACTGGCTGTGGAGCCGGCCAGTTGTTTGCATGACCGGTGGCATCATGGTAGCCACCATCGGGCAAATACGCGTGCCAATACCGAACAAGCAATAGCGCAACGTGGTCTAAACTTTCAGTACCGAATATAAGAGATGGTAAGATAGTATCCACGTAAGATATCAGCGATGGTATCAGCAGCGTCAATTGATGTGCAGCGCACTGCAATCGTCGGCGAGCGAGGCTGCGCCGGCGGGACAGGTCATTGTAACAAAACATATGTTGGATTTGAAGCACTGTCTATATTCTTCATGCTGGCACCTGCACATTCATCCGGGGGCGTTGTAGCGATTTGAACGACGTGTACGCGTGCAAGCCACTACCGCGACAATCCGGTGGCGACCATGTTTGAGGTGAACTCCCATGTTTCATTGGGCCACATGGTGCTACACATGCATTATGTCTGCGTACTGTCTGGTCTGTTGCCTCGGCGCTGCTGGGTCCTAGATCTGTCACCGTGTTACACGGAGATGAACGCAAGAGCCCGGCCGCGAGGGCAACAGCAGCTTGCTCTCCGCGCGGCAGCTCACGGGAAGGCAGGGCGGGCCAATCTGTCACCGTGTAAAACATGCATTATGTGCTACAAAGTGATAGATCCAGGACTCAGCAGCGCTGAAGCAACGGACTAGGAAACAGGCAAACAGACAAGCCCGCCACCGCAAGCACCAAGGCCACATGCATTATGTGGCATACTTTATGCCGCACTTTTGATATGACAAGCAAGCATATGACACAATGCAGGCCAACGCAGAGCAGAGCTGAGCAGACATTGCGTTGTTGCACATTGTGCAGTGTATTGCACTAGGCGATTATATTTGTATGTATTGCAGACGTTGTAGTGTAGGTACATGTAATATTCGCGGCGGGCTGTGATAACCGCTATGATCATAGCACCTGATCAGCACTGCAGCAGAGTGACAAGAGAGTGCATGCAGCATGCTCATCTATTTACTTGCATGGTCCACACAAGCAGGGCAGAGCGCCAGGAGCGCCGGGAGCGCGTAGCTATCTAAGAGGCATGCTCAACTGCACGTGCGGATGAGCCTCACCAGCACAGTGGACTGCCATGACAGTGCATGAAGCATGCTCAACTGCAAGTGCGCAGGAGCTACACCGGCACAGTGGACTGCCATGACAGTGCATGAAGCGTGCTCAACTGCAAGTGCGCAGGCGCTACACCGGCACAGTGGACTGCCATGACAGTGCATGAAGCATGCTCAACTGCAAGTGCGCAGGAGCTACACCGGCCACAGTGGACTGCCATGACAGTGCATGAAGCATGCTCAAGTGCTAGTGCGCATGAGCTACGCCGGCACAGTGGACTGCCATGACAGTGCATGAAGCATGCTCAACTGCAAGTGCACATGAGCTACGCCGGCACAGTGGACTGCCATGACAGTGCATGAAGCATGCTCAACTGCTAGTGCGCATGAGCTACGCCGGCACAGTGGACTGCCATGACAGTGCATGAAGCATGCTCAACTGCTAGTGCGCATGAGCTACGCCGGCACAGTGGACTGCCATGACAGTGCATGAAGCATGCTCAACTGCTAGTGCGCATGAGCTACGCCGGCACAGTGGACTGCCATGACAGTGCATGAAGCATGCTGACCTGCAAGCGCGCATGAGCTACGCCGGCACAGTGGACTGCCATGACAGTGCATGAAGCATGCTCAACTGCTAGTGCGCATGAGCTACGCCGGCACAGTGGACTGCCATGACAATGCATGCAGCATGCTCAACTGCAAGCGCGCATGAGCTACGCCGGCACAGCAAAGCGCCGTGACAGTGCATGCAGCATGCTTATCTGCATGTTCGCATGGGCCACACTGGCATAGCTGAGTGCTATGTGAATCAACGTGTGCATTGGCCACACCGGCACAGCAGACTGCCGTGGGTTTCTGTTGACGTCTAGTTGAGCTTGTTTCGGCTCTATCTGTTCCACTGCCTGCTAGCGTGCGAGCCCCGATCCAAGCAGATGGACAGATGATCAAAATCATCCTGGCGGTTGGGTGGCGTGGCGTGGCTGTGCAGTGGGTGAGAGCTTTTGTAGCCTGCTGATGAAAACTAAGAATGTGCCAAATTTTTTGATGATGTTACCCTCTATGGTCAGGGCTAACATGGCCCATAGCTAGTAGGTGATGGCGTACGTGGTGGTGCTTGTCGAGGGTCCCCTCCAGTGTCCGCGGCGTCTAGAGCCCCACCCGGTCCACGCTGCAATTCGCACCAGTAACACTGGAGAAGTTTAAGTAATGTTTAAATGTTGCATATTTTGCGGCGCAGATCTGCGAAGTCTAGCTCCCGAGCTGGTAGCTGAACCAGAGCACGATATCCGCATGCGACAAGTTGGGGATTCACGGTTTCACTCTGTAAACGTCGCAAAAACAAAATTTACACAAGTGCTTGGTTTCTGAGGATCCCTGGATGCCCTAGGCTCATACTGTTTGGGACAAGCTGTTCATTGGCATTGATCTCCTTTTGCGTGCGACGGCGCTTCGTGGCATCCCCGCATTCCATTTTGTTATTAGTGCTATGGGAAAAATTAATCAACAAGCGTGTCCTGAGGGCCGATCAAGATACACTAGTGGGGCTTGCGTACTCCACCGCCGACAGCGGCTTCCAGAGGGCCGCTTGTAGACACGCACGCGACTTGGCGCGGGTCGCACTGTTCGCAAAGCCAGCTTCGTCCTGTCTACACGAATTGAAAGAAAGTGAAGTCAATACGCCAGTATTACACTTGATCCACTCTGTTCTACGTCTAGGCATAGCAGAGCTGTACTGAAGTCAGCTTGGAGGTGCCCAACGTTAACGCAACTCAAGATGGTACATCCAACCAATGCGGCCATGATCACGCTGCGGTACGATCATACATCGAGTAAATCGTGCATTGTATCACAGCTGAAGTGGTGAGTGGAGCTCTGTGTTACATCGTCTGACCTGGCTTGACGTCGACTAACAACTCCACGGCTGCGTGCCTTGACGCCTCCCCACGGTTCGTGCTGAAATGCTGGCACAGCCACACCATCGATATGGTCAGCTAGACGATCTGTACATTCGAATATGGTGCTCTGGAGGGCTATGAAAGACACCACTATCGCGCCCTGTTGTGCTTAGCAGCCCCACGCTATGGCTAAAGTCCCAGCAGTCCGATCTCGATGCTATCCTGGACCTTTGATTCTCGCTATTGTGGCTTTGTACCGATTTCGAGTCTGAATGTGGTGTGCACGTTGGAATAGCTGATCAAGCCCGCAATTGCCCTTTCTCTGCCCGCCCTTGGATGATCATGACGTCGACCCTGTCGAGACCACCGGCACAATAATAATCGCAGTATGCGTGAACACAGTAGATGCCAGTGCTGTCCAGTCTGGCGCACCTCGACCTCTTCGAGTGGTGCGGGCGTTTGTGACTTAGCAGAGACGCATGCTGTTGTCAACCGACCAGATTTTGTGCAGAATATGTTGAAGAACATCCCTGAGGCTGTAAGGGACAAGCAGGATCATTTTTGCGACACCAAGGCTGTGAAACACGGATTCGCTGAGCTCGTGAGCTTGATACCGGATTCACTTATCATGCTGGGGGCCGTCGAAGCGTTCGAGTTCTGAGCCGCGATGGTGTGATACCTCTTCAACTTGCTCATCCCGTCCAAGGCATTCTGATAAAGTGCATCTGAGAACATACCCGGCTTGAGCTTGTGACTGTCTTGCAGCTGCTATCTCTTCAATTGTAATAGCGCGCTTGAATCTATCTATCTATCTATCTCAGTAAAAGTAATAGCGCGCGAACATCTAACATGTGTCTATTATCTGTCCATCTATCGCAAATCTTCTCTAACCTTCGAGACCAGTGTCTTCTATTCCAAGTCCTTCTTGACATTGTTGTGTTTCTTTGCTGCGCAACAAGCATTTTACGTACTCTCGTCTCCGCGGTGGCACAGCGACGCACCAGATTTTAATTGTTTCGCCTCAGGCTATTGTTCCGAGTCGACTCTGTGTCATGATATCAAGGACGCTGCACGCGCACTGTTTGTTTTCAACGATGTACACGTCATTGCCACATCAGCTTGGCATGATGATCTCATGACCGCGCGCGGGAGACCTCGGCTCAATTTTGTTTCCCCAATATTTCATGCATCATGCATTTCGTGCTGACGCTACGTTCCCTCGCACGTGCTACCGTGTTACACGGATTTGAACGCAAGATCCCGGCAGCGAGGGCAACAGCAGGAAAGTGCTACCGTGTCTGGGGCCCGCAAAGCTCCTCCGAACGTAGATCCGTGTCTTGTATATGTATCTGTCGCATGTGCACTTAGCTCAATACGCGGCTGGGTGGGGCCGCGTCGAGCATTGTGGCGACAAGTGCATGGAGTCCGAATAGGCCTATTCGGACACTCGTTCCGACGAGGGCACTTAGCTCAATACGCGGCTGGGTGGGGCCGCGTCGAGCATTGTGGCAACAAGTGCATGGAGTCCGAATAGGCCTATTCGGACACTCGTCCCGACGAGGGCACTTAGCTCAATACGCGGCTGGGTGGGGCCGCGTCGAGCATTGTGGCGACAAGTGCATGGAGTCCGAATAGGCCTATTCGGACACTCGTCCCGACAAAATCACACTGTGTTGGTAGGCTGTCGAGCGAAGTCTTCGTCTGCATGGTCACCTCCCATGTCCGCGCCACGGCGTGCCACGAGTGGAGATTCTGACTGCTTCAGATGCTAATTTCTGTCAGTATTGATAGTCTCTTCGCCGGCTGAGCTCTGCGCTGCTCAGTTGGCACTGCGGTGAAGGCTGCCCGCGTAGCAGCGCGCGCCTGCCAGCCTTCCGAGCGCGCAGCACGCGCATAGCCCTCGCAAGTAGGTCAATATACTGCATACAACTAGGCGTTCGTAGTCTCGACGACAGGATCCCAGCGCCTGAGCCTACTCCTTCTGTGGGTGCGCCTGCACCAGGTGCACAGCACCACTTTCTGGCTTGCGCGATCTGGCCATGGATCCGCGCAAGCGTTGGACGGCGGTCCAACCCACTCAGCATCGAATCAGCAAATCGTCCGCTGTGATTCCGCGCAAGCCGTGCCCATGCTGCGGCACTCTGTTCGGGTCGCCGCAGCAGCTACTGCAGCACTGCCGCAGGCAGCACGCTGGTCACACGTTCTCAACAGCAGACCTCGCCCAGCTGAACGGAGCCACGTGTCACTTCTGTGCGAAAGTGTACTCGCGGCTCGGCCTGGGCGCACACGAGAAACGGTGCCCGTCGAACCCCCAACGGCGCAGCAATAGCACTGCAGGGCACCCCACAGCACAGTGCAGCCTTGGCCCCGCACAGCCTGCTCACCGCCGCACCCAGCCTCCGGCACAACCGGCGCCCGTCACTCCGCACTCGACAGCCCGTCCCCGCTCGCAGTCGGTCACGCGCTGCGGCCTGGTACCCCGCGAGGCCGCCTCGGGGCCTGCGTCAGCACCGGCTGCAGATGGGAGGGGAAGCAATGTCCGGCCACATAGCCTGCCGCCCGCCAGCCGCCTCGCGCAGCACCTCCTGGCCGTGAATGGCGAGTACCACGGGAACGGCGGGTCGGCAGGCGGCCGTCAACCTCCAGGTGACGTCCCGCCGTCGCCTGCCCCGCCCCCATGTGATGCTATCATGCATGACGCTGGCGCAGTTGCCAGCCCGACCGCCGCGACCCCCACTGCGGCACCAGATGTCATGCATGACACCGCTGCCGGCAACGGCCAGCGTGCGTGGCCAACACCGACCGAGTCCACCGGTCTGCCTGCGCCTGCCACGCTAGTCAGCCCTGCTCACGTAGGGAACCACGCCATGGTCGCCCCTGAAGGCACGCAGCCCAGCCTCAACGCCCAGCCGCGTCCGCCCGCGCCGCCATCGGGCCTAGCCGAGTCAAGCCTATCCGGCCTGCGCATCGGCTCCGCGCCCGCCGACAGCGTCATGCAGGACGTCGGCACAGACTCCGCCGGGGTGCCGGCGGCAACCGCACCAGCCGTGGAGGAGGCTTCCTCTCCGGGCGTGGCTACGCCATACCGCGACGTCAGGGTGCCTCAAGAACTCCCCAGGTCGGTCACTGATGTCTTTGCTGCGGCCGCGGCCGACTGCCTGGAGGCCATCCACGATGCCGTCAAGCGCGAGCATGATGCGAGCAAGCAGCAGCACATCACTGAGCTATTGATGCTCCCTACCGAGCTGCTTGGGGACAACCGCGGCGGCAGCGGGCAGCGCCGGCGGATCCTGGCGCGCATCCGTGACCTCCATAAACGCCGACGTGCTGCCGCGCCGGCTGATACTGACGCCGATGCGAAGCCCCAGCGCACTCGGACAGCGCTGCTGGCTGACCATGAGCTGGCCGGGCGCATGTATAGGCACTGCCGCAACGGCAATGACGGGCGCGCGGCCCGCTGCCTGGACAGCAGCCCGCTGGCAGCCGTTGATGCGGCCACTATAGCAGCGTTGCGGGAGCTGCACCCGTCTGCCCCCCCGCCCGTTCTGCCGCACACCGCTGACCTCCCGCCTCCCGCCGCAGTGATCGGGGAGGAACAATTCCATCAGATCGTGCTGAACCTGTCGCGGGGCACGGCAGCAGGGCCCAGTGGGTGGACACACGAGCACATCCGCGCCGTGGCACTACATGACCCACGCATCCGCGCCGCGCTGCGCCATTTTGTCAATGACCTCCTGTCGGGGAGCATCCCCCACACGGCTCTCCTCCAAGCCAGCCGACTGATCGCCCTCGCCAAGACGGCAGGCGGCGTCAGGCCCATCGCAATCGGTGAGTCGCTGATGCGCCTGGCGGGCATCTGCGCGCTGGCGACGCTGCCGGATGCAGCCAGCCTGTTTGCCCCGCTGCAGGCCGGTGTCGGCATCTCGGGGGGTGCTGAGATCCCAGGCCATGCGCTGTATCCTGACTTTCATGACCCCGATGTTGTGACCGTCCAAGTGGACCTCCGCAATGCCTTCAATCTGTGCGATCGGACCGCCATGCTGGCAGCCGTTGCACAGCACGCCCCGGGTCTCTTGCCATTCGTGCGGATGTCATACCAACAGGCATCGGCGCTGCTTCTGCGGCGCCCGGACGGCGCACATGAAGTGCTGTGGAGCGAGACCGGCGTGCGACAGGGCGACACGATGGGGCCGTTCCTCTTCAACCTGACGTATCAGCCGACTCTGCGAGCAGCTAGCGAGGTCAGCGGCGGAGCGCTGGTCACGGCATGCCACGATGACACGTACCTGCAAGGACGGCCGCAAGATGTCGCCGCCGGCGCAGCACTGATCATGGGTAGGCACCCGTGCCAGCCGCAGAAGACTAGCGTCTACTGCGAGGACACGGACACAGCTGCGCATGTCGCCGCCTTGCTCGGTGCGCGCGTCGCCCCGGACGGCATCGTGGTGTGCGGCACCCCGCTGGGTAGCGATGAGTTCGTCACAGCACATGTCTCCCGCCGCTGCGCAGCCACTCGCGCGCAGATTGCGAAGCTGACCGCACTGCCACTGTCCCCTCAGGTGAAATGGCTTGTCATGCACAACTGCCTGCAACATAGAGAATCCCATTTGTTGCGCAGCACGCAGTGGCGGTTTCTGGAGCAGCCGCTGCACCAAGTGGAGACAGCGCTACTGAAGGGCCTCGGCGACATTCTGGATGTGACCAGCCTTACGGATGCACAGTGCCTGCAAGCCCTGCTTCCCCACCGCCACGGCGGCATGGGCCTACGCAGGTTCACCCAACCCATCGCCGACGCTGCTCGCCTGTCGTCCGCTGCACTCGCCCATGCAGCCCTCGCAGAAGGGACGGATCGAGGCCTGCCGTTCCGTGGCGATGCGGGCGTCGCCATGCGCCACACTCTCGAAGAGTTGCGCCAGCAGTGGCCAAGCATCCCGGGGCTGTCTGCGTGCCCCGCCGAGCCCGCGGCATGGGCGGGCCTGAGCGGCGGGGGGTCTGCCATCCGCATGTCACGGCTGCAGAATGCAGTCGGCCGGGCCGACTCTGACGCCCGGGCGGCTGCGCTGCTTGCAGCGCTGGATCAAGGGACGCGCAGCCCGTCGTCAGCAACACGCGAACACAGCCTGACCAGCAAGGCGCGCTTGCATAGTTGCGCAGGCTCGATGGCCTCAGCTTTCCTGAAAGCCAGGCCCGGTGCGACTGAGCTGACTGCCACAGAGTTCCGCGTGAATGTGCGCTTGCGCCTAGGTGAGTCACTGTTCACCGGCCCAGAGGCGGACGGCGACTGCGTGTGCGGCCGGGCATCGCCTGCTGATGGTTCGCATGCCCTGGTGTGCAATGCGGTGTGGCGCACGGTGGTCGCCCGCCATGATGCGATCACGCAGGCATGGCGCCGCTTCATCATGCGGGCGGGCATCTCCACGTCTCTTGAGCCCAACATCAAGAGCCTCCCGCAGTACCCGGATGTGCCGGGCGCACGGCCGCCCGCACAGCCGCCCGGCCCCTCCTGTGAGCCTGCCAGCTGTGCTGCCGCTGGTGCGCTCACTCCACCCACCCCGGCCCCCAGCGCCCCGGCCGTGCCTTCCACCCCATGTGGCACCCAGACGCTGGCGCATTCCCCGCCTGCCCCCTTGCGCCCCTCCGGACCGGCGGACAACGCTGCCCCGCTCGGCGACGCCGCCACGGCGGACGGCACCTCAGAGGGACCAGCCGCCGCGGCTGCACTCGTCGCTGCTGCCATCTCAGCCGTTGTTGCCTCGTCCGAGGTCAAGGCTGCCGCGGCCGACACGGCAGGCGCCATGGACGTAGACGTCCCCGGCGAGGCGGCTGTCGGTTACAAGGGCGCGCGAGAGCTCGGCGCGGCAGCTGCCGCCGCCGCCGCAGTGGCCGTGAAGGCGGCCGCCCCGGCCGGCGAGTGCGCGGTGCGGTGTGAGCACCTGCCACAGGTGGGCCCGGTGGCCACTAGTCCGCCGCGACGCCTGCCCGAGGGTCGACGGGGCCGCGCGGCCGCGGCTTGCGCCCGGCCGCTACCCCCCCGCTCGCAGCGCGACCCGGAACGGGGTGATCTGCTTGTGATGTTGCCCTGCGACACCGTTGTGGCCGATGTGTGCGTGACCTGTCCGGTGGCCCCCTCCCGGGTCGTCGCCGCGGCAAACACGCCAGGCGCTGCCGCCCAGCTGATGGACGACCGGAAGCGAGACAAGTACGGCCGCTCCGGCACAGGCGCATGTCGCTTCGTGTCCCTGTCGCATGAGACGTTTGGCCGTGTGGGCACGGGTGCGTTGCCTTCCTGAATAAGATCGCTGACTTTGCTGCGGCTTCGGGGGCCGTGTCCAGGCGAGCGTTCTTGCAGAATGCCATGTGCGAACTCTCCACCACTCTGTGCCGTGGTGTGACGCGCCAGGTCCTCGCTGCGGCTCCGCTGCGTATGCGGCTGGCGGGCAGGGCGGTGGTGCCTGGCCACGATGTCCCGTCGGACGTGCTATAGGCGGCCGCTGGCCGCCTTGCTGGACCGGGTGCCGCGGCTGCAGCAGCGCAGGCCGGCCCCGCGTCTGGTCGTGTTGGCCCGCCGAACCTTCCCGCGAGCCACCGTGGGGGGAGTGATGCGGCGCCGCTAGTGCCCTTCGCGCCCTGCCCTGAGGCCCCTGTCGGGCGGCCGGAGGGGGAGGGCTGGTACGCCTTGCACTGTGGGGGGCGTGCGCCCCCGGGCTCTCATGTGCGGGGGGCCCGTGATGGAATGCTCCAGTGGGGCAGGATGGAGTGGGGGTGCTGCTGTAGGGGGGTCGGTGGTGGCTGGTTTTGCTGGGGTGGGCAGTAGTGCGGTGGTGGTTGTTGCTGTGCGCGGTTGTGGCGCGGGTGCCGTAGTGGAGGGGTGCGGGAGTGCGCGTGCGTGTGGGTGCGTGGGTGTGGTTGTGTCGGCTGTGTCGGTTCGTTGTGGCTTTTTCGCCTTGGAGAGCGATTGCTTTTTTGCTGGTGTCTACTTTCGGGGGTTTTGGCCGTCTACTTTCCTTCCGTTGCCCTCGCTGCCGGGCTATTGCGTTCATCTCCGTGTAACACTCGTCCCGACGAGGGCACTTAGCTCAATACGCGGCTAGGTGGCGCCGCGTCGAGCAGTGTGGCGACAAGTGCATGGAGTCCGAATAGGCCTATTCGGACACTCGTCCCGACGAGGGCACTTAGCTCAATACGCGGCTGGGTGGGGCCGCGTCGAGCATTGTGGCGACAAGTGCATGGAGTCCGAATAGGCCTATTCGGACACTCGTCCCGACGAGGGCACTTAGCTCAATACGCGGCTAGGTGGCGCCGCGTCGAGCAGTGTGGCGACAAGTGCATGGAGTCCGAATAGGCCTATTCGGACACTCGTCCCGACGAGGGCACTTAGCTCAATACGCGGCTGGGTGGGGCCGCGTCGAGCATTGTGGCAACAAGTGCATGGAGTCCGAATAGGCCTATTCGGACACTCGTCCCGACGAGGGCACTTAGCTCAATACGCGGCTGGGTGGGGCCGCGTCGAGCATTGTGGCGACAAGTGCATGGAGTCCGAATAGGCCTATTCGGACACTCGTCCCGACGAGGGCACTTAGCTCAATACGCGGCTAGGTGGCGCCGCGTCGAGCAGTGTGGCGACAAGTGCATGGAGTCCGAATAGGCCTATTCGGACACTCGTCCCGACGAGGGCACTTAGCTCAATACGCGGCTGGGTGGGGCCGCGTCGAGCATTGTGGCGACAAGTGCATGGAGTCCGAATAGGCCTATTCGGACACTCGTCCCGACAAGGGCACTTAGCTCAATTCGGCCCACATCTCGCATGATCGATTGGCACCGCCAAGTATAGGTGGCATACCGTACTTCAGTCAGCCCACCGGTGTTGTGCAGTACCTCGAGTCATTCTTTACGGAGCATAACATGTCCGCTGCCAATCGAACGGCCGTTGAGGAGGGTGTCACCTTGTGAAAAAACCTAGGCAACGCATGGCGGGCTATGATGCAAGAAGCTCTAAAATAGGACATTACGTGCGTGCATGCTGCTCACATGCCTTCTGCCCAGAGGTCGACTGCCACCGCACACAGTTACACTGGGTTTGCTGCAGATACGACCAGCTGCGCACTGGTCTGTCTAATCGCAATAACCGACGAGAGAAGGAATTTGGCAAGGCCACGAAGAAAGAGATACCACCTACCTCGCAATATGGTGTCAATCTGAAAGCTTTCACTACAAATCTGGTATGCCGCCCGCACCGTCACCTGGACTTGGCAAATACCAACTCATTCGTGTTAAGCGTACGTGTGGATGTATCAGTGTTGTTGTGACTGTCAGGAACAGCATCGACATGCAGGTACGGGACACTGTCATCCAGGGGCATGTGATGCATTTTGACCATCGCATGTCAGCGATTGACAGTCTCCGTTCCTGCAGGTGCGAAACCCAGCTGACCCCAAAGCACCTGCACGGACATGCGAAGACTGGGCAATGCGTGGTGTCTGTGCAGTTCCGGCCAAATGGGGGAACAGCACCAGGAGGGGTACGGAGAAGCGCAAGCCACCCACTAAGGTGGTGAAAGCACCAGCCCGTGTTAACTCAGAGGCTGTTGAAGATGTTGCAGAGTCGCCAGCGAAAGCAGCCGACCCGCCTGAGGACGACGGGGTGCAGGCATGTCATCAGCTCCTCTGCAAGCCTGCTTACCTTACCATGCTAACCCAACGATGCGCCCTGATTGCACGCAAGCAATTGTGTTGACTGATCGCTGGCATGATACCAAGGCAACTGCCAGCCAATAACTCGTTGCAATGTGTAGAGAGGTGCCGCGCGCCGGAGGCTGGATGTTGATCAGAGCGAGCCCAAGCCCAACAGTCAGCCAAGCGCCATGAGCTCGCCTGTACCAAGCTCTAATGTCCGGGCTCGTGAAAGTACTCGATCATCAGGACACGGGGCTTCTTTGACCACCGATTTCAACCCGCCCGCTCAGGTGACTTGACTGACTTTTCATTGCTTTTGTCAGTGCTGTGCAAACCAGGCAGCTGCGATCGGGGCAGCGGGGGTGCGGCAGGGGGCGCTGCCTCTCGGTCAGGGGCGGGGGGAGCGTCGCGCGTCGGGGCGTGGGCCGCGGCGGGGGCGGGCGGTAGCGGCAGTAAGGGTAAGGGAGGCCGCAGCCGGGGCTTGGGTGCCATGAGGGGTGTGGGGCACGTCCGAAGCCTGGGGGGGCCTGCGAGAGATGGGGTGGGGGCTGGACCGGCGCGGCATCGGCTGGGGGGTCCGGTGGCGGCGGCAGCGGCGGTGACTGCGGCGGTGGCGGCGGCGGCGGGTCGTGCTGACACGGCGCGGCCGGTGCACTCGCAGACGGCGCAGCCGGCGGGCGCGTAAAGTCCGCCGGCGGCGCGGCTGGTGGCGACTGCCGGCTGCCGCGGAGGGGGAGCACGCGTATGCCCCCGGGGAGCTTGCCAACGTGCGGCTCAAGCGATGAAGCGAGCGACGCGCGCATGAGCACCCGCCTCCAAGCCACGGTGATGAGGTCGTGCTTTAGGAAGTCGCCCATAGCTGGCCGCACATGACACTGTGCGTACCGGACGCAGCCACGCGGCCGCAGTGGCAGGCCTCATCCGACTCCAGGACGGGTAGCAACGGCTCACCCAGCCGCAGCAGCACAGCCACCTGGGAATTCATGGTCGGTCAGGCCCGTCACCGGGCCGGGGCAGGCAGTGAGGAACGCCGAGGCCAGCGAGCCAGAGCAGCTGAGGAGGCGAGCGAGATCAGCGCACGCCGTCTCCGCCGATTGGGGATTCGGACCGTGCTTCAGGGTCTCGAGATAGTCGTGCGTGGCGGTCCAGCGCGCGTCGGCCTCCGCCCGGCTGAGCGCGCTCTGCAGCTGCGTCATGCACAGCTTCGAGCCAGCGTCGGACGCCCAGGCGTCGGCTGGGGTCGGGCTGTCTGAGATTCCCTGCACGGCCGGCCATGCCTTCCGCAAGCGTGCGAGGCGGGCCTGGTGCTGGACCGCGGCGTCGCCGCGGAACGGCTTGCCGCCGTCGATGCCGTCCGCGAGCACCGCGTGCGCAACTGCTGCCGACGCGAGGCGCGCGGCATCAGCAACGTCGGCTGTGTAGTGTCGCAGACCCATGCCGCCATGTTATGAGGGAGCAAGGCCTGCTCACGGTGTAGGTCGGTGAGCTGTTGCGTTTCGATGATGCGGCACATGGCGTGTATGCTGGCGTTCTCCACGCCCATGAGCGGCTGTTCGAGGTGGGCCCAGTCGGTCGTTGCGCAGCAGGTGTGCTTCGCGATGTTGCAGGCACTGGAAGAGGACAGCCCACCGTGTCTGGGCTGCCAGCGGGAGGCCTGCCAGCTTTTGCATGAGCTCGACAGCGCGTTTGCATCTACGGCGCACATACGCCTCCACATAGGCAGGGGTGCCCAGTGACGCGCCGCATGCGACCATGCCGTCAGTGGCAACCGTGGCGCCTAGGCAGGCGGCTGCGCGCGAGGCCTTGGCGGGATCGGTGCAGTGGTCGAGCGTCTTCTGCTTGTTGCACTGGTGACGGGATTGCACAACTCGACCATGGCGACCACTTGCTCGACCGTGCCCTGCACCGTGAGGTTATCGTGGCACGCGATGGCTAACGTGTCAGGGGCCGCTTCTTGCGCCGCTAATAGCGTGGGCCGGAACGCGATGGCGAAAGTAGAGGGGGCCGATGGGGTCGCCTTGCTTCACGCCAGATGCACTCCACAAAACCGCGTTCGACCCGTCTTGCTGACGTGCCAGCAGCGGCGATGGCAATCCATACGCCATGCGTGCGAATGCGGCCAGGGCGGGGAGTTGCGCGTCAATCTCCGCGATGATGGTCTCGCGGTCAATCAGGTTGAACGCGTTCTCGAGATCGAGCTGCACTGTGACCGTCTCCGCATCTGAGAAGTCCGGGGCCAGCGCGTGGCTCGGAATCTCAGGGCCGCCGCGAACACCGACCCCAATCTAGTGCGGGGCAAGCAGGCCCGGCGCTTCTGGGACGCACGCCATCGCGCAGATACCGGCGAGGCGCATGAATACTTCGCCGATAGTGATCGGGCGAACGGCGCCGTTCGGTTTGGCGATGGCGATCAGGCGGCTGGCGAGCAGCAGGTCGGAGTGGGGGATGGTGCCGACAGCAGGAGGTTGACGAAGCGGCGCATGGCCTCGCCCGTGCCCTCGTTATACAGCCCGGCGCTGCGGACGTGCTCGTATGTCCACCCCGCTGGGGCCGGCCGCTGAGCTCTGTGTCAGGTTCCGCAGGATGGCCTCAAACCGCGCCGCTGAGACTTCCGCTGAGCGGCTGCCGGCTGGGGTAGGCTGCGCTGCGCGCTTTGGAGGGGGCGCGGGTGGGTGCAGCGCTCGCAAGCGTGGCAGTGAGTTCTGGTCGATGGGAACGATGGGGCTGCTGTCCAAGCAGCGCGCAGCGCGGCCAACATTGCCGTTGCATGCATGTCGGTGCATGCGCCCTGCCATTGCGATGTCCGCCACAACTTCTGTGCGAGTGCGGCCGGGGTCGCTATGTTCAGCGGTGTCAAGCAACATCTGCTCCCTAGTCCGCTTCCGGATCTCGCGCACGCAGGCATTGACTCGCCTGGCGCGTCCCTGCTTGCGCCAGTGTTGCCGAGGGCCTGCTGGGCAGCAGGAGTAGGAGCCTGAGCTCTGTCTCTACACTGGGCCGGTGACCGCGCTCGGCCGCATCGGCGGTACGTTCCAGCACTGCGGCCACAACGTCAGCCCAGCTGGATCTGCATTCGTTCGGCACACCCTGAGGGATCCGCACGTCCGGGTAGGGGGGCCTCCAGTGATGGCGGCGCGTCTGAGGCTGGCTTTGGATCCACCTGGGTGTCGCTGACGAGGTCTGCTTCCGTCAGATCGCGCATGTGGGAGTCCAACCGTGGGCCAGCGCTAATGGCGGTGCGGGAGACGTCCGGGAGGACGGCGCGCTGGCTGGGGGGGAGGCGGGGCGCTTGGGAGGGTCGGGGGGGAGTGGCATGGCGGCGAGCCGGCGCGCGGCAAATGGGGGGCAGGCGCGTCGGTCGGGACGTCCCATGGTTGGTCCCTGCGTGTGTAGCCACGACTGGCGTAGGTGCTGCGGTAGCTGTCCGTTGTCACACGCATGGGCCACACGGCGAGGTGAATGCACGACTGCACGTGAGGTGGCCAACGCCCTGCGGACGGCCGGGCGCTGCGCGGCTCTGTGCGTTGATCGTGCACCTCGCTATCATGCAGTGTGGCTCCGGGGGACAGTGGTGACGGGACGTCACCTGGGGGTTGTTTGGCCACCAGCCAGCCCCGCCATCAAGTCTGTGGTGGCTCATCTACCGATGTCAGACAGCACGATTTGGTCAAATCGGTGCGGGCGGGTGGCTGGCTTTGCGGCCGAGGCGCAGTCGAGCCGGCGCCCGCCGCAGCCGCAGGGGTGGGCGTTCGGCACCCCAAACCGGAGCCTCCCTGCGGCGGTTGCGAACTGGCTGTGTGTCGTCCCGCCAGGTCATCGTTGACGTGTGAGGGCTGGGCCTGCGTCAGTGGCGCCCTCATGTGCGGCGGTGTCCGCTGTCGTGAGCGCGAGCGGCCACGGCCAGTGTTGGTGGCCGTGCACATGCGGGCCGTTTGTACCGCGTGCGCGCGGGAGTGGGGGCGTGGAGTCCGCTGGTACGCCGCGACAATTTGCTGCATGCCTGTGGCCCTCCGGATCGTTGTATCTCGAGAAGGGCAGCTTGCATGCCTCGCAGTGGTAGCAGCTGTATGCCCGTTGTTGGTCCTCAGTGAACTTGTACTTCGGGTGGCAGCCCCGGCAGTGGGCAAGCAGATCGCCGGCGGCGCGGAAGCGGCGAGGGCACGCCGGGGCAAGGGCACATGCATGCAGGTCCTCGTTCATTGTAGTGCTATGCTGTGGGAGCGAGGCTGGGGCCTTCGGCGGTGAGTACGCTGCGCTGGCGCGAAGTGGTTGGTGCAGCGCACCCGCAGAAAGTGCGAGGCCTAGGGCCAGGCCCAGGCCCCGTGGCCGAGAGCAAAAATAAGTATGCCTAATGTACAGTGTCTTACGCTGCAGCGCTGCGAGGTGAGGAGGTGTGCGGAGCAAAGCCGCTGCGACTGCCGGGTACCGCTGGTATAAAGCAGGCGCAGGCGTCACAGCGCGCGCCAACTGCCGCAACTCTCGCGAAGCAGCTAATTCCAGAAATTAAAATCTACCAGTGCTGTCTGTGTCCGCCTAGGGGATGCCGAGCGCAGCGTGCCGAGCATGCGTACGCTAGCGGTAGCAGAGGTAGAAAAGCTCTCGACCATACAGGCAACACACAGTATGCCAACACACTTTTGCTGTTCGTGTGTACATCCTTCCCTCGATCAACCGACCACTACTGACCCCTCACTTATGGACCGGTTTTAGTCGGGAACCGGACAATCGATCCCACGTTAATCCCGTCAAACGCTCCGGATGGGGCTTGCGACCGGTTAGCGTGTACAAACCCGATAATTCGCAGAGCTCTCCGGCCAAAACGCAAGCAGAATCAATTGAAAAGGACGATATGTACAGAGTACAACACATTAAATCATCACACTTGCCATATGTTTTGCAGTGTGTCATGTTTTTGGGTACGCTGTGTCACATGCGCGAGTCTGCAAGCCACATCTTCCATGTCAGCAATATTTGTCACGTTGAAATCACATGGATAGCACATCAGATATTCAAGTAAGCACGTTGCTGCCTCTGCTGCTATATTTCTTCTTCCACATTGAAGGTGTTGTGTGCACGTTTTCACGCCTTCGCAGGGCGCTGTTCTGCTGACATAGCGCAACACAGTTCAATTTTGCACGGAAAAAGTGGATAAGGACTTGCGAGGGCACAAATAAGGGCGATTGATAGTGTGAACAGCTGAACATTGCTCCCAAGCGAAGGGAATTGTCTGTTTCACTGGTCAAATGAGGGTAGCGTGGCCGGCCGAATTAAAAAGTCTCAAGATAGCGCTGGACCGGATAAAGGCGGGAAATTTGGTATGGCCGTGGTTGGTCCCCTCCACTTTTGGCCGGTTAAAACGGGAACCGGATTGCAGAGCACTGGTTAATGAAGGGACGGCTGTGATTTGTTTTCACTAGGCGATGGAGGCAAGTTTGATCCGCGTGACACCTGCGGCGCGGTGGCGACTTTTTGAGATGTCCTGCGTGACAAAGCCCAAAACATTTCACCGGATTAGACTACCGCGCGACGTGACTTTCGCCAGACATTGTAACTATGACGGTACCTGGTGCATCACAATGTCAACGTCCTCTCGAAATCACGTGGCTGCAACAAGCCATGATGTCATTTGCGTTCAGCCATGTGCAGCCTAGTCAAGCGCGCCGGGCAGCCCTTCTATCAAGCTTCACACATCCTTGCTGGTGCCTGTTCAGTGTTGTCTCGCGTGTGCCTGATTTTGCCCACTTTCTAGCTTGTTGCTGGTGATTAATGGGGCTGAAATGTTCTGCAGAAAAAGCTTATTCAATCAGATGAACGCAACCTCTACGCTGTTTGAAGTGGTGACAGGCAAACGTGAGGCTGGGGTTGCTAAAAGAGGAAGGCAGAACAATATGGTAAGCCAAGGTATCAAGCCCATGACTGATCCCTCTGCTGAGCATGCGTACTTAAATGCTGTTGTTGTGCAGATGAAGCGAAAACTGGTAACAGAAGCGGACATCTCAACCAACTTGAAAGGCAGTAGAGCCGAGGTTTCGCACCGTTCTGCGTGTGCAGCACTGTCACCATTTCAATTATGAGTGGCTCCTCATAATGATCTGTGGGTGTTTGCAGCTGTATTGGCCTGATGATGGAAACTGGTACTCAGTGGTCATTAATGCAATCAATGTGAAGAAGCGCATGGCCACGTGCGTTCTGCCTTTTTGAGGGATGCTGCAGCCGTGTAATGCACATGTACACATCGTTCGCTATCTTGCTGTATCGATTGAGAAATGGTACAGGGTTATGCACGGCAAGGCACTGTTAAGCTGTGCAGAGGATGGATTCCATGAAAGTGTGTACAGGATCCAGTACGACACAGGCGAGATAGAGGAGCTTGATCTTACTGAAGTCATACATGATGAGCAGATGTACCTTTTGGAGTGATGAATGGATGTTGCTCTTGGAGGCAATACCTTTGAAGCTGTCATTCAGTTGTTGAATTAGAAGCTGGCTGCCTTGCATCGGCACATTGTGGATACCACCGTGATTGTCCGCAATGTGCACCAATTCTCAATGGCTCAGAAAGTAACTACAGCCAAAGTGACTGGTGCTGCTGCACATCTCTTCTATTGTTTTGGTTGGCAGTGGCATGGACAGCCTGGATTATCTGGGAACGGCGCATTTGCTTTGCTGACCCAACTGCTGATCAAACTGAAACAAAACAGCTCCAGAATTGCGCTGTCCTCTTCACAAAACGTTCTCACACTCTACACTCCTGTGCTGCTCACAGCACAGCTCTCTACACACTCAGAACTGCTCCACCGGCATGTCCAGGGCCAGCACGAAGCGCATTTTCGGCCACACGAGCAATGGCCAACAGCGAATGCGCATACATCTTGGCATTCCCCCTCTGCAACGCACGGCTCAGTTACACATGCAAGCCATGACAAGGGCCCTGCTAGATTGTGATCTATCGGTGTGTGATGCTCGCTTCCGAGCATCCCATTTCATGGCACTGTCCTGCAGATCTGTCAATGATTGACTCCACGTCATTAGCAACATTTGCCTTGCATCTGTGCCAGCCATCACACCACCGAAGGCATTACTGGTACTCAGCAGTCGCCCTCGACTTGTACTTGTGCAGAATCTGAGGCGGCACCAAGTGCATCATTACAGGCACTGTCTGGTATCCTGAGGATGGCATGTGGAAGCACTGGGTAAGGTATCACTGAATGCACGGGAGTGCAACATGCCATGCAGACCCGCCCGCGCCCAAATTAACCCATATTTCAAGTGAATTTCAAGTAAAACTTTTGTAAACTAGTCAATCGAGCGCTGCATTCAATATTATTGGCTGTCGAACATGATCCATCAAAATCGCATGTACAGCAAATCATGAGGTACCAGCATCCTGCTTGTCATCAGTGATGACAGGAAAGAGCGACATGCACATGCTTCGGGAGTTGCTGCACAATTCTCAATCCCATTTGGCATTGACGCGAGCGTGCGATACCACTCCTCCCATTGACAGCACAGACGCAGTCATCCCCACCAATGCTATAGAAAGCATGGAATATGAGAAGCCATCATCGAGCATGTCAAATCCCTGACTTGGTTGCATCAGCACATAGTAGACGTCTTGGCCCCAAGCAAGCATATGAACCGTGCTTTCAAGGATGGTTGGTGCAACTTTTATGGAGTGGACAGCATCGACAGACTGATTATACGTTGCGAAGCCTTGGCTTGACATTGTCAACTGCAAACGGGAGAGATGTTGAGCATTGATACGATGTCATGCACTGTCTGCAGTTTGAGTTGAAGTCTGTGCAGGGATCACTGACTGTGCAACCGACGCAGCATTTTTACGTGCAAACGGGCGCACCTGCGGCGCATACGGGACTAGATGCTCGTCTCGCTGTGCGGCTGTGGGCTTCAGATTCTTGGGCCTTCGTGGGTCTACCAGCTTGAGATCTAGGTCGTATACCTGCATCCGGCAGGACCTGTCTGGGTAGATGCGGTCACATGTCCCTCAGCTCCTCGTCAAGGATCAGTCATGGCTGTTTGGCCCTTCCCGTACAACAATGTCCACGCAAAAGCACTGCTGATCAGGTCAAAGATGATCACACACTTGACTCAACAAGACGCAAATGTTGCGCCAGATGAAATTGACCGAGAGTAACTCCAGGTGAACAGCATTGCCATGTGCGATTGTTGTCACAAGCATGTCCTGCCAAGCATGGCAAATCATTCTAAAGATTTGCACAGCGCAGTAAATATTTATATCCCAATCACATGCCAGAACAGCGCCTACGCAGCGCCGTCGACGCAAGCCTATGCGCGTGGGCCTGTCAGCGNATCGGCACATAGCGCCGATGCAACTGCCTGCCTGGTTCCCAGTGTGTGTGCCCCAGCGCTGGATGTCCCCCTCAGCCCATCCACATTTCTGCCCCTCTCTGGCATCATGTGATCACGACTGGCTGGTGGTCGCACTGCCCTAACACTAGTTGATCTCAACCATTTCTGCATGTTGGGCAAGAAACCAACGTCAGGTACTACACGAGTATGCTCATCGGGCATGATCTCGAATTCTCCCAGCTCGTAGTTCTCCAACATGACCGGATCCACCGTAGCTTGCTCCGACATGTGGAAACGTTTCGCGAACTCTCTCAGCAGAGCTGGTGGAGAAGCCGTATGCTATACATACGCACTGCTCCCCCATTCCTCGCTTCACGTAAGCTCTCTATCCATGTGGACCAGCACCCGGTCCCATGTAGAAACCGAGCACTCCTCTCTCATCCAGGTGTCTGAAGTCCTCCCTCCGAGCATATACATACATCGGACACCCGAAAGGCTTCACCTGGGCCACCACCAGATGGAACGTGTCCTCACTCACATTCCTGAACCATAACAGATATGGCACAATCTGTCTGACATCAACATTCTTCACACACTGGGCGACAAACTTCCCATCGCCCCTGGCCATACCCTCATCAGCCAGAGCCTGCAGACTCATCTGCTGAGCATGAGCCCTCCTCGTCTGCAACTGTGCAGCTCTCACAGCCTCATTCGTTGACCACGGTCACGACTGGTCTGCACATGCCTTCTCCTCCAGTTTCTGCTTGGCCTCCTTCCGCCTAACACCCTCTAGAGCTGTGCTAGGCGTCAGGTTATGCGCAATGGTTCACACACATATACGCCTCTGGCCACAGAAATGCAGGCACAGCCGCTTGCAGCAGGCTTGCCCTCACACTCCTGTTCAGCACACCGATCTTTCTCTCCACCATTCCATTGGACTCATGCTGGCCCGTGGCAGTGTACGTGTGCTCAATGCCACGCCACGCGAGGTACTGAGCCAGCTGGTTAGAGCTGAACTCACCACCTTGGTCAGTGTGCAGCCTCCGCACCCCAACCTCTCTATCATACACGATCTGAGTGCGGATTCGCTCAATCAGCAGGCATATCATTTCTGCAGCCCCACTCTTGGACTTCAGCGGAATCACATGGGAGTACCGGGAGTACTCATCCACCACTACCAGGATGTAGTTCATACCCCCGATTCCTACTGGCTTGATCTGCCCTGCTAGATCAGCATGCAACACTTCCCCAGCATAGGTGGCATTCTCCGTCACCTTACCCCCGTGCTGTGCTCTATCGCCGCTTCTCTGTTCAGCCACGTGGCAACCATGACACTGAAGCGCTACCCCCGTAGGTTTCAGCATCTTCAGGTCATACAGTTGTGGGTTGTCTCTCATCAACTGGAGTACCCGATTGCCAGCATGGTGAAAGGCGATATGCACTAGAAATGATGGATCAACCTGAAAGGAATAACCTTGTTCATTCGGTACACCGGTCACCGCAGCAACTTGCTGCTGCTCACGTACCCATTTCCCATTCCTATGAAACAAGTTATTCGCACTTGTCCAGGCTGCTCCTCTATCTACCGGTCGCATTTGCCATATCGGCCTGCCTTTCCCACAGAACCATGTCAGAGTAGGTTTTCCATCCTCATCCTCACCCTGCTCACAGTTCCTGTGGAACCCATAGCTCTGGTCATGAAACCCAGGCATCACTACCCGGTTTGCATGCTTGCCCGTATGCAAGTATATCTCAGACTTTTTCAACTCCTTTTGTTGAAAGGATGTTGATGGGACTGGCCGGCACCCAGTAAACGTTTGTCAACTCTATGTCTACTGGTGTGATAGTGCCCTGTGCACTCACATACTCTCCCAGATTAGCTCTGATCGTGCCCACACCATACATGTCTAGCCTGCCCTGGTCAAGAGGCTGACACTGCGGCATATCTGGTGGCTTGATCTCGCAAAACATATCATAGTCAAAGCATATGTTTATGTCTGAGCCACTATCTATTAGGAAAGTGTACGGCATGTTTGGAGACGGCCCATCAGCACAGTCAGCTCGCAGCTTATCTAGGTCAACTACAGCTACCTGAGGGCCACCGCGGCCTCTGCCACGGCCTCGCCCTGCAGCTGCTTGCTTCTGCAGGAATTGTTTGACCTCTGCGGAGAGCAATGGACAATCCTTTTGCACATGTCCAGGCTTATCACAGTTGAAGCATTTTCTCTTTTCTGCTCCCCCTGCTGCCCCTGCTCCCACAGCTGCTACCTGTGGGGGTGAACCTTGGCGACCACCGTAGCGTCCACCTCGGTACCCACGTCCCCCATGGCGCTGTTGTCCACCGCGATCGTCCCGTGGGAATCGCGATGGACCCTGCTTGCTGTTCGTCTGGGCATGTGTCAACAGCGTAGACACTATCTGCTGCACTGGCATGGCCTGCAGCATGGGCTGCAACAGGCTGTACTCTCTGTCTACTGCCAGCAACCGTGATCTGTACAACTGATCAGACACAGTCTCACCCAGTCCTCTCATCTGGTTCACTATGCCCACCACCTCATTCACATGCTTCTCCAGCGGCTTGCCAGCCTGCTGGGTACTGCTGAGCTGGTGATACAGCTTCTGTATTTCTACCTCCACTGATGGCATATACTTAGCATGCAGCAACGACCAGACCTCATGGACGAAACTACAGTCTGCCACGAAGTCTCTATCCTCCTTTGGCAGTGTGGTGAACAACCAGTGCATGACTTGCTCATGAGCCTGGCTGCTCTGAGCAAGCGGATCATTGACTAGCAGGCTACTCTCACCCACCATCTTCGCCCAGCTCTCTACCTCCTTCTTAAATACTCGGAAGTGATCAGTCTTATAGTGCCACACCGGAAATCTGTTCTTCTCTACTAGAGATTTCCCCGGTACTGGCCTGGGCATGGCAAGCGACAGCGCTTGCGCTAGCGTGCTTACGTCAATTGATCCAGCCGTAGCTGGTACTCTTGATGACACCGCAGCCTGCGAAGGCTGCGGGTATCGGAGGCGGTATCTGTTGGGTCATCCACGCAGCTGGCGCTGCGAGATGTGCTGGCTGTGTTCCTTGCGCCGCAGCCTGAGCTCCTGCTTCCCCCGTAGGATCAGCATTTCCCGGCAATGCCGCCTGCAGAGGACCTGCATTGGGATACCCGTAGGTCCCAACGCGCTGTTCTTCCCCGTAGGTCACGAACTGGGTCCTCCGCGGCCTGCTCGCGGCGCGCTGTGGAACGTGTGTGGTGGCGAGGACGAACTTCTTCTCCATCCTCGCCGTCAGAGCCAATAGATCCCTGGCGAGATGCCATTGGGACTTCTCGGCGTGGTGGGCATCCTGCAACACGACCTTCGTGCGTCGCAGGACACGCAGGACCCGTAGGCCTTTCTACGAGACCAGTACCCTGACAGAATGCAGTCCAGCCGTAGCGTTATGCATCTGTGTACTCTAGTCTCTCTACGGACTCTACAGCTAAACGCTAGAGCGGTGTGAATCGCTCATCGGGACGCTCAGCCGTAGCCGTAGACCCCTGGACTCTATCGCAAGCATACAACCATCGCTAGAATACCCACAAACAACATCGATACCATGTCGTAATTCAGTGGACCGCAGCCCTAAGGCACTGTGGGATCTAAGCACTGTGTAGCTGTGCGCAGGGGTCGCGCTGTCACATACCTGGCTGGTGTACAGGGCCTCGGCTGTGACAGTGCGCTCTCAGTCTTTGGATTTATAGCACGTGAGACTTAGCAGAGAAGAGTGATTACACTTTGATCAGTAGAGCCTATATAAGCGTTCAACCAAACGTCTCATACGGATACGATCAGAATCATTGTCTGCGGCACGCAATCTAGCATGCATTGCTCGTGCATATGGTAAGCCATCGGTGCATGGCGTCCCATAGCCACTCCGGATCAGCACCGTGCATCCATGCATACATGGTCTCCGTAGTCCTGTGTATGCCACCATGCATGGTCTCCGTAGTCCTGTGCATGGCTGGATCACGACAATTCACGGTGCTGATCCGGAGTGGCTATGGGGCAGCCATGCACCGATGGCTGACCATATGCACGAGCAATGCATGCAAGATTGCGTGCCAGCAGACATTAAATCTGATCGTATCCGTATGAGACGTTGATTGAACGCTTATATAGGCTCTACAGATCGTAGTGTATGAAGGAATACGTAGGATAAGCTTTAGACAACGACGATGCGCAATGCAAAATCAGTTCGACCTGAGCGAGCTCTGTAGTATTCAGTATAGAGACACTTTACAAAGAAACAAACCTGAAGGAATACGTAGGATAAGCTTTAGACAACGACGATGCGCAATGCAAAATCAGTTCGACCTGCAGTGATGCGCACAGTCACAGCTTACCCAATACACACGAACACACACTCACAATACGACCCACCACACATACCTGAGCGAGCTCTGTAGTATTCAGTATAGAGACACTGAAGACTCAGAGGCTCAGCGATTGCCTATATACTATCAGGAGCCTAGGGCGACGAACGCGAAAAGAGTGTGGTACCCTCACGCATGCATGAGACTGTCATTCTCAACACTCCCACGCAGTCTCACACTTTCACACCTAATGCGTGTCTGTGCTTAGCGAAGAGCTGCTTTCCCAACGGCTTAGTGAAGATGTCTGCGGGGTTCTCTGAGCCAGGAATCGAATGAACCTTGACCCACCCATACTTCACTTTCTCCCTGATGAAATGATAAGCTACATCAATGTGCTTGGTCCTCTTTGCAGAGAGGGGGTCCTCAGTCATATAAACAGCAGAATCATTGTCAACTCCAATTGGAATTGTCTCTGACTGCAGCAACAACTGTTGTGAGAGTTGGAACAAATATTGTGCTTCCCTACTAGCCTCCCCTGCAGCTATGTACTCAGACTCAGCTGTAGAATGGGAGACTGTGGCTTGCTTAGCAGAGCGCCAGGAGATAGCTCCATGGCCCAAGGGCATGACATATCCGGAAGTGGACTGTCTGCAAACACCATTCAACGACGGTTCAACAGACTTGCAATCAGCATAGCTAGCATCACTAAATCCACGCAGCTTGGTGTCGCCACCGAGATGCAGGCCCATATCAATGGTACCTTTGAGGTATCTAACAATGTCAAGCGCTCTAGCAAGCTTCCCTGAATCTGGGCACTGGTTGAACCTGGCAAGGTAGCCAACTGCAAATGCAATGTCAGGCCTTGTGTAATGAACAAGATGAATAAGGATGCCGATCAAACGCCTGTACCTAGTGATGTCACTGGCAGACTCAAATGGAGTCCCGGGAGGATCATTGTGAACCTTCTCAATCATGGGAACAGTCCTGGGATGAGCATTTGTGAGATTCAGTTCGTCGATCAGATCGTCGATATGGCGTTTCTGCTTCAAGACGATGGTTCTGTTTGGACGATCTCTGGTCACTGACATTTGGAGGAAGAAATCTGTATCTCCTGTGTCTTTGCCGGGGAATTTGTCAAGAATGCACTTCTTCATGAAGCTCACCGAAGACAATTTGGCTGAAGCAATCTGAAGGTCATCAACGTACATCAAGATGATAATCAAGCCGTGCTCCTTGCTGTGACATAGAAACAATGCGCCATCTGAGAGACATTGGATGCAACCAAGGAATAAGAGATGATCCCGGAGCGTCTCATGCCACACTCGTGGGGCCTGCTTCAAGCCATAGAGCGACTTCATCAATTTGCACACCCTCCCGCTGCCATCTGAAAACCCAGGTGGCTGCTTCATGTAGATCTCCTCAGCAAGGTGACCTTGAACAAAAGCATTTTTGATATCAATCGTGTGGCACTCAAGATCGAGCGCTGCAACCATCGTGAAAAACACTCTGATGGTATCTGCACGGACGACTGGAGCAAAGACCATCTCGTAGTCAATGCCATGCTTTTGGTGGAAGCCTTTGATAACAAGCCTGGCCTTGTATCGCTTAATTTGGCCATCAGCAGTCAGCTTCCGTTTGAACACCCACTTGCACGGAATTGCCTTGCGGTCAGATGGCAACATGCAAAGCTCCCACGTGCTCATGAGGCCCAGTGAAGTAAGCTCTTCTTTCATAGCTTTGACCCAGTGTGGGCCTTCTGGCCCCCTGATTGCTTCCTCTACGGAAGTGGGCTCAGGAGGGAGCCCACGAGCGAAAAATACTCGCCCTCTTCAGCAGCTGCGGTTGCTGTGTTGGCCCTGTTCTCGGGCCACAACGTCCATTTCTGGTATGGATCGACCGGAGGTTGCTTGCTGCGAATGCTGCGCCGAGTCCCGGCTGGAGCTGGCGCTTGCTGTGGAGCCGGCGCTGCTGGAGCGGCTGGCGGAGCTGGTGCGGTTGAAGCTTGCGCTGGCTGTGGAGCAGCTGGTGGTGCTGGAGCTGCTGGCGGAGCTGGTGCAGCTGGGGTTGATGGAATGCGCGTGGGATGCTGCACCAGTGTTGGTGTCTGGAACCGTACGCCTTCCGTGCCAGACTCATCGCTGCTGGCCGATGATGGCGGAGAGTGCAGCGACGATGGTTGTGGTTGTGGCTGTGGAAGCCTGACCGTGGCGGGGCCTGGTGGTGGCTGCGCCGGTGGAGTCGGTAGCATGATGTCAGAGAAGTCATCTCGTGACACAGTGCTGGCTGGTGGGGCTGATTCATCAAAGAGAACATCTCTTGATGTCACAACTTTGCCACTTGGCATACGAATCCGGTATGCCTTGTGATTAGCACCATCAAAGCCCAGGAAGATGCCATCATCAGACTTTGGCGGCATCTCCTTTTTCTTTCTGAGCTTCTTTGGCACATTCACCCATGCCAGGCATCCCCACACATGTAGATTGGAGATGTCCGGCTTCTCACCTTTCAGAAGCTCCCACGGAGTCGTGGATCCATCTGTTGAGCTGATATTGGTGAGGTAGGCAGCGTGCATAAGACATTCGGCCACATGGACCTGTCTAAGCCCGCGTCCGAGAGCATTGCTTGGAATGTTTCACCAAGCGTGCGGAGTGCACGCTCAGCATGCCCGTTTTCCGCTGGGCTGTAGCCCGAGGTTGGCTCATAGGAGATGGCATTGTCCTTCATCCACCGCTTGAAGTCATGCGACATGAAAACCGAGTCTTTGTCTGATCTGAGCTGTTGTACTTTGTACTTGAACTTCGCGTAGCGAGCTTCAAGCATGCGAACTGTGTCTTTGATGAAGTCTGGCGCGTCACTCTTCGCATGGATAGCACCGACAATTTTGTAACCCGTAAAGTCATCAACGATGGCCACAAAGTTTCTGAGACCCGATTTCGAGAGCGGCATGCCGGTCGCAATGTCAACATGAAGCTTCTCCAGCGGCGCAGTTGACTTCTTTGCGGCACTAGGGAATGGTTGTCTTGTTGCTTTGCATTCAGCACAAGGTGGACACACATAATTTGACTTGAGTGCATCTCTGAAGTGCTGAGCGGGCGGCAAGCCTGTAACAGCAGTCTTGGCTGACATGTTGGCAAGAGTTGACATGCCTTTGTGCCCCATTCGACGGTGGAAGAGCTGAGCTTGGGACAGCTGAGCAGTGGTTGAGGCAGGAGCTGGTGGATCTGCTTTGGTAGTGTGAGCTGCCATGGTGGAGGTCTGCGCTGATGACTCGTCAGCAAATGTGCAATCCAACACAAACAGATCGTCTGTGAGGTTAGCATCGAGAGAACCAGCAGAATTGCGCAACCGCAGTCCTCTCTTCGTATCAGACAACCTGAAACCTGCAGTGAGAGCCTTGGACAAGCTGACTAGGTTCACATGCAAGTCTGGGACGTAGAGCACATTCTGAAGTTTGTACTCAATCCCTGATTTGTTTCTGATTACTACGCTGCCTTTCGCTTGTATGGGAACCTTCTGCTCCGTGGCAAGAAGGCACTCACCCTTCATGTGAACAACATCTGAAAGTGCATCAAAGTTGTTCGTCATGTGATCAGTAGCTCCACTGTCGATGATCCAGGACGCAGCAGTTGCCCTCGAAACAGCATGGCAGGCAACAAGGCATGATGCTGTAGCCTTATTAGCATTGCACTTTCTGTTATTGTTGTTGTTGTTCTTCATCCCCTTCTGCTGCCTTTCGACCTCATGCTGCTTCTTATGCCTAATGTAGGCATAACATTTGAAGGTCGTGTGGTTTGGGTTGCCACAAAAATCACAGCCTTTGCTGGAAACTTGCAAAGCTGATGACTCGTTCGTGGTACGAGCCCGACCTTTCAGGGGTTGATCCATGGTATGAAGATTGCGGCTAATTAATTTTGCTGCTACTTCATGGAATGTGGCTGAGGTCAAATCAACCGTTTGAGCCCAAGAGCTGAACAATGGAATATCATGGAAAGCATTAAGAAAGACCAGTAAAAACCTTTCTTCGTTCAGCATCTTAAGTCTGCTTAGCTCGCTGTGGAGAAGTTTGCAACGATCAACAAACTTAGCAAGCGTTTCACCATTGGTGGGCGACAAGTTGGATTCTTTAGCTATCAGAAGTGACTTCTGAGCAGCTGAGCCGGCTGCCCTGGACTTTTTGAGTTTCTCCAGGCAGATTGCGGCGGAAGTATTCTTGCTTAAAATTTCTATATCAGAAATCTCGGTCACGTTTTTCAGCATGATCAGCTTCGCTCTTTGCTGATTAGCGAGCGGAGCTACACTGCTAGTCAGGGCATCAGAGATACCCATGATCATTGCATACGCCTCAAGGGACGTAAGCCAAGTTTGGAAGTTGTGATTTGTCAACGGCCCACAGTCCATTTTAACATCTTTCATCGATATCGAACTGTGGTCCTGCGGGACGGCCGGTGTAGCGGTTTGAGTATCGCTACCTACGACGGTGCCACGTACCGCGGTTGCGGGCGTGGTACCTCCTCCGGGCGTGCCGTGATCTGACATTACGACGTCTTGTCAATCCTAACGATTCCGTTCAATGTTTAATTCCGCAGAGTTGTAGCGAGCCTGAGCCCATAACCTGAAGGAATACGTAGGATAAGCTTTAGACAACGACGATGCGCAATGCAAAATCAGTTCGACCTGAGCGAGCTCTGTAGTATTCAGTATAGAGACACTTTACAAAGAAACAAACCTGAAGGAATACGTAGGATAAGCTTTAGACAACGACGATGCGCAATGCAAAATCAGTTCGACCTGCAGTGATGCGCACAGTCACAGCTTACCCAATACACACGAACACACACTCACAATACGACCCACCACACATACCTGAGCGAGCTCTGTAGTATTCAGTATAGAGACACTGAAGACTCAGAGGCTCAGCGATTGCCTATATACTATCAGGAGCCTAGGGCGACGAACGCGAAAAGAGTGTGGTACCCTCACGCATGCATGAGACTGTCATTCTCAACAGTGTAATCACTCTCTCTCTTCACTGTCCAAAGTCTCACGTGCATTCATCCTCCACTGAAGGTACAGGCGCTGTCACGGACAGATACCTAAGACAGCAAGGTATGTGACAGCACCAACCCCTGCGCATGACTACGACATGCTCAGGATCCCACAGGCCTTAGGCCGCGGTCCACTGAATTACGACATCTGTCCGTGACAGCGCCCGTACCTTCAGTGGAGGATGAATGCACGTGAGACTTCGGACAGTAGAGAAGAGTGATTACACTACGATCTGTAGAGCCTATACAAGCGTTCAATCAACGTCTCATACGGATACGATCAGAATCAATGTCTGCTGGCACGCAATCTGCATGCATTGCTCGTGCATATGGTCAGCCATCGGTGCATGGCTGCCCCATAGCCACTCCGGATCAGCACCGTGCATCCACTCATATATGGTCACCGTAGTCCTGTGTATGACACCATGAATGGTTACCGTAGTCCTGTGCATGGCTGGATCACGACAACTTGTACAACTCGTTCTGCACTGCCTTGATCTGCGAGACAATGTGCTGTCCAGGGCGGTATTGCGGCATGAAAAGCGCATATGTCCGTAGCTGGCCCCACATCCGTAGAATGTCTGGGTGCACTTGGTCTTGGACCATCCGGAGTGCAATGCTGCCATTCACATCTAGGAACGCGTGAGTCTCCTCAAAGAGCCAGTTGGACACATGAGCATTCCTGCATGGAGCAACGCTTGTACTAATCCTTAAACAGCACCACATGCCAACACGAATGTGTACAATTACGTATGGACTCGTCCCCTCGTTGCAGAAAACATGCCTCACGATTGAAGGGCCTGGGAAGTTGAAGCCTGACAATGATACGGTCAATGCGCCTTTGCAGTTGCTTGGGTAAGTGAAAACATTTGCCGTCGACTTTCAATCCGTTCGTTGTGTCATCAATCAAGCTCAGGACTCCTTTGGTCAAGCCATTGAGAATGGTGTGCGACATCGGCTCGATGAACATGTCCTCAAAGCTGAAGGCACCCCAAGAATTCACACAGCCACCACATGCAGCCATCAAACAACTGCACACAATCAAACTACAGAGTCGCTGTTAGCACCTGTAGCCCAACATATTCATTGATTGGAAAGCATTGATACCTCAGGCACCACAGTCTTTGAGCTTCTCGTTGTACCGAGCCTTCCAGTCTTCGTCGCATCCTGCAAGCCCAAAGTGTTAATGACACGTGCAGTACTGCACAGCCTTAGACAGCAACATGGTATAGCACTGAGCAGAGGCATCACTTTCAATCAACAATATCTCCGCTGGCGAATTGGGGTCGGCATGGATTCTTCCACCTGCACGCGCCTCTGGTAGCAATGGGTGCTGTTCAGTAGCATCCAACAAAGACTTTTCCGCATATTGACTGCGCTGACGGGTGCTGTTCAGTAGCATCCAACAAAGCCTTTCCCGCAACTTGACTGCGGTGACGGTGAACTGGGTCCGTGACAAATATTACAGATGCTCCCTCAGCATCCAACAGTCCGTCCCGACCAAACTGAATTTGCACGGTTTCCCAATCCTGGATGACAGCCACCTGTGATCACGGGGCTCTGTGGCATACAGGCCACTCTGCATCGAACGTGAGAAGGAAGTATCATCACCTTTGTGTCCACATTGTACACGATGGCTTGTGCAGGAGTAGAATAATATGTAAAGGCACTGAACCCCAGCTTCTTGCCGTGCAACTCTCGTGTACTTCTCAAATCGCACTTGTCGCACCCGCTCCTACTAGTGTGACCAGCGGTGAGGGCCCATCCTCGGCAAGTAGGCGTATCAGCGTATGCAAGGGCGAATACTGGACGGACTTGTCTGTACCTGCCACGGTAGGAGTCCCAGACTTGGATACTGTTCCCAGCAACCTGCATCCTACCTGCACATACACGAAATATATTATTCTTGCGCTCTGTTAGTTCCGCTGCATGATCAGATTTGCTCAGCTGTGGGTGCATATGGTCTGGGGGTTTGCGCATGCTGGCACGTGAATACGAGGTCACTTACCTTGAGCATCGATTGTAGCAATTGGCTCGTACTTCTTGAATTGCTCCAAAATCTTCTTTAAGATGTCGGTGATGCATGTAGGCTCCTTGGGGCCTGAGATAAAGGGCAGGTTTTAGGAAGCAATCTTCGAGCCTACTAGACAACTTGGCAAGTCGAGGCATTTCATGCTTACGACGTTTGTGGTTGATCTGCCACTGACGTGCAAATGCAGACCGTCCACGAACAGGACAAACAGGAGCACATCGGCTCCCCATTTGCAATCATCATCTCATCTGCTACGTCTGGGTCATCGAATGCATCAGCCTACAGCCCATCAGCCTGCAGCTCATCAGCCTCTGGAGCTTGGTCCGGTAGCTCAGCAGCATTGCCCGCCATCTCAACGTCTCCTGTACCTTCATCAGGAGCACCATGATGCACAGCGTCGTCGACATCAGCCATCTCAGCATCATGTGGGCCGAGCGTACCCAAGGCAGATATAGCGTTGCCGTGTGCGCTATCAAGCCTCGAGTACAAGGGTGTCGTGATCCAGCCATGCACAGGACTACGGAGACCATGCATGGTGGCATACACAGGACTACGGTGACCATGTATGCATGGATGCACGGTGCTGTTCCGGAGTGGCTATGGGACGCCATGCACCGATGGCTTACCATATGCACGAGCAATGCATGCAAGATTGCGTGCATCAGACAATGATTCTGATCGTATCCGTATGAGACGTTTGGTTGAACGCTTATATAGGCTCTACTGATCAAAGTGTAATCACTCTTCTTCTGCTAAAGTCTCACGTGCTATATTCCAAAGCCTGAGAGCGCCTGTCACAGCGGAGCCTGTACACCAGCCAGGTATGTGACAGCGCGACCCCCTGCGCACGGCTGCGCCATGCTCAGATCCCACAGTGCCTTAGGGCTACGGTCTACTGAATTACGACATGGTATCGGTGATGATTGTGGGTATTCTAGCAATGTGTGTATGCTTGCGATAGAGTCCAGGTGTCTACGGCTACGGCTGAGCGTCCCGATGAGCGATTCACACCGCTCTAGCGTTTAGCTGTAGAGTCCGTAGAGAGACTAGAGTACACAGATGCATAACGCTACGGCTGGACTGCATTCTGTTAAGGTACTGGTCTCGCAGAAAGGCCTACGGGTCTGCGTGTCCTGCAACGCACGATGGTCGTGTTGCAGGATGCCACCACGCCGAGAAGTTCCAGTGGCATCTCGCCAGGGATCTATTGGCTCTGACGGCGAGGATGGAGAAGAAGTTCGTCCTCGCCACCACACACGTTCCACAGCGCGTCGCGAGCAGGCCGCGGAGGACCAGTTCGTGACCTACGGGGAAGAACAGCGTGTTGGGACCTACGGGTATCCCAATGCAGGTCCTCTGCAGGCTGCATTGCCGGGAAATGCTAATCCTACGGGGGAAGCAGGAGCTCAGGCCGCGGCGCAAGGAGCACAGCCAGCACACCTCGCAGCGCCAGCTGCGTGGGTAACTCAACAGATACCGCCTCCGATACCGCAGCCTTCGCAGGCTGCGATATCATCAGGAGTACCAGCTACGGCTGGATCTATTGACGTAAGCACGCTGGCGCAAGCGCTGTCGCTTGCCATGCCCAGGCCAGCACCGGGGAAATCTCTAGTAGAGAAGAACAAATTCCCGGTGTGGCACTATAAGACTGATCACTTCCGAATATTTAAGAAGGAGGTAGAGAGCTGGGCAAAGATGGTGGGTGAGAGTAGCCTGCTAGTCAATGATCTGCTTGCTCAGAGCAGTCAGGCTCATGAGCAAGTTGTCGTAATTCAGCGGACCGTAGCCCTAAGGCACTGTGGGATCTGAGCACTGCGTAGCTGTGCGCAGGGGGTCGCGCTGTCACATACCTGGCTGGTGTACAGGCCTCCGCTGTGACAGTGCGCTCTCAGCCTTTGGAATATAGCACGTGAGACTTAGCAGAGAAGAGTGATTACACTTTGATCAGTAGAGCCTATATAAGCTTTCAATCAAAACGTCTCATACGGATACGATCAGAATCATTGTCTGCGGCACGCAATCTAGCATGCATTGCTCGTGCATATGGTAAGCCATCGGTGCATGGCGTCCCATAGCCACTCCGGATCAGCACCGTGCATCCACTCCATGCATGGTGACCGTAGTCCTGTGCATGGCTGGATCACGACACAAGTCATGCACTGGTTGTTTACCACGTTGCCAAAGGAGGATAGAGACTTCGTGGCAGACTGTAGTTTCGTCCATGAGGTCTGGTCGTTGCTACATGCTAAGTATATGCCATCAGTGGAAGTAGAAATACAGAAGCTGTATCACCAGCTCAGCAGTACCCAGCAGGCTGGCAAGCCGCTGGAGAAGCACGTGAATGAGGTGGTGGGCATAGTGAAGCGGATGAGAGGACTGGGTGAGACTGTGTCTGATCAGTTGTACATATCACGGTTGCTGGCAGTAGACAGAGAGTACAGCCTGTTGCAGCCCATGCTGCAGGCCATGCCAGTGCAGCAGATAGTGTCTACGCTGTTGACACATGCCCAGACGAACAGCAAGCAGGGTCCATCGCGATTCCCACGGGACGATCGTGGTGGACAGCAGCGCCATGGGGGACGTGGGTACCGAGGTGGACGCTACGGTGGTCGCCAAGGTTCACCCCCACAGGTAGCAGCAGTGGGAGCAGGGGCAGCAGGGGGAGCAGAAAAGAGGAAATGCTTCAACTGTGATAAGCCTGGACATATGCAAAAGGATTGTCCATTGCTCTCCGCAGAGGTCAAACAATTCCTACAGAAGCAAGCAGCTGCAGGGCGAGGCCGTGGCAGGGGCCGCGGTGGCCCTCAGGTAGCTGTAGTTGACCTAGATAAGCTGCGAGCTGACTGTGCTGATGGGCCGTCTCCAAACATGCCGTACACTTTCCTAATAGATAGTGGCTCAGACATAAACATATGCTTCGACTATGATATGTTTTGCGAGATCAAGCCACCAGATATGTCGCAGTGTCAGCCTCTTGACCAGGGTAGGCTAGACATGTATTGTGTGGGCACGATCAGAGCCAATCTGGGAGAGTATGTGAGTGAGCAGGGCACTATCACACCAGTAGACATAGAGTTGACAAACGTTTACTGGGTGCCGGCTAGTCCTATCAACATCCTTTCCACAAAGGAGTTGAAGAAGTCTGAGATATACTTGCATACTGGCAAGCATGCAAACCGGGTAGTGATGCCGGGTTTTTATGACCAGAGCTATGGGTTCCACAGGAACTGTGAGCAGGGTGAGGATGAGGATGGAAAACCTACTCTGACATGGTTCCGTGGGAAGGGCAGGACGATATGGCAAATGCGGCCGGTAGATAGAGGAGCAACCTGGACGAGTGCGAATAACTTGTTCCATAGGAACGGGAAATGGGTGCGAGAGCAGCAGCAAGTTGCTGCAGTGACCGGTGTACCGAATGAATAAGGATATTCCTTCCAGGTTGACCCATCATTCCTAGTGCATATCGCTTTTCACCATGCTGGCAATCGGGTACTCCAGTTGATGAGAGACAACCCACAACTGTATGACCTGAAGATGCTGAAACCTACGGGGGTAGCGCTTCAGTGTCATGGTTGCCACGTGGCTGAACAGAGAAGTGGCGATAGAGCACAGCACGCGGGCAAGGTGACTGAGAATGCCACCTATGCTGGAGAAGTGTTGCATGCTGACCTAGCAGGGCAGATCAAGCCAGTGGGAATCGGGGGTATGAACTACATCCTGGTAGTGGTGGATGAGTACTCCCGGTATTTCCATGTGATTCCGCTGAAGTCCAAGAGTGGGGCTGCGGAAATGATATGCCTGCTGATTGAGCGAATCCGCACTCAGATCGTGTATGATAGAGAGGTTGGGGTGCGGAGGCTGCACACTGACCAGGGTGGTGAGTTCAGCTCAAACCAGCTGGCTCAGTACCTCGCGTGGCGTGGCATTGAGCACACGTACACTGCCACGTGCCAGCATGAGTCCAACGGGATGGTGGAGAGAAAGATCGGTGTGCTGAACAGGAGTGTGAGAGCAAGCCTGCTACAAGCGGCTGTGCCTGCATTTCTGTGGCCAGAGGCGTATATGTGTGTGAACCATGCGCATAACTTGACGCCTAGCACAGCTCTAGAGGGTAATAGGCGGAAGAAGGCCAAACAGAAACTGGAGGAGAGACATGTGCTGTCCAGTCGTGAACCGTGGTCAACGAATGAGGCTGTGAGAGCTGCACAGTTGCAGACGAGGAGAGCTCAGGCTCAGTAGATGAGTCTGCAAGCTGTGGCTGATGAGGGTATGGCCAGGGGCGATGGGAAGTTTGTCGCCCAGTGTGTGAAGAATGTGGATGTCAGGCAGATTGTACCATATCTGTTATGGTTGAGGAATGTGAGTGAGGACACGTTCCATCTGGTGGTGGCCCAGGTGAAGCCTTTCGGGTGTCCAATGTATGTGTATGCCCGGAGAGAGGACTTCAGGCACCTGGACGAGAGAGGAGTGCTCGGTTTCTATATGGGACCGGGTGCTGGTCCTCACATGGACAGAGCTTACGTGAAGCGAGGGAATGGGGGGGCAGTGCGTATGTATAGGCATACGGCTTCTCCACCAGCTATGCTGAGAGAGTTTGCGAAACGTTTCCACATGTCGGAACAAGCTACGGTGGATCCGGTCATGTTGGAGAACTACGAGCTGGGAGAATTCGAGATCATGCCCGATGAGCATACTCGTGTAGTACCTGACGTTGGTTTCTTGCCCAACATGAAGAAATGATTGAGATCAACTAGTGTTAGGGCAGTGCGACCACCAGCCAGTCGTGATCACATGATGCCAGAGAGGGGCAGAAATGTGGATTGGGCTGAGGGGGAGCATCCAGCGCTGGGGCACACACACTGGGAACCAGGCAGGCAGTTGCATCGGCGCTATGTGCCGGATGATGAGTTGCCTGAGGGTGAGCCGCCGTTTTCACCGCGTGTTTTGGGCTCTGAGTTGATAGCCAGGCATGAGCGGTGGCACACGCCTGAGATCAATGAGGCAGTGGTGACAGCGCGTTGCGCTTACACGGCCGAGGACTGTGTGAACAGGGTACCACACTGGGAGTATGATGTGGCTCAGCAACCGTCTGGTCCGCACAATGCTGAGACAAGACCGAGAGATGTGATCCCTACGCGGGATAGAGCAGTGCTGGACTTGAGTGGCTGCCGCATTGAGCCACAGGGTACTGAGAATGATGAGTCTGAGGGGGAGGAACAGCCAGAGGCTGCCAGTGACTCGGCTGAGTCATTCCCAGAGGCATCTGAGCCCTCAGAATCTCGGTCTCGATCGCGCTCGCGTTCACCGCAGCGAGTCCAACGGTCGATGGGCAAGGAGCCAAGTGAGCCACCCCCACCTGTGCGAGCTGACGGTCACAGCGGCGGCCGAAGTCACCGCGGGTCCACGGTGTCAGGGCGTGATGACCGCGACGGATATGGAGAGCCACGGCATATATCTGGGTCTGACGGCCAGGGGCACGGCGCACTATGGCATGTGCCTAGTGGAGTAGAGGCAGGCGGAGCTGGCTCAGGGGGAGAGTTATTACCAAGTGCCGCAGGAGGTAGCGGAGAACATCTGGATTCACCACAAGAGGTGAGGGTTCGATGGGTTCCAAAACCTTTCAAATTGATTCGCCGAAACTTAAGACCTGCTGTCCATGCTGTGAGAGTGAATGAGAGAGATAATGTAGCTGTTGCGCGCATTTCCCCGGATGATGCACGTGAGCATGATGATGCTGGGAGCTCCACAGTAGTCCATATGGAGAGTGACGTCGGTGACTTGTCTGAAGGAGTGTGAGCTGCAGCTGACAGTGTGACTCCTGATGCAGAAAATACGACGGGACAGGAGGTGAATCTTTACAGTGGCAAGACTGCTAGTCGTTGTTGTCGTAATTCAGTGGACCGTAGCCCTAAGGCACTGTGGGATCTAAGCACTGCCGTAGCTGTGCGCAGGGGGTCGCGCTGTCACATACCTGGCTGGTGTACAGGTCTCCGCTGTGACAGTGCGCTCTCAGTCTTTGGAATATAGCACGTGAGACTTAGCAGAGAAGAGTGATTAAACTTTGATCAGTAGAGCCTATATAAGCGTTCAACCAAACGTCTCATACGGATACGATCAGAATCATTGTCTGCGGCACGTAATCTAGCATGCATTGCTCGTGCATATGGTAAGCCATCGGTGCATGGCGTCCCATAGCCACTCCGGATCAGCACCGTGCATCCACTCCATGCATGGTGACCGTATTCCTGTGCATGGCTGGATCACGACAGTTGTGAGTCCCGGCGTGCAGCCACTGTGAAGAAGAAGGTCGAGTTTGTGCTGGACGATCCAACGGTGCAGCAAGCCATGAGAGGCTGCCATCGTGAGCAGTGGATTGCAGCAATGATAGATGAACTGACCTCCTTAAGGGAGCACGACGTGTTTGAGCTGGTCGAGTGTCCATCAGGAGTGAAGCCTGTGACAGGCAAATGGGTGCTTAAGATCAAGCGAGGTGCACAGGGTGAAATTGAGCGTTTTAAAGCTAGATATGTAGCTACAGGATTCACGCAGGTAGAAGGCGTTGATTTCTTCGAGACTTGGGCTCCTGTGGGCAGCTATGCTACTTTCAGGGCTCTATTGTCGGTCTGTGCAGTAGAGGATCTAGAGACGAGGCATATAGACATAAAATGTGCTTTCCTAAATGGTGTTCTGGAGGAGGAAGTGTATGTGGCACAACCTCCGATACTAGATGATGGGTCTGGTATGGTGTGGCGTCTGAAGAAGGCGTTGTATGGTCTGAAGCAAGCTGCCAGGGAATGGCATAAGGCACTTGCAGAACTCTTGTTGAGTATGGGTTTTGCGAGATCAGCCAGTGACCCTGCACTGTTCATTTGCAAAGTAGGACGATGTCTCATTTTTCTATGGGTCGATGATCTGTTGATCTTCGGTCGCAGAGAGCCGATGGATGATGCCATCAGACAGATCCTTGAGGCATTTGAGGGTCGTGACCTGGGGGAGCTGGGATATGTGCTGGGCATGGAGGTCATACGTGATCGTACTGCTTGCACTATCACCATCACACACAGAAAGAGCATCAGGGACATGCTGAAGCGGTTTGGCATGAGTGAGTGCAGACGGGCGCCAACTCCGTTAGTACCCAAACAGAAAATGTTTAGTCTAAAGGAAGATTCTAGCCAGGCAAAGGCTACAGTCGTAGAGCATAAGAGGTTTATGCAAGCCGTAGGAAGCATCCAGTATGTGGCAGTTGTGTCGCGTCCAGACATCGCGTTTCCGGCTAATGTCTTGGCCAGGCATATGGCTGGGAGTGCCAAATGTCATTGGAATGGTGTCCTTCACGTACTGAGATACCTGCGAGGGACCATAGACTTTGGCTTGACCTTTAGTGGCTCCAATGGGGGATGTGAGGTGTTGGAAGCATTTACGGACGCTGACTTCGCCAATGGTGCTTGCTTGAAGAGTGTGTCAGGAGTGATAGTCCGGATGCATGGGAACTGTGTGTTCTGGCGTTCGAAGAGGCAGACTATTGTGGCTGGTGACACGACTGAGGCAGAGCTTATTGCGATGAGCTCAGCAGCCAATGAGGTGATGTGGGCAAAGCAGTTGTGCACTGATCTTGGGTTGTCGGCTGTGAAGCCAACTCTGTGGGGTGACAACAAGAGTGCCAACTTGCTAGCAGTGAACCCCATCTCCAGTGACCGCTCCAAGCACATCAGGGTAAGGGACTTGAGAGTCCGTGAGTTCGTAGAACTCGATGAGTTGACTATCAGCTGGGTTAGCACGGTAGACATGCTAGCTGATATGTTTACGAAAGTGTTGGCAGGACCAGCACTGGCAAAATTTAGAAGTAGACTACAGCTTGCGGTAGTACAAGCCTAGTCTAGGGGGAGTGTCGTGATCCAGCCATGCACAGGACTACGGAGACCATGCATGGTGGCTTACATAGGACTACGGTGACCATGTATGCATGGATGCACGGTGCTGTTCCGGAGTGGCTATGGGACGCCATGCACCGATGGCTTACCATATGCACGAGCAATGCATGCTAGATTGCGTGCATAAGACAATGATTCTGATCGTATCCGTATGAGACGTTTGGTTGAACGCTTATATAGGCTCTACTGATCAAAGTGTAATCACTCTTCTTCTGCTAAAATCTCACGTGCTATATTCCAAAGACTGAGAGCGCCTGTCACAGCGGAGCCTGTACACCAGCCAGGTATGTGACAGCGCGACCCCCTGCGCACAGCTACGGCAGTGCCTAGATCCCACGATGCCCAAGGGCTTCGGTCCACTGGATTACGGCAAAGGGCAAGTCCAGCATTGCGCGTGTGCGCACACCGGCATATCCTACAAACATCGGATTGCTGAACATGAGCTTGATGATGTCTTCGATTGCCAGAACATACGCGCTGCACAACACGGGCTACACTCATATTAAGCTCAGCGTGGTGCATAGCATCGAGCAGCAAAACAAGCGTGGAGCAACAAGAGCATGCACACCTTCGGGCAGGGTCCACCTGGTTGTTTCTCTTGCTGTGCCGGTGTGCACCACAATTGGGGCACCTTTAACCGGGCCTCTGGCGACGCTCGTCTGGGGTAAGGGTCTTATCCCACACATGTGGGCACTGTGCCCTACGGCACATGTCCACAGCGAACTGGTCTGGACGCTGAATGGCCAACACTCCACGGCAGATTTGCTCAGACCTGTGTTTATAGTTCTCTTCGTTAGAGGAACCTGGGTTGACACACAGCAACGTGCGGCAACGTGCGCTACATTCACATAACAGCATCACAAGGCGATGTCACAGCACAACATGCACTCGAAGCCCATGGATGCGGTGATCACAATCAAGCCATCGCCACGCAGCAACTGAGTAGGAGGAGGGGAGCTGAGTTGGAGGAGGGCGAAGCACACACACCTTGGCGCAACATCGTTCTCAGAGAAGAGCCCGGATTTATGCAGCCATGCAAAAAGAAAATCCACCCCTTTGTTCAAAATATGAGCGAAGCTCTTCAACCACAGGATGCTGTAGCAATATTGCCATATTGTCATGGTTCCCGTTTGACTGATGCGGTCACCTTCGTGCTGGCGGAACTAGCGCAGGGTGTCCGGATGTGGGTCAGGCGCCTGAGTGTTCTCTAAATCTGCCTTCTGCCGTGTGATGGCATCCTCCAGCTCACCGCGCATCGTGGCCAAGCTAGGCTCGTTATCTGTGAACATACCCGTGGCCAGCGCCATTTCTGCTATCCGGATTGAATCGTCCGTAGCTGCTGCACCTCCTCGCTCCCGGTTAATGTCACGAAGGCATGCCAAGAGCTTGTCAAGTTCCTGAACTCAGATGCAATGTGTCAGACGTCACGTGTACAATACACTGATGGTGTAGTAGACACTGCTGGTACAATAGACAAGAGCAAAACCCGAGATTGCTGGTGTCAGCAGCGTACCGACTGGTCCGCGCCGTTAGCTCTGTCCACCTCCGCATCATCATCATCTTCCGAACCCATTGAAGCCTCACCTCTGGTGGTGGATCCAGATGTTTTCCGCTGCCTCCTGCGGCACTTGGTGCTAACTCTCCCCCTCAGCCAGCTCCGCCTGACTCTTCTCCACTAGGCACATGCCGTAGCTTGCCTTGCCCCTGACGATCATCACGCTGCGACACATGCCGTGGCTTATTGTGCTCCCAGCGTGCTGTTCGTCCTGACATCGCTGACCCGTGCCTTTGGTCGATCCTACATGGCTATCAGATTTCGCAGGTGGGGTTGGTTCACTCGGCTCCCTGCCAATCGACTGTTGGACTCGCTGCGGTGAACGCAAGCGCGATATGGACTGAGATTCTGAGGGCTCAGACTCCTCCGAGGATGACTCAGCCAGTGAGAGTGAGTCACTAGCAGAATCTTGCTGTTCCTCCCCCTCAGACACATCATCATCACTACCCTGTGGATCAATGCGGCATCCCCCCATGTCCAGCACAGCTCTGTCCCTCGTAGGGATTACATCTCTCGGTCTTTTCTCAGCATTGATCAAGCCATGATCAAGCCCAGACCTTTGTGGGAAATTGTGAGCAGGGTGTGGATAGTGAGGACAACCCCGCTCTGAGCTGGTACTATGGGACAGGTAGACCAATGCGGGAGCTGCGCCCGGTAGATTCTGGGAAAGACTGGACCGGTGCTAACAACCTTTTCCATAGGAATAGCAAATGGGTTGGTGAGCAGGCGCAAGTCGCTGTAGTAGACGTTGTACCCACTGGTAAGAGATCGTCCTACCAGCTCGACCCATCGTTTCTGGTGCATATCTCGTTTCACCATGCAGGCAACCGGATTCTCAAACTGATGAGAGATAATCCAGACCTGTATGACCTCGAGCTGCCCAAACCTACGGGAGTAGCACTGGAGTGTCATGGTTGCCAGGTGGCAGAACAGAGAAGTGGCGACAGGGCACAGCACGGGGGCAAAGTGACAGAGAATGCCACGTATGCTGGAGAAGTGTTGCATGCGGATCTGGCTGGACAAATCAAACCAGTAGGCATAGGAGGAATGAACTACGTGTTGTGATCCAGCCATGCACAGGACTACGGAGACCATGCATGGAGTGGATGCACGGTGCTGTTCCGGAGTGGCTATGGGACGCCATGCACCGATGGCTTACCATATGCACGAGCAATGCATGCTAGATTGTGTGCCGCAGACAATGATTCTGATCGTATCCGTATGAGACGTTTGGTTGAACGCTTATATAGGCTCTACTGATCAAAGTGTAATCACTCTTCTTCTGCGAAGTCTCACGTGCTATATTCCAAAGACTGAGAGCGCACTGTCACAGCGGAGACCTGTACACCGCTCTCAGTGTTGGATTAAAGCACGTGAGTCTTTAGCAGAAGAAGAGTGATTACACTTTGATCAGTAGAGCCTATATAAGCGTTCAATCAACGTCTCATACGGATACGATCAGAATCATTGTCTGCGGCACGCAATCTAGCATGCATTGCTCGTGCATATGGTAAGCCATCGGTGCATGGCGTCCCATAGCCACTCCGGAACAGCACCGTGCATCCACTCCATGCATGGTCTCCGTAGTCCTGTGCATGGCTAGATCACAACACTCCCCCTAGACTAGGCTTGTACTACCGCAAGCTATAGTCTACTTCTAAAATTTTCCAGTGCTGGTCCTGCCAACACCTTCGTAAACATATCAGCTAGCATGTCTACCGTGCTAACCCAGCTGAGAGTCAACTCATCGAGTTCTACACACTTACGGACTCTCAAGTCCCTTACCCTGATGTGCTTGGAGCGGTCACTGGACATGGGGTTCACTGCTAGCAAGTTGGCACTCTTGTTGTCACCCCACTGAGTTGGCTTCACAGCCGACAACCCAAGATCAGCGCACAACTGCTTTGCCCACATCACCTCATTGGCTGCTGAACTCATCGCAATGAGCTCTGCCTCAGTCGCGTCACCAGCCACAATAGTCTGCCTCTTCGAGCGCTAGAACACACAGTTCCCATGCATCCGGACTATCACGCCTGACACACTCTTCAAGCAAGCACCATTGGCGAAGTCAGCATCCGTAAATGCTTCCAACACCTCACATCCCCCATTGGAGCCACTAAAGGTCAAGCCAAAGTCTATGGTCCCTCACAGGTATCTCAGTACGTGAAGGACACCATTCAAATGACATTTAGCACTCCCAGCCATATGCCTAGCCAAGACATTAGCCGGAAACACAATGTCTGGACGTGACACAACTGCCATAAACTGGATGCTTCCTACGGCTTGCATAAACCTCTTATGCTCTGCGACTGTAGCCTTTGCCTGGCTTGGATCTTCCTTTAGACTAAACATTTTCTGTTTGGGTACTAACGGAGTTGGCGCCCGTCTGCACTCACTCATGCCAAACCGCTTCAGCATGTCCCTGATGCTCTTTCTGTGTGTGATGGTGATAGTGCGAGCAGTACGATCACGTATGACCTCCATGCCCAGCACATATCCCAGCTCCCCCAGGTCACGACCCTCAAATGCCTCAAGGATCTTTCTGATAGCATCATCCATCTGCTCTCTGCGACCGAAGATCAACAGATCATCGACCCATAGAAAAATAAGACATCGTCCTACTTTGCAAATGAACAGTGCAGGGTCACTGGCTGATCTCACAAAACCCATACTCAACAAGAGTTCTGCAAGTGCCTTATGCCATTCCCTGGCAGCTGGCTTCAGACCATACAACGCCTTCTTCAGACGCCACACCATACCAGACCCATCATCTAGTATCGGAGGTTGTGCCACGTACACTTCCTCCTCCAGAACACCATTTAGGAAAGCACATTTTATGTCTATATGCCTCGTCTCTAGATCCTCTACTGCACAGACCGATAATAGAGCCCTGAAAGTAGCATAGCTGCCCACAGGAGCCCAAGTCTCGAAGAAATCAACGCCTTCTACCTGCGTGAATCCTCTAGCTACATATCTAGGTTTGAAACGCTCAATTTCACCCTGTGCACCTCGCTTGATCTTAAGCACCCACTTGCCTGTCACAGGCTTCACTCCTGATGGACACTTGACCAGCTCAAACACGTCGTGCTCCCTTAAGGAGGTCAGTTCATCTATCATTGCTGCAATCCACTGCTCACGATGGCAGCCTCTCATGGCTTGCTGCACCGTTGGATCGTCCAGCACAAACTCGACCTTCTTCTTCACAGTGGCTGCACGCCGGGACTCACTGCAGCTAGCAGTCTTGCCACTGTAAAGATTCACCTCCTGTCCCGTCGTCTTTTCTGCATCAGGAGTCACACTGTCAGCTGCAGCTGACACTCCTTCAGACAAGTCACCGACGTCACTCTCCATATGGACTACTGTGGAGCTCCCAGCATCATCATGCTCACGTGCATCATCCGGGGAAATGCGCTCAACAGCTACATTATCTCTCTCATTCACTCTCACAGCATGGACAGCAGGTTTTAAGTTTCGGCGAATCAATTTGAAAGGTTTTGGAACCCATCGAACCCTTACCTCTTGTGGTGGATCCAGATGTTCTCCGCTGCCTCCTGCGGCACTTGGCGCTAACTCTCCCCCTGAGCCAGCTCCGCCTGCCTCTACTCCACTAGGCACATGCCATAGTGCGCCGTGCCCCTGGCCCTCAGACCCAGATATATGCCGTGGCTCATCATATCCGTCGCGGTCATCACGCCCTGACACCGTGGACCCGCGGTGACTTCGGCCGCCGCCGTGACCGTCAGCTCGCACAGGTGGGGGTGGCTCACTTGACTCCTTGCCCATCGACCGTTGGACTCGCTGCGGTGAACGCGAGCGCGATCGAGACTGAGATTCTAAGGGCTCAGATGCCTCTGGGAATGACTCAGCCGAGTCACTGGCAGCCTCTGGCTGTTCCTCCCCCTCAGACACATCATTCTCAGTACCCTGTGGCTCAATGCGGCAGCCACTCAAGTCCAGCACTGCTCTATCCCGCGTAGGGATCACATCTCTCGGTCTTGTCTCAGCATTGTGCGGACCAGACGGTTGCTGAGCCACATCATACTCCCAGTGTGGTACCCTGTTCACACAGTCCTCGGCCGTGTAAGCGCAACGCGCTGTCACCACTGCCTCACTGATCTCAGGCGTGTGCCACCGCTCATGCCTGGCTATCAACTCAGAGCCCAAAACACGCGGTGAAAACGGCGGCTCACCCTCAGGCAACTCATCATCCGGCACATAGCGCCGATGCAACTGCCTGCCTGGTTCCCAGTGTGTGTGCCCCAGCGCTGGATGCTCCCCCTCAGCCCAATCCACATTTCTGCCCCTCTCTGGCATCATGTGATCACGACTGGCTGGTGGTCGCACTGCCCTAACACTAGTTGATCTCAACCATTTCTTCATGTTGGGCAAGAAACCAACGTCAGGTACTACACGAGTATGCTCATCGGGCATGATCTCGAATTCTCCCAGCTCGTAGTTCTCCAACATGACCGGATCCACCGTAGCTTGCTCCGACATGTGGAAACGTTTCGCAAACTCTCTCAGCAGAGCTGGTGGAGAAGCCGTATGCCTATACATACGCACTGCCCCCCCATTCCCTCGCTTCACGTAAGCTCTATCCGTGTGAGGACCAGCACCCGGTCCCATATAGAAACCGAGCACTCCTCTCTCGTCCAGGTGCCTGAAGTCCTCTCTTCGGGCATACACATACATCGGACACCCGAAAGGCTTCACCTGGGCCACCACCAGATGGAACGTGTCCTCACTCACATTCCTGAACCATAACAGATATGGCACAATCTGCCTGACATCCACATTTTTCACACACTGGGCGACAAACTTCCCATCGCCCCTGGCCATACCCTCATCAGCCAGAGCCTGCAGACTCATCTGCTGAGCCTGAGCTCTCCTCGTCTGCAACTGTGCAGCTCTCACAGCCTCATTCGTTGACCACGGTTCACGACTAGTCTGCACATGTCTCTCCTCCAATTTCTGTTTGGCCTCCTTCCGCCTAACACCCTCTAGAGCTGTGCTAGGCGTCAGGTTATGCGCATGGTTCACACACATATACGCCTCTGGCCACAGAAATGCAGGCACAGCCGCTTGTAGCAGGCTTGCTCTCACACTTCTGTTCAGCACACCGATCTTTCTCTCCACCATTCCGTTGGACTCATGCTGGCACGTGGCAGTGTACGTGTGCTCAATGCCACGCCACGCTAGGTACTGAGCCAGCTGGTTAGAGCTGAACTCACCACCCTGGTCAGTGTGCAGCCTCCGCACCCCAACCTCTCTATCATACACGATCTGAGTGCGGATTCGCTCAATCAGCAGGCATAACATTTCCGCAGCCCCACTCTTGGACTTAAGCGGAATCACATGGGAATACCGGGAGTACTCATCCACCACTACCAGGATGTAGTTCATACCCCCGATTCCTACTGGCTTGATCTGCCCTGCTAGGTCAGCATGCAACACTTCTCCAGCATAGGTGGCATTCTCAGTCACCTTGCCCCCGTGCTATGCTCTATCGCCGCTTCTCTGTTCAGCCACGTGGCAACCATGACATTGAAGCGCTACCCCCGTAGGTTTCAGCATCTTCAGGTCATACAGTTGTGGGTTGTCTCTCATCAACTGGAGTACCCGATTGCCAGCATGGTGAAAAGCGATATGCACTAGGAATGATGGGTCAACCTGGAAGGAATATCCTTGTTCATTTGGTACACCGGTCACTGCAGCAACTTGCTGCTGCTCTCGCACCCATTTCCCGTTCCTATGGAACAAGTTATTCGCACTCGTCCAGGTTGCTCCTCTACCTACCGGCCGCATTTGCCATATTGGCCTGCCCTTCCCATAGAACCATGTCAGAGTGGGTTTCCCATCGTCATCCTCACCCTGCTCACAGTTCCTGTGGAACCCATAGCTCTGGTCATAAAACCCAGGCATCACTACCCGGTTTGCATTCTTGCCAGTATGCAAGTATATCTCAGACTTCTTCAACTCCTTTGTGGAAAGGATGTTGATAGGACTAGCCGGCACCCAGTAAACGTTTGTCAACTCTATGTCTAATGGTGTGATAGTGCCCTGCTCACTCACATACTCTCCCAGATTGGCTCTGATCGTGCCCACACCATACATGTCTAGCCTGCCCTGGTCAAGAGGCTGACACTGCGGCATATCTGGTGGCTTGATCTCGCAAAACATATCATAGTCGAAGCATATGTTTATGTCTGAGCCACTGTCTATTAGGAAAGTGTACGGCATGTTTGGAGACGGCCCATCAGCACAGTCAGCTCGCAGCTTATCCAGGTCAACTACAGCTACCTGAGGGCCACCGCGGCCCTTGCCACGGCCTCGCCATGCAGCTGCTTGCTTCTGCAGTAATTGTTTGACCTCTGCGGAGAGCAATGGACCATCCTTTTGCACATGTCCAGGCTTATCACAGTTGAAGCATTTCCTCTTTTCTGCTCCCCCTGCTGCCCCTGCTCCCACTGCTGCTACCTGTGGGGGTGAACCTTGGCGACCACCGTAGCGTCCACCTCGGTACCCACGACCCCCATGGCGCTGCTGTCCACCGCGATCGTCCCGTGGGAATCGCGATGGACCCTGCTTGCTGTTCGTCTGGGCATGTGTCTGTCGTGATCCAGCCATGCACAGAACTACGGTGACCATGCATGGAGTGGATTCACGGTGCTGATCCGGAGTGGCTATGGGGCAGCCATGCACCGATGGCTGACCATATGCACGAGCAATGCATGCAAGATTGCGTGCCGCAGACATTGATTCTGATCGTATCCGTATGAGACGTTGATTGAACGCTTATATAGGCTCTACAGATCGTAGTGTAATCACTCTCTCTTCTACTGTCCTAAGACTCACGTGCATTCATCCTCCAACTGAAGGTACAGGCGCTGTCACGGACAGATACCTAAGACAGCAAGGTATGTGACAGCACCAACCCCTGCGCATGACGACATGCCCAGGATCCCACAGGCCTTAGGCCGCGGTCCACTGAATTACAACATGGTATCGGTGATGATTGTGGGGATTCTTGTGATGTCTGTTAGCATGCGATAGAGTCCAGGGGGAACCTGCGGTTACGGCTGCACGCTCCGATGAGTGTGCTACACCGCTCTAGTGTATAGCCGACCGTAGAGAGACTAGAAAAGCTAATGCAGAATGCTACGGCGGAGCTGCATTATGCTTGTGTGCTGGTCTCGCAAAGAGGCCTACGGGTCTGCGTTTCCTGCGACATATGGTGGTCATGTTGCAGGACACCACCACTCCGAGACGATTCAATGGCATCTCGCCAAGGGTCTATCGGTTCTGACGGTGTGGAGGGAGCAGTTAACCTTCCGCATCATCGCACTCGCTCTACAGTGCGCCGCGAGCAGGCCGCGGAGGGTCAGTCCATGCCCCACGGGGAAGGACAAGACGCTGGGACCTACGGGTATCTCAGTGTTAACCCTCTGCAGGCCGCCATGCCGGGCAACGCTGATCCTACGGGGAATGCGGGTGCTCAGGCAGCGGTGCACGGAGCGCAGGAAGTGCCACACGTTGCCCAGACAGCATGGGCAGCGCAGCAGATACCACCTCCGATACCGCAGCCTTCGCAGGCTGCGATGTCATCCGGGGCGGCAGCAACAGCCGGGACGATCGATGTTGCAACTCTCGCGAGCGCGCTATCGCTCGTAATGCCTAAGTCTACGCCGGGAAAGTCGCTAGTAGACAAGCACAAGTTCCCGGTATGGAACCACAGATATGATCACTTTCGGGTGTTCAAGAAAGAGGTAGAGAGTTGGGCAAACATGGTGGGGGAAAGTAGCCTGCTAGTGAATGATCCACTGGCACAGAATAGCCAGGCTCATGAGTCAGTCAAGCATTGGCTATTCGTGACATTACCAAAGGAGGATAGGGATTTCGTGTCAGACTGCAGTTTTGTCCATGAGATATGGGCATTGCTGCATGCCAAGTACATGCCTTCTGTCGAAGTAGAAATACAGAAGCTATACCAGCAACTCAGTGGTGCCAGGCAGGCGGGAAAGCCACTTGAGAAACATGTCAACGAGGTAGTTGGTATAGTGAACCAGATGAGGGGTCTGGGAGAAGCTGTGCCTGATCAGTTATACCGCTCTAGGCTACTGGCAGTGGACAAAGAGTATGCACTGCTGCAGCCGATGCTGCAGCAACTGCCAGTGCAGCAGATAGTGTCCACGCTGCTGACGCATGCTCAGAATAGCAGCCAGTCTGCCCCATCGCGATTCCCACGGGATGATCGCGGTGGTCAGCAGAGATTTGGGGGACGAGGGTATCGTGGTGGACGCCACGGTGGTCGCCATGGTGCACCCCCAGAGGTTGCCGCAGTGGGAGCAGGGGGAGCAGATAAGCGCAAGTGCTTCAATTGTGAGAAGCCTGGCCATCTGCAGAAAGATTGCCCTTTGCTCTCCGCAGAGGTCAAGCAGTTCCTACAGAAACAGGCAGCTGCAGGGCGAGGCCGTGGCAGAGGCCGCGGGGGCCCTCAGGTGGCTGTGGTAGACCTAGCGGAACTGCGAGCTGACTGTGCTGATGGGCCGTCGCCCAACATGCCATACACATTTCTGGTGGATAGTGGGTCTGACCTGAACATATGCTTCGACTATAGCATGTTCAGTGAGGTCAAGCCACCAGATATCACAGAGTGCCAGCCCTTAGACCAGGGCAGGCTCAAGATATATGGCATGGGCACTATCAGGGCGAATGTGGGGAAGTACGTGACAGTACAGGGTGAGTTGGTGCCTGTAGATATTGAGCTGGATCATGTCTACTGGGTGCCAGCCAGCCCGATCAATATCCTATCAACGACTGTGCTGAAGCGGTCGAACGTGTACTTGCACACAGGCAAGGCTAACACAGTAGAGATGCCGGGTTTTTATGACCAAGCACAAACATTTGTGGGCAACTGTGAGCAGGGAGTTGATAGTGATGATAACCCCACATTGAGCTGGTACTGCGGGACGGGCAGACCGATATGGGAACTGCGCCCTGTAGATTCAGGGACAGACTGGACCAGTACCAACAACCTTTTCTACAGAAATAGGAAATGGGTTGGTGAGCAGGCGAGAATCGCTGCGGTAGATGGTGTGCCTATTGGTCAGAGATCTTCTTACCGACTTGACCCAGCATTTCTGGTGCATCTCTCGTTTCATCATGCGGGCAACCGGATTCTCAAACTAATGACTGAGAATCCAGACCTGTATGACCTCAAGTTGCCTAAACCCACGGGAAGTAGCGCTTGAGTGTCATGGTTGCCAACGTGGCGGAGCAGAGAAGTGGCGACAGAGCACGGCATGGGGGCAAAGTGACAGAGAATGCCTCGTATGCTGGAGAAGTATTGCATGCGGATCTGGCTGGACAGATTAAGCCAGTAGGCATAGGCGGAATGAACTACGTCCTGGTAGTAGTGGATGAGTACAGCAGGTACTCACATGTGATCCCGCTGAAGTCAAAAAGCGGTGCTGCGGAGATGATATGTCTTCTGATAGAACGCATCCGCACTCAGATTGTCTATGACAAGGAGGTAGGGGTGCGGAGGCTGCACACGGACCAAGGAGGTGAGTTCAGCTCGAGTCAGCTGGCTCAGTACCTTGAGTGGCGAGGGATAGTACACACGTTCACTGACACCGCCCAACATGAGTCAAATGGGTTGGTAGAACGTAAGATCGGTGTGCTGAACACGTCAGTGCGGGCGAGTCTGCTGCAGGCAGCAGTGCCTGCATTCCTGTGGCCAGAGGCATACATGTGCGTGAACCATGCACACAACCTGACGCCGAGCACAGCACTGGAGGGTGTGAGGCGGAAGGAGGCAAAGCAGAAGCTGGAGGATAGGTTTGTTGCCACCAGCTCTGAGCCATGGTCCACGAACGTGCAGCAGCGGGCTAAGCAGCTGAGAGTCAGGAAGGCTGCAGCGCATGCGCTGAGTCTGAATGAGCTGTGTGAGACGCTGGTTGCCAGGAGAGAATTGGCATTTGTGGCACAGCACATGAGAAATGTGAATGTCAGAGAGATTGTGCCATACTTGTTGTGGTTTAGGAAGGTCAAGGAAGATGACTTCCGTCTCGTGGTGGCACAGGTGAAGCCTTTCGGGTGTCCAATGTATGTGTATCCAAGGAGGGAGCACTTCAGGCACCTGGAAGCGCGAGGAATCCTCGGTGCCTATATGGGACCGGGTGGAGGTCCTCACATGGACAGGGTTTACGTGAAACGTGGGAATGGGGGAGCAGTGCGGATGTACAGGCACACGGCTGCTCCACCTGCTCTAGTGAAGGATTTCGCGCAGCGATTTCACATGGCTGGGGAGGCTACGGCGGACCCAGTTGTGCTAGAGAACTATGAGCAGGGTGAGTTTGAGATCCTACCCGACCAGTACACCAGTGTAGTGCCGGAAGCTGAGTTCTTGCCCAACATGAAGAAGTGGGTGAAGAGCACTAGTGTGCGTGCAGTGCGTCCACCAGCCAGTCGTGAACACATGATGCCAGAGAGGGGCAGAAATGTGGATTGGGCTGAGGGGGAGCATCCGGGTCTGGGCCATCAACACTGGGAACCAGGAAGAACGCTGCATAGGCGTTTCAAACCGACAGACGAGCTACCCGAGGGTGAGCCCGAGTTTTCTCCTAGAGTGTTGGGTGCAGAGCTGCTGGCGCGACATGAGCGCTGGCACACACCAGAGATCAGTGAGGCAGTGGTTGCAGCACGCTGCGATCATGCAGCGGCTGACAATGCTGCAGCGGTGGCACACTGGGACTATGATGCAGCAAACCAGCCGTCTGGGCCTTTACACCATGAGTTTAGGCCTGCAGAGACAATCCCTACGAGGGATAGGGCTGTGTTGCACATAGGGGACTGTGATATCCATCCGCTTCCAACTGATGAGGAAGTGAGTGATACTGAGTCTAGTGATGGAGGTGAGGATGACTCTGCGTCTGAGTCTAGATCCCGCTCGCGTTCAGCGGAACCAGTCCAGCGGTCGATGGGCAAGGAGCTGAGTGAGCCACCCCCACCTGTGCGAGCTGACGGTCACGGCGGCGGCCGAAGTCACCGCGGGTCCACGGTGTCAGGGCGTGATGACCGTGACAGATATGATGAGCCGAGGCATATATCTGGGTCTGAGGGCCAGGGGCAAGGCGAGCTACGGCATGTGCCTAGCGGAATAGCGACAGGAGGTGATGGCTCAGGGGGAGAGTCAGCACCAAGTGCCGCGAGGGGCAGCGGAGAACGTCTGGATCCGCCACATGAGGTGAGGGTTCGATGGGTTCCAAAGCCTTTTCACTTGATTCGCAAAGTCTTAAGACCTGCTGTCCATGCTGTGGGAGCAATTGTGAGTGATGCTGCTGTTGAGCGCATTTCCCCGGAGGAAGCACGTGAGCATGTGAGTGATGCTGCGAGCCCCACAGTAGTGAATGATGATGAGAATGACGTCGGTGACTGTTCTGATGGAGTGTCAGCTGCAGCTGACAGTGTGCCTCCTGATGCAGAAAAGACGACGGGGCAGAAGGTGACTCCAAACGGTGGCCCTACTGCTAGCCTTAGTGAGTCCAGGCGTGCAGCTACCGTGAGGAAGAGGGTCGAGGCCGTAGTAGATGATCCAACGGGTGCAGCAGGCCATGCGTGGCGCTCATCGTGAGAAGTGGATCACGGCAATGCTCGATGAGCTGACCTCCTTAAGAGAACATGATGTGTTTGAGCTGGTTGAGTGGCCCAACAGGAGTGAAGCCTGTGACAGGCAAGTGGGTGCTTAAGATCAAGCGAGGAGCACAGGGTGAAATTGAGCGTTTCAAGGCCAGATACGTAGCCAGGGGATTTACGCAAGTGGAGGGCGTAGATTTCTTTGAGACATGGGCCACCTGTGGGCAGTTATGCTACCTTCAGGGCTCTGTTATCAGTCTGTGCAGTAGAGGATCTAGAGACGAGGCATATAGACATCAAATGTGCTTTCCTGAATGGTGTTCTGGAGGAGGAAGTGTATGTGGCACAACCTCCGGTACTAGACGATGGGTCTGGTATGGTGTGGCCGTCTGAAAAAGGCGTTGTATGGTCTGAAGCAAGCTGCCAGGGAGTGGCACAAAGCGCTTGCAGAACTCTTGTTGAATATGGGTTTTGTGAGATCAGCCAGTGACCCTGCACTGTTCATTTGCAAAGTAGGACGTTGTCTTATTTTTCTGTGGGTCGATGATCTGCTGATTTTCGGCCACAGAGAGCAGATGGATGATGCCATCAGAAAGATTCTTGAGGCATTTGAGGGTCGTGACCTGGGGGAGCTGGGATATGTGCTGGGCATGGAGGTCATACGTGATCGAACTGCTCGCACTATCACCATCACACACAGAAAGAGCATCAGGGACATGCTAGAGAGATTTGGCATGAGTGAGTGCAGACGGGCGCCAACTCCGTTGGGTACCAAAGCAGAAAAATGTTTAGTCTGAAGGAAGATCCTAGCCAGGCGAAGGCTACAGGCACAGAGCATAAGAGGTTTATGCAAGCCGTAGGAAGCATCCAGTATGTGGCAGTTGTGTCGCGTCCAGACATTGCGTTTCCGGCTAATGTCTTGGCCAGGCATATGGCTGGGAGTGCCAAAATGTCATTGGAATGGTGTCCTTCACGTACTGAGATACCTGCGAGGGACCATAAACTTTGGCTTGACCTTTAGTGGCTCCAATGGGGGATGTGAGGTGTTGGAAGCATTTACGGATGCTGACTTCGCCAATGGCTGCTTGCTTGAAGAGCGTGTCAGGAGTAGTAGTCCGGATGCATGGGAACTGTGTGTTCTGGCGTTCGAAGAGGCAGACATTGTGGCTGGTGATACAACTGAGGCAGAGCTCATAGCAATGAGTTCAGCAGCCAATTGAGGTGATGTGGGCTAAGCAGTTGTGCACTGATCTTGGGTTTGGTCGGCTGTGACCAACGCTGTGGGGCGCAACAAGAGTGCCAACTTGCTAGCAGTGAACCCATCTCTAGTGACCGCTCTAAGCACATCAGGGTCAGGGACCTGAGGGTCCGAGAGTTCGTAGAACGANTAATAGAGCCCTGAAAGTAGCATAGCTGCCCACAGGAGCCAAGTCTCGAAGAAATCAACGCCTTCTACTGCGTGAATCCTCTAGCTACATATCTAGGTTTGAAACGCTCAATTCACCCTGTGCACCTCGCTTGATCTTAAGCACCCACTTGCCTGTCACAGGCTTCACTCCTGATGGACACTGACCAGCTCAAACACGTCGTGCTCCCTTAAGGAGGTCAGTTCATCTATCATTGCTGCAATCCACTGCTCACGATGGCAGCCTCTCATGGCTTGCTGCCCGTTGGATCGTCCAGCACAAACTCGACCTTCTTCTTCACAGTGGCTGCACGCCGGGACTCACTGCAGCTAGCAGTCTTGCCACTGTAAAGATTCACTCCTGTCCCGTCGTCTTTTCTGCATCAGGAGTCACACTGTCAGCTGCAGCTGACACTCCTTCAGACAAGTCACCGACGTCACTCTCCATATGGACTACTGTGGAGCTCCCAGCATCATCATGCTCACGGTGCATCATCCGGGGAAATGCGCTCAACAGCTACATTATCTCTCTCATTCACTCTCACAGCATGGACAGCAGGTCTTAAGTTTCGGCGAATCAATTTGAAAGGTTTTGGAACCCATCGAACCCTCACTCTTGTGGTGGATCCAGATGTTTTCTCCGCTGCCTCCTGCGGCACTTGGCGCTAACTCTCCCCCTGAGCCAGCTCCGCCTGCCTCTACTCCACTAGGCACATGCCATAGTGCGCCGTGCCCCTGGCCCTCAGACCCAGATATATGCCGTGGCTCATCATGTCCGGCGGTCATCACGCCCTGACACCGTGGACCCGCGGTGACTTCGGCGCCGCCGTGACCGTCAGCTCGCACAGGTGGGGGTGGCTCACTTGACTCTTGCCATCGACCGTTGGACTCGCTGCGGTGAACGCGAGCGCGATCGAGACTGAGATTCTAAGGGCTCAGATGCCTCTGGGAATGACTCAGCGAGTCACTGGCAGCCTCTGGCTGTTCCTCCCCCTCAGACACATCATTCTCACTACCCTGTGGCTCAATGCGGCAGCCACTCAAGTCCAGCACTGCTCTATCCGCGTAGGATCACATCTCTCGGTCTTGTCTCAGCATTGTGCGGACCAGACGGTTGCTGAGCCGCATCATACTCCCAGTGTGGTACCTGTTCACACAGTCCTCGGCCGTGTAAGCGCAACGCGCTGTCACCACTGCCTCACTGATCTCAGGCGTGTGCCACCGCTCATGCCTGGCTATCAACTCAGAGCCCAAAACACGCGGTGAAAACGGCGGCTCACCCTCAGGCAACTCATCATCCGGCACATAGCGCCGATGCAACTGCCTGCCTGGTTCCCAGTGTGTGTGCCCAGCGCTGGATGCTCCCCTCAGCCCAATCCACATTTCTGCCCCTCTCTGGCATCATGTGATCACGACTGGCTGGTGGTCGCACTGCCCTAACACTAGTTGATCTCAACCATTTTTCATGTTGGGCAAGAAACCAACGTCAGGTACTACACGAGTATGCTCATCGGGCATGATCTCGAATTCTCCCAGCTCGTAGTTCTCCAACATGACCGGATCCACCGTAGCTTGCTCCGACATGTGGAAACGTTTCGAAACTCTCTCAGCAGAGCTGGTGGAGAAGCCGTATGCTATACATACGCACTGCCCCCCATTCCCTCGCTTCACGTAAGCTCTATCCATGTGAGGACCAGCACCCGGTCCCATATAGAAACCGAGCACTCCTCTCTCGTCCAGGTGCCTGAAGTCCTCTCTCTCGGGCATACACATACATCGGACACCCGAAAGGCTTCACCTGGGCCACCACCAGATGGACGACGTGTCTCACATTCCTGAACCATAACAGATATGGCACAATCTGCCTGACATCCACATTCACACACTGGGCGACAAACTTCCCATCGCCCTGGCCATACCCTCATCAGCCAGAGCCTGCAGACTCATCTGCTGAGCCTGAGCTCTCCTCGTCTGCAACTGTGCAGCTCTCACAGCCTCATTCGTTGACCACGTTCACGACTGGTCTGCACATGTCTCTCCTCCATTTCTGTTTGGCCTCCTTCCGCCTAACACCCTCTAGAGCTGTGCTAGGCGTCAGGTTATGCGCATGGTTCACACACATATACGCCTCTGGCCACAGAAATGCAGGCACAGCCGCTTGTAGCAGGCTTGCTCTCACACTTCTGTTCAGCACACCGATCTTTCTCTCCACCATTCCGTTGGACTCATGCTGGCACGTGGCAGTGTACGTGTGCTCAATGCCACGCCACGCTAGGTACTGAGCCAGCTGGTTAGAGCTGAACTCACCACCCTGGTCAGTGTGCAGCCTCCGCACCCCAACCTCTCTATCATACACGATCTGAGTGCGGATTCGCTCAATCAGCAGGCATATCATTTCCGCAGCCCCACTCTTGGACTTCAGCGGAATCACATGGGAATACCGGGAGTACTCATCCACCACTACCAGGATGTAGTTCATACCCCCGATTCCTACTGGCTTGATCTGCCCTGCTAGGTCAGCATGCAACACTTCTCCAGCATAGGTGGCATTCTCAGTCACCTTGCCCCGTGCTGTGCTCTATCGCCGCTTCTCTGTTCAGCCACGTGGCAACCATGACACTGAAGCGCTACCCCCGTAGGTTTCAGCATCTTCAGGTCATACAGTTGTGGGTTTCTTCTCATCAACTGGAGTACCCGATTGCCAGCATGGTGAAAAGCGATATGCACTAGGAATGATGGGTCAACCTGAAGGAATATCCTTGTTCATTTGGTACACCGGTCACTTGCAGCAACTTGCTGCTGCTCTCGGCACCCATTTCCCGTTCCTATGGAACAAGTTATTCGCACTCGTCCAGGTTGCTCCTCTACCTACCGGCCGCATTTGCCATATTGGCCTGCCCTTCCATAGAACCATGTCAGAGTGGGTTTCCCATCGTCATCCTCACCCTGCTCACAGTTCCTGTGGAACCCATAGCTCTGGTCATAAAACCCAGGCATCACTACCCGGTTTGCATTCTTGCCAGTATGCAAGTATATCTCAGGACTTCTTCAACTCCTTTGTGGAAAGGATGTTGATAGGACTAGCCGGCAACCAGTAACGTTTGTCAACTCTATGTCTAATTGGTGTGATAGTGCCCTGCTCACTCACATACTCTCCCAGTTGGCTCTGATCGTGGCCCACCACCATACATGTCTAGCCTGCCCTGGTCAAGAGGCTGACACTGCGGCATATCTGGTGGCTTGATCTCGCAAAACATATCATAGTCGAAGCATATGTTTATGTCTGAGCCACTGTCTATTAGGAAGTGTACGGCATGTTTGGAGCGGCCCATCAGCACAGTCAGCTCGCAGCTTATCCAGGTCAACTACAGCTACCTGAGGGCCACCGCGGCCCTTGCCACGGCCTCGCCATGCAGCTGCTTGCTTCTGCAGTAATTGTTTGACCTCTGCGGAGAGGCAATGGACCATCCTTTTGCACATGTCCAGGCTTATCACAGTTGAAGCATTTCCTCTTTTCTGCTCCCCCTGCTGCCCCTGCTCCCACTGCTGCTACCTGTGGGGGTGAACCTTGGCGACCACCGTAGCGTCCACCTCGCGTACCCACGACCCCCATGGCGCTGCTGGTCCACCGCGATCGTCCCGTGGGAATCGCGATGGACCCTGCTTGCTGTTCGTCTGGGCATGTGTCTGTCGTGATCCAGCCATGCACAGAACTACGGTGACCATGCATGGAGTGGATTCACGGTGCTGATCCGGAGTGGCTATGGGGCAGCCATGCACCGATGGCTGACCATATGCACGAGCAATGCATGCAAGATTGCGTGCCGCAGACATTGATTCTGATCGTATCCGTATGAGACGTTGATTGAACGCTTATATAGGCTCTACAGATCGTAGTGTAATCACTCTCTCTTCTACTGTCCTAAGACTCACGTGCATTCATCCTCCAACTGAAGGTACAGCGCTGTCCACGGACAGATACCTAAGACAGCAAGGTATGTTGACAGCACCAACCCCTGCGCATGACGACATGCCCAGGATCCCACAGGCCTTAGGCGCGGTCCACTGAATTACAACATGGTATCGGTGATGATTGTGGGGATTCTTGTGATGTCTGTTAGCATGCGATAGAGTCCAGGGGGAACCTGCGGTTACGGCTGCACGCTCCGATGAGTGTGCTACACCGCTCTAGTGTATAGCCGACCGTAGAGAGGACTAGAAAAGCTAATGCAGAATGCTACGGCGGAGCTGCATTATGCTTGTGTGCTGGTCTCGCAAAGAGGCCTACGGGTCTGCGTTTCCTGCGACATATGGTGGTCATGTTGCAGGACACCACCACTCCGAGACGATTCAATGGCATCTCGCCAAGGGTCTATCGGTTCTGACGGTGTGGAGGGAGCAGTTAACCTTCCGCATCATCGCACTCGCTCTACAGTGCGCCGCGAGCAGGCGCGGAGGGTCAGTCCATGCCCCACGGGGAAGGACAAGACGCTGGGACCTACGGGTATCTCAGTGTTAACCCTCTGCAGGCCGCCATGCCGGGCAACGCTGATCCTACGGGGAATGCGGGTGCTCAGGCAGCGGTGCACGGAGCGCAGGAAGTGCCACACGTTGCCCAGACAGCATGGGCAGCGCAGCAGATACCACCTCCGATACCGCAGCCTTCGCAGGCTGCGATGTCATCCGGGGCGGCAGCAACAGCCGGGACGATCGATGTTGCAACTCTCGCGAGCGCGCTATCGCTCGTAATGCCTAAGTCTACGCCGGGAAAGTCGCTAGTAGACAAGCACAAGTTCCCGGTATGGAACCACAGATATGATCACTTTCGGGTGTTCAAGAAAGAGGTAGAGAGTTGGGCAAACATGGTGGGGGAAAGTAGCCTGCTAGTGAATGATCCACTGGCACAGAATAGCCAGGCTCATGAGTCAGTCAAGCATTGGCTATTCGTGACATTACCAAAGGAGGATAGGGATTTCGTGTCAGACTGCAGTTTTGTCCATGAGATATGGGCATTGCTGCATGCCAAGTACATGCCTTCTGTCGAAGTAGAAATACAGAAGCTATACCAGCAACTCAGTGGTGCCAGGCAGGCGGAAAGCCACTTGAGAAACATGTCAACGAGGTAGTTGGTATAGTGAACCAGATGAGGGGTCTGGGAGAAGCTGTGCCTGATCAGTTATACCGCTCTAGGCTACTGGCAGTGGACAAAGAGTATGCACTGCTGCAGCCGATGCTGCAGCAACTGCCAGTGCAGCAGATAGTGTCCACGCTGCTGACGCATGCTCAGAATAGCAGCCAGTCTGCCCCATCGCGATTCCCACGGGATGATCGCGGTGGTCAGCAGAGATTTGGGGGACGAGGGTATCGTGGTGGACGCCACGGTGGTCGCCATGGTGCACCCCCAGAGGTTGCCGCAGTGGGAGCAGGGGGAGCAGATAAGCGCAAGTGCTTCAATTGTGAGAAGCCTGGCCATCTGCAGAAAGATTGCCCTTTGCTCTCCGCAGAGGTCAAGCAGTTCCTACAGAAACAGGCAGCTGCAGGGCGAGGCCGTGGCAGAGGCCGCGGGGGCCCTCAGGTGGCTGTGGTAGACCTAGCGGAACTGCGAGCTGACTGTGCTGATGGGCCGTCGCCCAACATGCCATACACATTTCTGGTGGATAGTGGGTCTGACCTGAACATATGCTTCGACTATAGCATGTTCAGTGAGGTCAAGCCACCAGATATCACAGAGTGCCAGCCCTTAGACCAGGGCAGGCTCAAGATATATGGCATGGGCACTATCAGGGCGAATGTGGGGAAGTACGTGACAGTACAGGGTGAGTTGGTGCCTGTAGATATTGAGCTGGATCATGTCTACTGGGTGCCAGCCAGCCCGATCAATATCCTATCAACGACTGTGCTGAAGCGGTCGAACGTGTACTTGCACACAGGCAAGGCTAACACAGTAGAGATGCCGGGTTTTTATGACCAAGCACAAACATTTGTGGGCAACTGTGAGCAGGGAGTTGATAGTGATGATAACCCCACATTGAGCTGGTACTGCGGGACGGGCAGACCAATATGGGAACTGCGCCCTGTAGATTCAGGGACAGACTGGACCAGTGCCAATAACCTTTTCCACAGAAATAGGAAATGGGTTGGTGAGCAGGCGAGAATCGCTGCGGTAGATGGTGTGCCTATTGGTCAGAGATCTTCTTATCGACTTGACCCAGCATTTCTGGTACATCTCTCGTTTCATCATGCGGGCAACCGGATTCTCAAACTAATGACTGAGAATCCAGACCTGTATGACCTCAAGTTGCCTAAACCCACGGGAGTAGCGCTTGAGTGTCATGGTTGCCACGTGGCGGAGCAGAGAAGTGGCGACAGAGCACGGCATGGGGGCAAAGTGACAGAGAATGCCTCGTATGCTGGAGAAGTATTGCATGCGGATCTGGCTGGACAGATTAAGCCAGTAGGCATAGGCGGAATGAACTACGTCCTGGTAGTAGTGGATGAGTACAGCAGGTACTCACATGTGATCCCGCTGAAGTCAAAAAGCGGTGCTGCGGAGATGATATGTCTTCTGATAGAACGCATCCGCACTCAGATTGTCTATGACAAGGAGGTAGGGGTGCGGAGGCTGCACACGGACCAAGGAGGTGAGTTCAGCTCGAGTCAGCTGGCTCAGTACCTTGAGTGGCGAGGGATAGTACACACGTTCACTGACACCGCCCAACATGAGTCAAATGGGTTGGTAGAACGTAAGATCGGTGTGCTGAACACGTCAGTGCGGGCGAGTCTGCTGCAGGCAGCAGTGCCTGCATTCCTGTGGCCAGAGGCATACATGTGCGTGAACCATGCACACAACCTGACGCCGAGCACAGCACTGGAGGGTGTGAGGCGGAAGGAGGCAAAGCAGAAGCTGGAGGATAGGTTTGTTGCCACCAGCTCTGAGCCATGGTCCACGAACGTGCAGCAGCGGGCTAAGCAGCTGAGAGTCAGGAAGGCTGCAGCGCATGCGCTGAGTCTGAATGAGCTGTGTGAGACGCTGGTTGCCAGGAGAGAATTGGCATTTGTGGCACAGCACATGAGAAATGTGAATGTCAGAGAGATTGTGCCATACTTGTTGTGGTTTAGGAAGGTCAAGGAAGATGACTTCCGTCTCGTGGTGGCACAGGTGAAGCCTTTCGGGTGTCCAATGTATGTGTATCCAAGGAGGGAGCACTTCAGGCACCTGGAAGCGCGAGGAATCCTCGGTGCCTATATGGACCGGGTGGAGGTCCTCACATGGACAGGGTTTACGTGAAACGTGGGAATGGGGGAGCAGTGCGGATGTACAGGCACACGGCTGCTCCACCTGCTCTAGTGAAGGATTTCGCGCAGCGATTTCACATGGCTGGGGAGGCTACGGCGGACCCAGTTGTGCTAGAGAACTATGAGCAGGGTGAGTTTGAGATCCTACCCGACCAGTACACCAGTGTAGTGCCGGAAGCTGAGTTCTTGCCCAACATGAAGAAGTGGGTGAAGAGCACTAGTGTGCGTGCAGTGCGTCCACCAGCCAGTCGTGAACACATGATGCCAGAGAGGGGCAGAAATGTGGATTGGGCTGAGGGGGAGCATCCGGGTCTGGGCCATCAACACTGGGAACCAGGAAGAACGCTGCATAGGCGTTTCAAACCGACAGACGAGCTACCCGAGGGTGAGCCCGAGTTTTCTCCTAGAGTGTTGGGTGCAGAGCTGCTGGCGCGACATGAGCGCTGGCACACACCAGAGATCAGTGAGGCAGTGGTTGCAGCACGCTGCGATCATGCAGCGGCTGACAATGCTGCAGCGGTGGCACACTGGGACTATGATGCAGCAAACCAGCCGTCTGGGCCTTTACACCATGAGTTTAGGCCTGCAGAGACAATCCCTACGAGGGATAGGGCTGTGTTGCACATAGGGGACTGTGATATCCATCCGCTTCCAACTGATGAGGAAGTGAGTGATACTGAGTCTAGTGATGGAGGTGAGGATGACTCTGCGTCTGAGTCTAGATCCCGCTCGCGTTCAGCGGAACCAGTCCAGCGGTCGATGGGCAAGGAGCTGAGTGAGCCACCCCCACCTGTGCGAGCTGACGGTCACGGCGGCGGCCGAAGTCACCGCGGGTCCACGGTGTCAGGGCGTGATGACCGTGACAGATATGATGAGCCGAGGCATATATCTGGGTCTGAGGGCCAGGGGCAAGGCGAGCTACGGCATGTGCCTAGCGGAATAGCGACAGGAGGTGATGGCTCAGGGGGAGAGTCAGCACCAAGTGCCGCGAGGGGCAGCGGAGAACGTCTGGATCCGCCACATGAGGTGAGGGTTCGATGGGTTCCAAAGCCTTTTCACTTGATTCGCAAAGTCTTAAGACCTGCTGTCCATGCTGTGGGAGCAATTGTGAGTGATGCTGCTGTTGAGCGCATTTCCCCGGAGGAAGCACGTGAGCATGTGAGTGATGCTGCGAGCCCCACAGTAGTGAATGATGATGAGAATGACGTCGGTGACTGTTCTGATGGAGTGTCAGCTGCAGCTGACAGTGTGCCTCCTGATGCAGAAAAGACGACGGGGCAGAAGGTGACTCCAAACGGTGGCCCTACTGCTAGCCTTAGTGAGTCCAGGCGTGCAGCTACCGTGAGGAAGAGGGTCGAGGCCGTAGTAGATGATCCAACGGTGCAGCAGGCCATGCGTGGCGCTCATCGTGAGAAGTGGATCACGGCAATGCTCGATGAGCTGACCTCCTTAAGAGAACATGATGTGTTTGAGCTGGTTGAGTGCCCAACAGGAGTGAAGCCTGTGACAGGCAAGTGGGTGCTTAAGATCAAGCGAGGAGCACAGGGTGAAATTGAGCGTTTCAAGGCCAGATACGTAGCCAGGGGATTTACGCAAGTGGAGGGCGTAGATTTCTTTGAGACATGGGCACCTGTGGGCAGTTATGCTACCTTCAGGGCTCTGTTATCAGTCTGTGCAGTAGAGGGTCTAGAGACAAGGCATATAGACATCAAATGTGCTTTCCTGAATGGTGTTCTGGAGGAGGAAGTGTATGTGGCACAACCTCCGGTACTAGACGATGGGTCTGGTATGGTGTGGCGTCTGAAAAAGGCGTTGTATGGTCTGAAGCAAGCTGCCAGGGAGTGGCACAAAGCGCTTGCAGAACTCTTGTTGAATATGGGTTTTGTGAGATCAGCCAGTGACCCTGCACTGTTCATTTGCAAAGTAGGACGTTGTCTTATTTTTCTGTGGGTCGATGATCTGCTGATTTTCGGCCACAGAGAGCAGATGGATGATGCCATCAGAAAGATTCTTGAGGCATTTGAGGGTCGTGACCTGGGGGAGCTGGGATATGTGCTGGGCATGGAGGTCATACGTGATCGAACTGCTCGCACTATCACCATCACACACAGAAAGAGCATCAGGGACATGCTAGAGAGATTTGGCATGAGTGAGTGCAGACGGGCGCCAACTCCGTTGGTACCAAAGCAGAAAATGTTTAGTCTGAAGGAAGATCCTAGCCAGGCGAAGGCTACAGGCACAGAGCATAAGAGGTTTATGCAAGCCGTAGGAAGCATCCAGTATGTGGCAGTTGTGTCGCGTCCAGACATTGCGTTTCCGGCTAATGTCTTGGCCAGGCATATGGCTGGGAGTGCCAAATGTCATTGGAATGGTGTCCTTCACGTACTGAGATACCTGCGAGGGACCATAAACTTTGGCTTGACCTTTAGTGGCTCCAATGGGGGATGTGAGGTGTTGGAAGCATTTACGGATGCTGACTTCGCCAATGGTGCTTGCTTGAAGAGCGTGTCAGGAGTAGTAGTCCGGATGCATGGGAACTGTGTGTTCTGGCGTTCGAAGAGGCAGACTATTGTGGCTGGTGATACAACTGAGGCAGAGCTCATAGCAATGAGTTCAGCAGCCAATGAGGTGATGTGGGCTAAGCAGTTGTGCACTGATCTTGGTTTGTCGGCTGTGAAGCCAACGCTGTGGGGCGACAACAAGAGTGCCAACTTGCTAGCAGTGAACCCCATCTCTAGTGACCGCTCTAAGCACATCAGGGTCAGGGACCTGAGGGTCCGAGAGTTCGTAGAACTCGACGAGTTGACTATCAGCTGGGTTAGCACGGTAGACATGCTAGCTGATATGTTTACAAAGGTGTTGGCAGGACCAGCACTGGCAAAATTTAGAGATAGACTGCAGCTTGCGGTAGTACAAGCTTAGTCTAGGGGGAGTGTCGTGATCCAGCCATGCACAGGACTACGGTGACCATGCATGGAGTGGATTCACGGTGCTGATCCGGAGTGGCTATGGGGCAGCCATGCACCGATGGCTGACCATATGCACGAGCAATGCATGCAAGATTGCGTGCCGCAGACATTGATTCTGATCGTATCCGTATGAGACGTTGATTGAACGCTTATATAGGCTCTACAGATCGTAGTGTAATCACTCTCTCTTCTACTGTCCTAAGACTCACGTGCATTCATCCTCCAACTGAAGGTACAGGCGCTGTCACGGACAGATACCTAAGACAGCAAGGTATGTGACAGCACCAACCCCTGCGCATGACGACATGCCCAGGATCCCACAGGCCTTAGGCCGCGGTCCACTGAATTACAACAGTGTCAACAGCGTAGACACTATCTGCTGCACTGGCATGGCTTGCAGCATGGGCTGCAACAGGCTGTACTCTCTGTCTACTGCCAGCAACCGTGATCTGTACAACTGATCAGACACAGTCTCACCCAGTCCTCTCATCTGATTCACTATGCCCACCACCTCATTCACATGCTTCTCCAGCGGCTTGCCAGCCTGCTGGGTACTGCTGAGCTGGTGATACAGCTTCTGTATTTCTACTTCCACTGATGGCATATACTTAGCATGTAGCAGCGACCAGACCTCATGGACAAAACTACAGTCTGCCACGAAATCTCTATCCTCCTTTGGCTTCACTATGCCCACTGAGTAGTCCAGTGTGCATCCCAATGTGCAGCCCAGCGTGCAGCCTAGCGTGCTGCCCGCTGTGCAGCCCGCTGTGCATATGCGTGCTACGCCCCGTGCGTCGCGGCCTGAGCTCCTGCTTCCCCCGCAGGTTCAGCGTTACCCGGCAATGCAGCCTGCAAAGGACCTGCATTGGGATACCCAAAGGTCCCAACACGCTGTTCTTCCCCGTAGGTCACGAACTGGTCCTTTGCGGCCTGCTCGCGGCTGTGGAGCGCGTGTGGTGGTGAGGACGAACTTCTTCTCCATCCTCACCGTCAGAGCCGATAGATCCTTGGCGAGATTCCATTGGAACTTCTCGGCGTGGTGGCATCCCGCAACACGACCATCGTATGTCGCGGGACACGGAGACCCGTAGGCCTCTCTCCGAGACCAGTACACCAACAGAATGCAGTCCAGCCGTAGCGTTATGCATCTGTGTACTCTAGTCTCTCTACGGACTCTACAGCTAAACGCTAGAGCGGTGTGAATCGCTCATCGGGACGCTCAGCCGTAGCCGTAGACCCCTGGACTCTATCGCAAGCATACACACATTGCTAGAATACCCACAAACATCACCGATACCATGTCGTAATTCAGTGGACCGAAGCCCTTGGGCATCGTGGGATCTAGGCACTGCTGTAGCTGTGCGCAGGGGGTCGCACTGTCACATACCTGGCTGGTGTACATGCTCCGCTGTGACAGGCGCTCTTCAGTCTTTGGAATATAGCACGTGAGACTTTAGCAGAAGAAGAGTGATTACACTTTGATCAGTAGAGCCTATATAAGCGTTCAACCAAACGTCTCATACGGATACGATCAGAATCATTGTCTGCGGCACGCAATCTAGCATGCATTGCTCGTGCATATGGTAAGCCATCGGTGCATGGCGTCCCATAGCCACTCCGGAACAGCACCGTGTATCCATGCATACATGGTCTCCGTAGTCCTGTGTATGCCACCATGCATGGTCTCCGTAGTCCTGTGCATGGCTGGATCACGACACACGGCTCACGGGTGCGCAGTTCGTGCCAGGTGGTCGCCTGGCCGGCTCGCATCTGCTGGGTAGCATGTGAGTCTAGACTCTAGTTGTACGTTCGCTTGGTGCACTGGATTGGAGCCCCTCGATGTAACAATGCAGGTGTTTCCTCGAGATCTCAAGCGTCATGTGCCACGAACCTCGCACACGTTCCAATTTCACTTTGCCGTGCGAACCCTACGCACGACCAAGGCTCACATACACTCACGCCCATCACACACATTTCCACGCCCACGCACGCGCTCTAACCCGCTGTGCACACCGGGACGCATCAAGCGAGTCATGACACACGTAGCAGCAAGCGCCAACGAGCACAGGAGCCCGAGCCACAATGAACCCACACAACCGCAATCCAGCGTACTCCACAGCCGTACCAAAGCCACGCACTCCAACCGTCCGCACCATGCGCCACCGTCCGCCATTATGCGGCCACGGCCGCCCGCACACTCTCACACCCCACTAGGCATGGCCCCAAAAGTTATATGGCAAGTCATATCCGCTAACGCTGTATGTCATGTATTATACATATATTGTATCCGGGGTTATTATAACGCGTGTAACGTTATAGGCGTGATGTAACGTTATATTTTGCGTGTAACGTTATCCACATGATATCGACGTGATATACACACGAGCGGCGTTACATAGGGGTGTTCGGCATGATATAAACACACAAGGACATAAAATGGGCCCAGAGACAAGCACAGAAAGGCGCAGAATCACATAGGTATCACGAGTCATTGTCTGAACAATGCATGTTCACTTCCTCACATCTGAAACGTAATCACCGCCGAGCAGGGCGAACGGCAAAAGCGCGACAAATATGGCGCCGTCACAGGTGCCGCCCAGTTCATCCCGCTCGTACATGAGACGTACGGCAGGGTTGGATGGGACGCGTACCGCTTCCTCCAGACGGTCGCGGAGGTTGCCGCGGGACACGGCGCGGTGTCAAAGCGTACTTTCCTGCTCAATGCCATGCGCGACCTGTCCACGACATTGTGCCGCGCGCCGGCGCGCCAAGCCCGCGCGGCCGCGCCGCTCCGTGCTAGACTGGTGGGCCGGGCGCTGCTGCCGGGCCTTCCTGTCCCCACAGACGGCCTGCCGGCGTTGACAGGCCATCGCGCATAGGCTTGCGTCGCCCCCCCCCCCCCCCCCCCTCCGCCCATCTTGCCCCGCGTGCCCCCTCCCTCCACCCATTTCGCCCTTCAGCCCCCCCCCCCCCCGCACCCGATCCCTCCCTCTTTTCTCCCTCCCTCTTTTCTCCTCGCAGCGCACGTCCGCCGTTTCTCCTCTGCGCCCCTCCCCGGACACCGCTCGGGCTGCCGGGCTGGCGCAGGCTACGGCTCCTGGGACCGATGCCTCGCGGCCTCGGACATGGCCGTAGCGTGCGCTGTCGCGCCCGTGCAGACTACTAGTGTCGCGTCGACGACCGCTTGTGGGCCCGGCGAGTGCTGGCTGTGTGTTTGGTGTGCGTGTGGCCTGCGTGGTACTGCGTGGTGTGTGCGTGTCTGCTTTTGCGATGGCGTTAGTTTGTTCTGGCATTTGCTCGTGCGGCGCGTGGCCTCAGTACTTGCGACGGCCGGTCTGTCTGTTTGCTTGTTGCCTGGTCTGTTGCCTCGGCGCTGCTGAGTCCTAGATCTATCACTGTGTAACACATCTGAAACGTATCACACTTCCTCACGTGCCGAGCACTTCTAACGATGCTGAGCAGCCTTCCCATTGTTTCAGCTGAGATCCAACATGTCTGCCTCGTCCTCATCAATCCCAAACTCTTCCATCAAGAAGATCATCATGCCCGCACGTTCATGAGCCAACCTGCTTCCGTTTTTGGAGTAGATCAAGCCCCACTTGGATCAGTTTCGCTCCGCAGCACTCAAACTAGAATGGTATCAGATCATATGCTGTGGGCAGGTCAGATTTAGCAAGCCCACAATTTGGATCCGTGCGCAGTTTGACCGAATGCGCGCACAACGCGCTGACGGAATAGTGGGTAGGAGTGCGTGCACTGGAGGCCAACTTCTATATCGTTCGGCACCGTTATGCACCGACTCGGTCTACATAAACATAATGTTATATACGTTACATATATATGACGTTGATTATAACCATAACGATCCAGGCCATGCCTACACTCCCACGCACCTTGCAATTGGCACTAGCAACACTCCTCATGGATACAGCGATGTACTCATACACACGACCCACCTGAGAACTCGCACGCATGCCCTGACATGTGCAATCCCCATGCGAGCCCGGAGGCGCGCGCCCCCAGCTTGGGGCGGACCACCCCCGCGACAGCTGCAAAGTGCTCAGCCCTAGGACAGGATACGCAAGGCGCCCAGGATTCCACACCGCCACAATGCATTGCAATGGCGACGAGTCTTGAGCCAGCGTGGGGATGCAGGGGCGGGCGAGAAAGCGCAGACCCGGTGCAGACTACCGCCCCAGCATGTACCGTGCGGCACGGTCATCCGTGGAACCGCCGACTCTCGCACCTTGTTGTGAAAACCCGCCAGAACGTTTTCACAAGGCAATGCATCATGTTATATACATCATGTTATATACATCAGTAGGTATGGTTTCAGTCCCGGGGACTTCGACAATAGGTCTTGAGCTGCAACAGCTGAACTCGTGCGCAGTCGTTTCAGACACGATGTTGCAGTCGGCTGACAAGATTTACTTTTCTTGTATGGAAGGCTGGTGATCTGTCTATGTCTGCTCCTGCGCAGTCACAGTCGCCTCTGGTCATGTATGCCTTGAAATCCCTTGTTACGTGGTAATAATGTACAGCCATCGATTCGACCGGTCGCCACTGTATGACTGATGTGTTGCGCGCAACCAAAGCAGCCTGGTCAGGGGGACTGTGAAATGTGTAATTGGATTCTACACAATTAGAGATCACATGATAACATGTACACTGCACCTGTATGTACAAGAGTCACACGATTTCGGTCGCACAAAGCCGTTATAGGTAGCTGTCGTTTGCCGATCACGCATGGTTCCTTTGTGAGCCGACCATCACAATCGTGATTAATGGAAGTTGTATATACGAGAAGGATAACACCTTCCTGATGAAGCAGACTGCTTTGCCTGACTGCTTGCGATCCGTCCCCGTGGAAGTGCTGGAGGTGGCGCCCTTGCTGCGCCAATCACAGTGTCTGCTCGCCGTGAGAGTACGTGCTTGGTGCCTTTTGATTGGTGCTGGGACAATTCCTTTCGTGCAGAATTATGTGGGGTCCCAAATCGCAATGTTTGCAAACGGGCTCGCGCACCGACTTGGACAGCACGGTTATCACATACCAACAGAAATATACAAGGAATCTGCGCGAGAGGTTTTTCAGCTTCTGATTTCCGAACCAAGTCCACGCCGCACCGCAACCAGACCACAGGATTTACAGCTCGTCTTCCGTCATGACTGTCTGTACGTCATTCCTGAACGCCTGGCCTTGCGTTCCTCAAAATTCGGCTGTGTATACACGAGCTTATGCAGAGATCTCCGTTCATGTACGCAGTGCCCTGGGATGCCTGGTGCCAAGCTGTAAACTCTGCAAACATAATCCGAGCCGGAGGTGCGCGGTGAACTTTGACAAGAAATACCTTGTCAACGACATCTTGAAGGCCAAGTGCCAGGCGGTCATCCGGGTGGAAATAGTTGAGCGAGCGACAAATCAGCCCGTCGAAGATGCAACCCTCCGAGACGACATCATATTGCAGATGGCAATTTTGGACGGGAACACATATGACGCCAAATTTGAAGCTGGCATGGAGGGGGATTTCGAGTCCTGCCTTTTGCTGATGAACAATAAAGTGAGCTCTAGCCTTGATGTCTGTCTGGAGTACAATGCTGTTGTGGTTGTCGTTGTTTCCGATGCCATTTAAAGGATGTGAAACAGATCCTGCTTTTCGCGGAGATGATCAGACGACGAGCTTCGCATCCGGATTGTTGTGACAATGTCGCTGCTGGCTGTTGTAAATGCTATTGGCATGCGCCGTCGTGCCTCCTGCCTGAGATGGGCTCAGTGCTGTCTCAGACTGGCATGACGGTCCTCGATGGATGAACATCGTCACTTGCGATGACTGATCGAGGCACCCACCCAAGCACTGCTTGACTGAACCAGCGCCTGTGACTTTACCTCATGGCACTGCTGATATGGCAATTCTGATTGCTGCAGGGTGGGGGGATGGGTTGGTGGAGGAGCTTTTCACGCTCGTTGATTACATCTCGCTGATGCAATATGTCTGTGACCTGAAGCTGATTAAGGTTGAATATATATTGGCCAGATTGTTCGCAAATGTATTACTGTTGGCTGTGGCCATGTACAGTGTCACTGACGGTTCACGGAGCTAATGCTTGCTGTGGCAATTCTCCTATGTGTCAGCTTGTGAGGTGCATGTGCAACATACTGATAGGTTGCAAAACCGTGCCGTGGTACTCGCGAAATGACTTTGCACTGTGTTCCGGTACCAACAATCAACACCCAATCCTGTCGTTTCTGATACTTACAATGTTGAAGCATGCAGGGCACTCCGACACTCGTGGGTACTGCTGTCTCCAATGACCCACATGGCTTCATTCGAGTCCCTCTAGTGGGGAGCAGAGCAGTCCTCCCAGATCTTCGAGTCACCGATTCGTCTGAAGCAATGTTGTCAGGAAGGAAACCACCCCTTAGATTGATGATGCGTGCAGTCTACAAAGATTCACTTCTTCCAGTGCCGCACATCCGGCATGCAATTTCGGAGGGATTTGTGGTTGCGGTGCGTGCGATTGCACACTACAGGGTTGTGTTGAGGGCTTTCAAACATGTGTTGCTGCTGCATTTGCACTTTTGTATCTTGCTGCATTGCACGTTCTGCAATGCGTACAGACTCGACGGACAAGAACCGCAGGCAAGGTAGACATCCCTTCAGTAGATGACCATGTGAGCAAGCTGGAACACATGGGACGCGAAACTGTGAAGAAGCTGTCTGACATCATGGATGCTGCACATCAAGCAGGAATTGAAGATCTCCACATACACAGTGGCAGCAACAGGAAGTTGTGCATTGAAACTGTAGGCGCATTCCAGCAGCTGGCCTTGGCAGCTGAGAATGTATGTTCTAGATACATTTTTTTTGTTTCAAATGGCAGTCATGCAGCTGACACGCCAACTGTTACTGCCGTCAGTATGGCTTTCTCTTGATTTTGGCTAGCTTGCATGCCACATGTGCGACGCTTCGCATGTTTCAGCAGTGCCTGCATTTGTGACTGAAAAGAGCGAATGGCCGTGACCTAACCATGCATTACACGATATGCAGGATCCACACCTACAGAAACGGCTGCAGCAGGTTCTCAAGCTAAACAAGGAGAAGTGGGAAGAGGCGCGTGACCATGCGTTTAAAGCTGTTGTGGTGGACAACAGAATGCGTGTCTGGTGGGCCAGCACAACAAATTCATCTTCGCGGATAGGTGAGACTTTTGGATGCTTGACGTGAAATTTGCGATTTGCTGGATACAGTGCCAATATGTGTAGTTCCTGTGTCTCTATCTTGCTCAATGTCGTTAATTGCTAAATTCTGTCTGCGTCTACATGTGCCTGGTTCACTGTGACAGTCTTTAAGACATCTCTGACAGCAGTGTCGCGGCAAATCAGGGCAGCGTCTCACTTTGTTTGCATGATCACAGAGTTGGCACCATGCTTTGTTCACACTAGAGAGGCACATCGAAGTTGTTGGTCTATGGACAAATCGCTGTATGCACCGGTCCATGGACCCAGCTTCCTTCCTAGCAACAGCAGTGTCGCATACTGAATTGCATATGTGGCCTGGCGTAATCTCTTTATACTCGCACTTCAAAATGTCATCAGCCTGTTGCAGTCGTACGCTGTGTGACTAGAGGCATCTACCTGGATATCAGCAACTCTGATACAGGCGAGGCAGCACCCACCTCCCTCCCACATCAATGTTGGCATCAGTGACCCTGCACTTTCAGACAGTTTTATTCCAGGAACTGTCAACGTCGACAGGACACGAGATGCACATGTCAATTATATCGATGAACGCATAGCTGCCTCTGCTGACCCTTGCCCATTAATGATTTGTGCTGTCATCACGCTTGTAGTTAGCATAGCAGTGCCCTGTGCAGAAGCTCTAACACGCACATACAATTCATTTGGTAATAAGACAAAGATCGCTGCGTAGTCAGCTCTGCCTTCCTGTAGCTGGTACATGTGTGGTCCGCGAACAAGCTGATGGTCTCAGTCCAAATCGCTGTGCTGACATGCCTCATCAGTAGCGCACTTGGGTGACTGTTTGGATCAATTTTGGGTTGGGGTGTATAGGCGTTGCTACAGGAACTGTGGCTTGATAGACACATGGTCTGTCTGTGTTAGTGTGTGACTGGAGGGGCCACATATGAGAGGTTAGACTATCACACCATATACGCAACCGTTTGCTTGCCTGTTGTTAACCCTGATAGATTAATGAAATATTATCCGGTCCATATTTCGCTGGTCGAACCCCTTTTATGCTGTGGACTTGTGAACGCCGTGAACCGGTTGAGTGAAATTGTTCGAGAAGAAGTGGGCTACCATGTCAGCGGGCATACAACGCGTGATGTGTGCTGAAGGGTGAAGTAAACTATAGTTTATTGCACCGAGCACAGCGGCATTGCACACAAGATAACCATTGTTCTAGCCGGCTCACTACTGACGAGGCTTGTCCGCACTGATTGTAACGACATGAGATACGTTACCGAGGTATGCTCCACAAGGTGGTAGAACACAGGGACGGTTGTAACAACAGATCAATTTGGTTTTTGTTGCGTCCTATCTCCAATCTATGCCCATTTAGTGTGTCCAGAAGCTCGAATTCGAACGGGTGAGGGCTGCAGCCATTCTGCTGTACTCTGCTAGCTGCAGTTCACATGCTTCTTGTGGCTGGAGTTGTGTCCTGCAAGTGTCTTGAAATCATTGATTTCGCTTTCTGGCAACGCATGAACGCAAACTCTAAGTACTTCCTCATGCACCAAGCTGCACCAAAGAGATATCGCTGCTTCAATGCACCATGCTCCACATGCCGTGTTGAGAAAATTGGGGTGTATTGCCTCCATCTAGAGGTCATAAACCAGTGATGCAATCACATGTGCTGAAATAGGTGTGCCTCTGATATTGCTTATCAACCAGTGGAGAATGGAGACCGGGCATTGAATGCAAATCTGCTGAAGGCACGTCGGGCAAGCATGGGCATAGATGTGCATGTGGTTATTCAGTAGGCTTTGACAAGGCAACTTTGACAACGCACTTGTCTGTACACGCGTTCAGGTTGATAGGTCATATTTACTTGCAGGTATTGTATTCTCTTGCACCAAGGGAACTGTCGATTTGGAGACGCCAATAGCATTGATCCAAGAAGGAGGAAAGATACTGTTTGCCGCGGAGTGGACACAATCCCAACTGGACTTTGTTCGGCATCTGCAGCCAATGGCGTTGTCTCACTGGTGGCAACCAAATCACACTAACTGGGATCTGCTGGAATGGGATTCTGACGTATACAAAGGTTCAGGGCAGCTGGTCAAGGCTCAGATTGTGCGCAACTTGTGTAATTTTTTCACACATTGTTCGATCGAAAACAGTTGCAGGTGCAGTTGTTTTTCAGTCCACTTTGGGCAGGCGTTGTGCAGCTTCACCGCAGCAGAGGGCGAGTGTGCAGGTGGAACCCTCTCTGTCAGGGGAACCGTCACACACGGTGACCATCAAGGGAAATCACTCATTGCCGGGTCCATCCAACCGCGGACAACATTTTTCAAAGGACTTTTCTGATATCGAACGCGGTATCAAAATTGATATATCACAAGACAAGACTTCTCCGGAGCAGCGAAGCTTACCTCCTAGTCATGCTGCACTTCGTGGCTCAAATTCCGCTGCTATGATGGGGCAACGAAGCGCTGGTGCACCTGATTTGGCTTCACTGGCTCCTCAGCATGCTCAAGGCTCGGGCGCGTCGTCGCGCGGGCTGCAGACTGCATTCAATGAGGGCATCATGGGTGAGCCCGATTTCTTTCAATGCAGGTTGCATGCTGCAGAATATCATACATTGATCAGTGCATGCCAATCCATATTTTTTTACCCTGTATACTGTGCATTCGCGGATGCATGTTTCAGCGGTGAAGTGGCTGCTAGAATAGTGCAGGCCCTGACACACAGCACATTCGGTAGCTGAACCATCGACATGCCTGATGTGCTAGACCTGTGTGAGCCACATGTGTCTGGCCAAGATGTGATATTCATATGAATAATCACACAGGTGCTCGTTGAGGGTTTGTTGAAGGTTGCCTTGGCACCCAACAATCTTGGCCATTCGGTTAATTGCGAGAGTTGGTTCTCTGCATGGGAGCTGACCTGGCCTGCCATCGTTTGCAGATCACGTCAACACATTTTCGAGAGTAGTCCATTTTGGTAATGTACTGGTATCCTGATGCGGCCATCTCTTCACGCATGGTTGATGTTCAACGGACCTGTTTACCCCAGGGCTGGTCCACAGCTGTAAGTGATGTCAATGATCAGCTATAGAATTCTCAATTGTGTTTTACCTTGCAATACATCACTTCCCAGGACTGGGGCTGGGACTTTACCTGGTCCTACAAGCTCTTCCCATCTTGCGCCACTTGCCATAGTTGCGCTTCCCATGCTCGTTTGGGTCGCTTCACAGTGTCGTTCATCTCGGACATCAGAGTTCCCGGCCGGATCAATTTGTGTCTATGCTGTGAACTTTTGGTCTGATTGACCACCTGCACAATCCATACAGTGCATATCGTGTACAGCTTACAATGCACTGCTTGCAGTAGCGCGCCCGTTGATGCGCTACTGCAATTAAAAAAATTAATTAAAAATTAATTTTAAAAAAAATTACATAAAAATTACATATATACACAACTGCTGTCTCAGCCTATTTCGTTTTCGAGCGTGTGGTGCTTGAACGTTTGAGCCGACTTGGCGGATGTGGGCGTCCGCCCACATGGATGCATGTCAACCAGGACTGGTTGACATGCATCATATATATATATATATACTATTACATCGGCCTGGGTAGCATGTGGGTCTAGACTCTAGTTGTACGTTCGCTTGGTGCACTGGATCGGAGCCCCTCGATGTAACAATATATATGGGGTTTCTGCAAGGCTGAGTTTGCATGCCGTACCCAGTAGCAGTAGCAGCAGCAGTAGTAGTAGTGGTAGTAGTAATACCTTGAAGTAGTACCTAGTTATAGAAGTCATACCTTACCATCTACCACCCACTGGAGTCTGATATATAAGGCAATTTTACAGTTATTAAAACCATCCAGCACCGATTCTGTTTGCACCGACTTCTGGTTTTGATTGGGGAGATTGCAAAACTTCTGCATTGTCATTTGCACAGTGAAAGAGCTCTAGTGAACCGACATCAAATGTGATCGTATGCCAGAGCCACTGCGCAGTAGAATCGATCACGCAAGGGTTGTCATTTATACTTGATGTGCCGAGACTTAACCCACTACCACATCTGTGATGTATATGTATTCTACAACGCAACAGGACTAGAGTACTCCCATTTAGCAATATGAGCCACAAGTCAGGTGGTTTGGGAGAATTACCGCAATGCCTGTATTATTTCTCTAGCCTTGTGCCAGACCAGCACACTGCAGCTTGGCATCTCCCAGTACAGCTGGTGACATGGCATTACAGCAAGACACTGTTTGACAGCAAGTAGCAGGTAGTGAGGTGGGCAGCCGGTGTGGGCATGAGCTTGTCAAAGGTACAATCATCCCAAGGTCATTCGCTCAGCATATTGTGACAAATTTGGCATAACAAAAGTCACCTTGTCTTGTCTTTGTGTTAAGTTATACCAATCGGAAGTTAAGTTATACCAATCAGAATGCATCATCAATGCAAAGGCCAACCTCATCTTGCACAGCTGTGTGCCCTAGATCTTTCACTTACAAAAAGTGATGGTCAAGAGTCCAAAGTTGGCTCATTATGTGATACCATGTATTGCCATATAGCTCTTTTCTCCCTGAGCAAGATTTGCATGTAGTTTTGCTTGCATCGAGCTGAAGCACATGATTTTGTGACATGAATGGCATGCCATCGTCTACACACAAGTACCATCAGATCAGTCCAAAGACTGTCATGCGCTTGACTGCAGGTGGGCAGACAGCAAGCCATGGACCGGGTGCGCCAGCCCAATTGGGGAACGAAGGCCATTCATCCGGTATTGGCGTGTTTTTGCACACAGCCAGGAGTGAGGATATGCCTGACGGTGCACCATTCACCTGTGCGTCGCATCCCGGTTTGCAGGTGTGACGGGACATCTTTTTGCAAGTGATACCTGTCCCATTTCGCCAAACAGGCGTCACATACTCCAGATGCAGCAGGAAATTTGCTGTTCCTGCTGGCCCGTGATCTTGCATACTCTTCTGCTCCTTGTTCTGTAGCTGCCTGTCTGGTTTGTGGTCGATCTGGGACGATTTGCGCATGTGTTTGGGTGCAGCACTGTTTCTGTAATGTCCACTGCCACATTATTAAAGGCTGTCGTGCTGGGTGACATGTCACCCTTCTAGGCCTGTTCATTCCGGAATTCAACAGCCCCATCGTGTTGGGTGGAAGCAGTAGAGATGCACTTGCGCACAGCACTGCTGCTGGTTCGTCACATGTGAGGCACACCTCAGAGCATGGTTTGCTCATTGCAGGCATTCATGTCTAGCTCCAAAATCACGCCATCTCGAAGTGTCAGCATGCATTACGCTGAACCAGCCTGGGAGCTTGTGTCTTGCCTGCAAACTTGTCAAGCCTCTCAGGTTGACTTTCAACTCTGCAGAATACTGAGGCACGTTGAACATGTCCACCTCATAGCAGCAATATGTTCCTATGCGACATCTTCGACCTGATTTGCTTGAATGCCGCCCCAGTCGCAATTTGTCGTCAACGTCGTGTTGCAGCTAGACAGTTGGTCAAGTGTGAAACTTCCGTGTGCAAGCGGTCAGATCTCCATGAACAACCCGGTGATCTGGAAGATGTCAACCATGCACCTGTTTCCCACACTTTTTACCTCCTTGCAATGCATCCATCATTATCAACACATCTCTTGGTACGGATCCCCATCGGACACAAATCAAGAGCCTGGCATTTGCAGCCATGCTGTCAGCAGACGGCTCTAGTTGTGTGCCATTCATTGTAGTGGGTAAGTTTGTTGTCTGTAGCAGAGTTGCGTACTGTGCAGTATATGTCCGCAAATATAACGCAGCCATATCATACATGCTTTCAGCACATTAACATTTTTTCGTTGCGTATTGGCTATTTCTGCATGCGTGGGCCATGGCTATGGTTTGTGCATATATACCATTGATCCAGTACTGCGTAATCGGATCTACCACTGTAGGGTAAATACACATGTCCGCACAAGCAGAGCAGACGACCGTTGCCGTTCGCATCAAGACCACGTGTGGAGATGTGCATTTGTTCATAACCCAGCTCCTGACGTCTGCAGAACAAAATGTGCAACTTTGAGCTTCTGCATGGGGCCTGTGTCCATCCCTTCCATAAGGCTTTGTCTATAGGCTCCGTCTATCAGGCTCTGCTTTCCTGCACCCTGTTAATAGTGTGAGTGCCTGCTGTGATGAAGTGAATATGTACCATGCATGGGCCAGAGTCCCGCAACATATACATCAAGCATGTACGTTCATGAATGTGGGTCATTGCCGCCATATTTTCTGTTCAGCAGGCTTACGCTGTGATGCAACGTACCTGCTTGCGAGGCTTTCCTGAGCGACTACAGCTGTGCCAGTTCAACGTCGCACTACCCCAACCCGATGTGCATTACGGGCTGGTGTTATGGAGAGAGCATTGTCACCTACAATCGCCGCACAAGCCCTTTAACAGCGTTCTGGCACATGTGCATGGCAGCTCGCAGCCCCTAATACTAATGCTTGCGCAATGCTGGCAAGCGTTGCAAGGCCTGAAGGCTGAACAGCTGGGTATACGAGCTACAGAGCGGAGTAAAGCATGTGTGGGAAATCACATTGTGACACAGGTTGCCTTGGCTGAAACCTCGAGCGATCGCAACAGCTTTATCCTGTGCGTAAGTTGATCTCAGTACATTGCAGGGCATCAGAGCCTTGCATCATCAAACTGCAATTGCTATGCATGGCATTCACAGGGTGGGTATATTGCCGTTCCAGTATTTATAGACAATGTCCTTGGGAAAGGCCTGAGCTGGTGTGATTGCTGGTGTTATTCAGGTTTTTTTTTCATGCACGGGCTTTTGCAGGCAGGCATGCGGTATGGTGCAGGCACACCATTGACTGCTTAATGTCACAACGTAGCATGGCGATGATGGTTTCCATTGCTGAACACAGTCAGTACAGTACTTTCAATTCTGCATTAGCTCGAAGACATGCATGGGGGATGTGCTTCTGAGTGTAATTTCAGTACCGACCATGCTAATGCTTGTGCTGTTCTGGATGCATAGGGCATGGCTGGTGCGGGGCATCAGGTGGCAGGACGCAGATTTTCCAGACACATACCACCAGCAACACACCACCAGTGGCAGTAGTGACTGGAGCAGATATTCTGTTGTCTATTCCAGAAATCCAAGAGATCCCGTATCAAACCTACCTCCTGTTCGCTCAAAAATAAGCTCTGCTGAGTTCAATTGCATCAGGGATGCATTCCTTACAGTCTCTGTGACCTCAGCTAATACCAGAGATGAAATGGAGCTGAGACCCCTGCCATACACTACAGTGTTTTGACCGAGAAAGCTGTCCCCATGTGAGCTGCCTCACATCGTATGCTGCCCCAGTGCTATCCCATTCCACGAGCATACAATTGCGACTGGCATGTGTCGACTGACTGGTCGACGCTGCATATAAGCCACCTGATCTCTTTTAAGTCCATCCATAGCTAGTCCGGAGGTCATTGCAGGCATGCAGTATATCATCGTGAAAAGCAGTTCAGGGACCCAGCTGACGATCCACAGTCGCCAGTCAATGGTGATACAAATTCCACTTGGGCATCTTTGCTCGTGTACCGGTTTCTGTAGGGCTGCCCTGTATCGGTATAGCCATATATACCGGTATACAGGGTAGCGGTATATATCCTGGTGTATTCGAAAACAGCAATTAATAAGGTATAAATGGGTGTACCGTCAGCTCGATTTGCAGTATGTTTGTCGATTTACGGTATGTGACATAATGGTGAATGCTACACCAGCAATTTACACTGCATAGTCTGTACAACATGACTCAATGTGATTGCATACGGTTATGAATGCCCAGCTGCGGCTGCATGCACGGTTTTCTTGGTGCTTCCGCGTGCATGTCTGCATTCGTCTGCACTGTCTATGCCTGCACTCTAGAGTTTCGAGCAGCAGGTGCAGGAATACTTTCGTGAGGCCATCATGCATACCTCCTGTGTATAATTCAGTGCCTCCATTAAGTTTGCTTGGTGCAGATTTCTGACGGACCTGCAGCGTCTCGGCTGATGTCTGGCATGAGTGTTGAAGGGCTGGTTCTCGATCCCGGCGCTGTTCTGATGTCGCGGAATACATCAGGATTGGATACCATGCAGTCTATTGAGCATGCGCTGCCTGACGGGGAACAAGCCCCTCATCCCCGATGATTACGATGTGTACAAAACTGTCATGACCTTGTAACAGGTGTGTGATGCTTACATGACGAGTTCTCAGGCTGTGCACAGCTGTAGCTGGAGGCCAGCAGCGCTGCCATGTATTCCAGTGCTGCAGGAGGTGCATCATATGAATGTGCCTCGTGTCGCTCAAATGACTTTTGTAAGTTGGATGAGCAATCGATCTTCGGGGTACCTACATAGTACTGTGACAATCAAGATTCATTGCGAAAATTGACAAGAGTACGTGCACCTTGGAGACATGCACCACAGTGCACCACACCGGAGATATACCGGTCCACATCGTACCACATGCACTTCTACACTCATAATCAGCTCGAATTCATACATAGTGTATACCCTAAATGTCCAGGGTAGCACGGCTCGCGGGTGCGCAGTTCGTGCCAGTTGATCGCCTGGCCGGCTCGCAACTGCTGGGTAGCATGTGAGACTAGAATCTACTTGTACATTCGCTTGGTGTTCTGGATCGGAGCCCCTCGATGTAACAGTATACCCTAAATATTGGACCAATTCAGTCCTGCTCACTAATCAATTGAACCTGCGGCACAATCCCGGCATACAGATTGAACCACTTGCATGATGGCCCGGTCAAATTGAACCGGTCCAATCATGTTTTGATAATCACATCCCCGCAGCCCGCTGATTATTGGACCAGACCCACAACCCTATTGAGTACAGCGCACGCATGCATGTGCCTTGCTGCAAAGACGCTCCAAGCAAACACACTCACTCGCTGACCACATCGACGCAGATATCTGCATCGGGCCTAGGAGCTGCACCCTCTGCAATCCGTGCACAATGTGCCACCCGAGCAAACAGGGGTTGCAGAGGCCTGCGCTTGCAACCCTGTGGGCCTGCTGTCCAAGCGGAATGCGCCGGAGTTACCTCCCGGCCAGCGATTATCGGCTGCACATGCCGCACGACATCAGGCTGGTTGTGCTCATGTTTGTGATCATTGCTGTGCTCAGATTGTGCTGATGCTGCTGCTTGGGGCTTCTGCATTTCAATTAGGAAGATCTAGTCCTCTCCTACTTGAAACACTAGGGCGTTTTCTGCAAGCATGTCCCCGCAGCCTTGGTCTCCCAGATACACTCTGGCAGCCGTGGTCACAAGGCTGGTGATGACATGAATGCGTTTGTCGCGCATCGACTCGATTTGCACATGCACAAACAGAATAATAACGACTACTTCTGTATGGCAACGCTAGTCATCCACTGCCAGTGAGCTACGTAGTAAAAGCCGTCGTCAGTTGGGCTCGAACGAAGGCAGGCGCCTTGCCTTCATGCGGTGGGAATGTGTCGCAACTGTTGCACACATAAACACGGAATGCCAAGCTGATCTTAGCGAGCATGTCAGGCGTACTCTGCAGCAACATCTCGGCATTGATCGGCTGTGGCAAGCTTAGACCGGCCCGCACGACTTTCTGGTTGTGAGAATCACCGTCTTCGTCGATGCACCCCTGCCTGCTCCACCGCGACAAGCTGGCTTGCAAAGACAATAAAATTTGCTCTAGTTAGCTGCAAGACAATGAAGTCCACTCTGTAGTTGTACTCCGCGGCCGGCGACTGGTCGATGGTTGCAGTCAAAGTTTCAGTCGATCTCTTTGGACGCGATATCTTTACGCCGTGACATCTATACACCAGGCTTATCATATTTCGCAACATTACTGCTGTCTTGTTTCAGGCTTACTGTGTGCTTAGCGCGCGGCTTGGGCCAGACATCGCGCCGAACTAGCAGCATCGTGCAAGCTGAGTGCAAACGGAGGCAGCGCCAGCACTCAAACAATTGGACCACTCAAACAATCGTCTGGAGCTTAGTCTGTCCACGCATTATAATTGAACCACGCAAGCGAAGGTGCCGCGCGCATTTGGACCAGGTCTGCGGAATTAACGGGGTCAGAATTGGACCGCGTGGAAAACAGGGCAGCGGTACAATATTTAGCGGGTATACGGTAGTCTGCCATGTTCCTGTAGGTGGGGTTCCAGAAGGCCAAATTGACCACAACTCCGTGACTTCTCACCCGGCCAATCGCACCTGGTTCATTTCGAGATACTCTGTGCCAAATCAATTGTTACACGGAGATGAACGCAAGAGCTCGGCAGCGAGGGCAACAGCAGGAAAGTAGACGGCCAAAACCCCCGAAAGCAGACTACAGCAACAAGCAACAATTGTCTCAGGTGAAAAGCCACAACGAACCGACACAGCCGACACCAAATCAATTGTGGTGAAGGTCGTGCTTGCCGAATCGCATTTGAACGTATTTGTTCGGACCTGCCATGTTCCTATGCCACATCACGGAGTTTCCGCTGGCACCCTATCCCGCCTGTTTTGCCCTCCATCTTGCTAATCCAGCTCAACTTGCGCCCCAATGCTCAGGGGTGCTTGCCACGGTGATGGACAGGTGCATGTAGCTTGTGCAGTATGCCGCGGGGGTGGGTGACTCGGCTGATCTGTGTGTCACGCGAATCCGTGTTGTGTTAGACTAAGATAGATCAGGGCCTCGGCAGCGCCGAGCAAAAAGGAAGCAAGTGACACAGCAAACATCACAAGCAGCGCAGTCACCCGATGCGGGTCATGAACCGCACTCACACAGGGAACAGTGAATACCAGTGCATAGCACAATATCGAGCAAGCACAAGGTGCTGGGCACAAACGCGAGAAGCCGTAGCGAAGCAGGCCGCAGAGCCAGCAATGACTATGGCCCGACGCCACAATGTACCGACGGTCGCAGCCCTAGGCGATAGCCACGGCCATGGCCTTAGGCCACAGTGTACCTGGCCAACTGACGGCGACGTGACTGGATTTGGGCGGGGGGCGGACAGCGCAGACAGCTTGGGCGCCGGGGGGGGGGGGGGGGGGGGGGGCGGGGGGCCAGGCTCCACGCTGTACAGAGCATGGGGTGGGGCCATGGCCGTCGCTCTAGGCACGATGGCTCCTCAGCGGGGACTGCCGGGCAGCAATTTGGTGCTGAGCAGTGCAGACACGCGGATGGATTTGGCGCTGCACAGAAGGCCTTCTTTTCTGGGCTGTTGCACCGACCACCGTGGCAGCTTTGTGTTACACAGTTACCGGGCTTTGGTTGCACTTAATACGACAATTTGAGGTTCGAGCGTGGACGTGCCCTAGTGCAGCTTGCCATGCCAGCCAAATACCTTGGCTTGCAAATCAAACATTGTGTGCCTTGACTGGGTGGTATATCAGACATGGCTACAGGTGTTACACACTGACAGTGTGTTGGGGGGCCTGAAGCCCTGATCCTAGCAGGCGGTGGCGCGCAAGTTTCAGTGATCCATAACGGCGGCGCCAGCAGCAAGCTTGCATGTTGGATCAGGGCCTGCGAGGGCGCGCCCGGGTGACTCAGGGTCCCGAGCTCAGCTGAGCCACAGCAGGAGCGACAAACTCCCCCGGGTCATGTAGTGTCCACCATGGGCCCGCTAGAGCAGAACACTTCTAGTAGGCAGTGGCACAGCCTGCTGGGGATCGCAGGGTGGGAGCTGTGGCACTGGTGCAGCTGTGCTGTGAGCCGACGTATATATATGCCCGTTGTGCTCCTGTCGTTACAGGTACCAACACACATCCACATGTGGAATGCATGGCCGTGCGGCATGACATACCTTCGGGTTATCGCGCGTCAGGAACCCAAACAGTTTGAATATACAGTGACTGCGCTGACACGTTCTGTGCTAGTGCCAGCGTCGTCTTCGCGTGTGTGGTTGGGCGGCTGATGATTTCATCCTCAACTATCACTAGCAGTATCGACATTTACGTGCAGCACCAGTGGGCACCTGTGCCCACCTGTGGGCACAAGTCACTGAACAGTGCAGTTTTCACAGACCTGTGACCAATCAGAGTTTTGTCAGCGGTGTTTGGCTCACAGGTGTCACAGGTGCTCCGTGTAAAAGTCGATACTGCTAGTGTATCCCTGGGAGTCTGCTCCGACTCCCCTGTGCCCGCAGATGTTCCCTCTTCCTCGCCCTCCCCTATGGGTAAAGGTTCCGTGGCCGATGCCCGTCTGGGATGCGGCGTTAGAAATGATAGAATTCTCAGCCATGATGCAGGAACAACAAATAATAATAAAAATCGGACATCACGCCACACCCGGACACGCATCGGCAACAGTGCCCCTGCGAGCAGAGGGGGCGAGGGAACAACACGTGAAACAGTGGCCCCGGAAGCACAGGGCACAAACTCAGCCGGGTCAGCACACCAAGCCCGCAGTCGGGTCCACGAGGGCACGCAAACAACGCCCACTACCGCCGGCGCAGCCGAGCAGACAGCGGACACCCGCACAGCCACACCAGCAACGAAAGCCGCCACCAAGCGCACACACAGGGAGCGGACAGGAGCGCTAGTGCAGCGCAGCAGCGCAGCCGCCGTGATTTAACAGGCACGGGACAGCACACGCCGTCGCAGCAGCGTCACAAAGGGCGCCCGCATAGAACGAACGGTGCACCACAGCTGTGGTGCACAGTTTGTTTGTCTGCCTCCGTCGCCTGGAGGAGATCAGCGCGCTAGAAGTCCGTGCCGTCGCCAACATGCGGGCAGACCAGGAGTAGGTGCTCAATGTGGCGCCACCTGTGCTCAACCGCGGCATCACCCGGGAACAACGCATGGGCCTCATAAACATCTTGCTCATAAAGCAAGCACACATGCGGAGCATCGTGCGTACCATCACACACAGCGTATTTCCCAGGGAGATGGGACGAGCGGAGTGCCATGAGGGGATAGACCACTGACGAGGGCAAGCGCGTGTAAGCACCACACCGGACAGTGGCAGGCGTAGTCCCCTATCCAATGGGTTCCGGGGTACGGACACCGGCCGAGCGCGTTTGCGTAGCCTACCTCGCATGGGGCCCGTTGAACGATCAGCAACAGCAGGCACCCCACGCCACAATGCAGACAGGTCCAGGTAGTTATACCAGCGCGTATGTCATCATTGCTGAGGACGGCGACGGCAGCGGGACTGGCGGCGGGTGCCGGCTGCATGCCGGGACATCCGTGGGCGTCAAGGCGGGGGAGATGATCGGCTGCACCGGCCGCTGCCGCCGTGGCCCGGCGCAGCCATGCGTCGCGTTTGTGCAGCGAAGCGCGCACAGTAGCCCCCATGTAGTCAGGCGACGAATCAGCAGGGAGAGGATGTGTGAACGCAGGCGACGCAACGTCGTGGTGCCGCAGGTCCGCTGCGGCCGCATCCACAACCGCATTGCGGACGAGGTGTCGGGCATGTGCAACGCGACAGTGTCCAGCAGAGTCAAGCATATCCAGGTCTGTGTACATGACAGCGGGCGACACGCTGCGGGTTTTCACTCACATTGGTGACACCGCGCAGGCACGGACGCCAGCAGCCATGTTAGCCGCAGCCACAAAGACAGCATCCATGTCAGCACAGCCGGGCGAGACTGGCCAGACCTCGAGGCCATAGAGCATGCACGGGGCGATGCGGGTGCGAATGACCATCCTTTTTGTCGCAGCTGTCAAGTGAGGGCTCTCGAGGAGCGGGGCCCACTTGCCGAGGGCACGCCATCCCTTGCTGACAGCCGCAGATTGCTGGGTCGAAAAGGACCCAGAGTCCTTCAGGAGAACACCCAAGTACTTTGACACATGGGCATAAGGCAGGGCTACATCTCCCCAGTACAAGCGCACGTCGATGTACATCTGTTGAATCACAGCAGGACCAAACACCGTCAGCACCAACTTGGGAACATTCAGGGACCAGCCCCAAAACTGGCTATGCTCCCAGACTGCGTCGAGTATCAGGTTCCCCCCGGATGGTGTGCCTGCAAGGCCGCACAGATCATCAGCGTAGCACTGGCCCGGGTACGGGCGGTCCCTAACGGGGCCACCAAGCCGTCCTGCGGGAGGGCTGCTAGAGCATCCAGCACCGAGTCGATGAACACGGCGTAGAGGATGGGGGACAGAGGGCAGCCTTGGGGAACACCACGCTGGACACGGAACGGAACAGACAGCTCACCCGCCATGCAAACCACGGTGAAGGCTCGTGCGTACAGCCGGTCCACAACGGCAAACGCTTTATCCGTGATGCCCTTGTGGATGAGGCGGTACAGCAGTAGATCATGGGGGACAGAGTCATAGGCTTTCGCCGCATCGAAGAAACACGCAAAGGTTGCCAAGCCAGCACGTTTTTGTTCATGCAGTATGTGAGTCAGGTTGCCCAGTGCCTGCAGTGTACCCCGACCTGGACGGAAAGCGTATTGCCGGTCATGGAGGGGGACGGTTGCCAGCAGTCGAGTCGACATTAGGGCTGCAAAAAGCTTGTCAACGACAGGGAGCGGCGTAAAGGGGCGGTAGTTCGCGCAGTCCCCAGCATCGCCACCTTTGGGCAAGTGCGTTACAACGCCCTGGTACCACGTAGACGGCACCCGGCCTGTGTCGCAGACAGCGTTGTACAGGTCAGTGAGCAGCCACAAGCCCGTGGCTCCAGAGTACTTGAAAAGTTCTGCGGGCATACCGTCCCCCCCCGCCGCTTTGTGATTTTTCAGCTTGGACAGCGCAATGCGTACTTCGTCCGCGTGAAGGCTTCATCCAGGCGGCCTGGGTGTGGTGTAGGGTGACCACGCTTGGCCTGAATGGCCATCCTAGCGACGGCCCGCAGGTGCACCTCCGCTGGTGCGGCCAGCGAGCGCGCGCGGGCAACGTTGGCTGTGTACACGCCAAGCGCGTCCGCCTTGGCCGCCGGGGTTGTGCAGAACGCGCCCGTGTGCGGGTCCCGCAGTGTGGGGTGCGGCGTAGGGGGGGCGCGATTAGCGAGCGCTTCAAGATAGCGGTGCATCCGGTACGAGCCAGGCGAACGCCTGCACGCGTCCGCGCAAGCTCGCTCCTGTCGATAGGCATGGTCTCTGCGCGCTCGTGTGATAGCTCCGCGACACTCTTTGTTGAGGGTGGACAACCGATCCCGTAAGGCAGGCACGCCGGTGGAGTGCCGACCGACACGCAGGCGTGCCAGGGCACTGCGGCGAGCAGACTGCAGGCGGCGGACGGCAGGATTAAGCCACCGTTTCGTGATGCCATGACTGTAGTTCATGTGCACGGGCGCGCTGGCGCGCGCTACAGCCATCTCCGAGGCCACGAGGCACCGGTCGCAGGGGCTGCAGCCACAGCCAGCCCGGCAGCACGAGCGGTATCCGGGAAGGGGGGCAGAGGACAAACGGCGGAGGTGCGCTGGGAGGAGGGAAGAGGGAGGGAGGAGGAGGGACGGGTCGGGGGGGGGGCCTGCAGGGCGAAATGGGTGGAGGGGGGGGGGGGCCGCAGGGCTAAAGGGGCGCAGGTGGAGGGGGCGGGGGGGGGGGGGGGGGGGGGGAGGCCCAAGCCTATGCGCGATGGCCTGTCAGCGCCGGCAGGCCGTCCGTGGGGAAAGGAAGGCCCGGCAGCAGCGCCCGCCCGACCAGTCTAGCGCGGAGGGGCGCGGCCGCGCGGGGTGTGCCATGAGGTCCGCAAGGGCACCGACCCGAGCTGCACCGGTGTGCTGAGACCCAATATCACGCACGTTCATGCACGCAACATAGTCCTGTGTGATTGCGCGTCGGCGAACCTTGCGAACGCGTGAGATGTGCACCCGGGTGGTGGCGGCGGGGTTTGCAGCATCGGGCAGGTGAGGGTGTGTGGCCGGGGACAAGGCGTCCAGCGGGTGGGCATGTGTGGCGGCAGGATCCACCGGCATGTCAGCGAGGGGAGAGAAGTGATCAAGATACGTTACAGATGTATGCTCCACAAGGTGGTAAGAGAAGTGATTGGTCAGGGTGAGAAGTGATTGGCCAGGGTGGGGGCACGGGCGCGCGCGACTGGTGCAGACTCATGTGGCCTGCCATAGGGGCGTCGGTGGAGGGTGAAGCCATGCACGTCAACATAGGCATTGGGGGCACGTGAGCAGTGTGTGCGCCGCGCGGTGGCATCGTCCGAGAGGAGCGCTGCATGGGCTTCATGCAAGGCATGGCAGCTGTGTCTGCGAAACTGGGCTGGATGTGCATGGATCTGGGCAGCATGACAGTGGACAATGGTTAGTGATTGTCAGACGGTACATCAGGTCATGTGCACCGTGTGAGCGGCCCGGAGCGGGATGCACCGATTCTGTTTGGAATTTCGCACACATTACACCGTGGAGGCCATGTGTCTGACAATTTTGTAGAACCAGGGCACGGTCGATGCGCCCGGTATTCGTGTACCGCTGGGGCAAGAAGAGTAGTAATTGGAGTGGGTAGGGCCTATCGCGGGCGGGCGTAACAGCGCCAGGCCATGCCGGCAACAACATGGGTGCCGGGGGGGTGCCAGGCAGGGCCGCCGTACGCGGTGGGGTCAGATCTGCTACGGACGTGGCGCCGGAGGGCGGCAGAATCGTAGCTGCTGTGACGTTGCCGTCACCGTCACAAGTTCCCTGGCTGGTTGCCAAGAGGGCGTTCAGCTCCATTCTGGTCAGACATTCTCCGTGGGGCGGACCGAGGCGCACTGCATATGTCACGTGGGTGTCGAACGAGCGGCTCACTAACGCATCTGCCAGGGGAAACACAACGTCTGGCGCACATGAGTCCAACACGTACCAGGGGTTGCGTCACACAATGCAGCAAAGATGGCAGCGACGTGGTGACACGCGTGCGCGTCTGACCCCGCAGAGGCGCAATACAGTGTCAGGAGCATGCAGTCTGCAGGTGGTGGGTCTTGTAACAAGAGAGTCTCCAAGAACTTTGCGCCGGTGGACAGGCCAGTGTGCGCATGCCCTCATGCAGGGGGATGGCAGGGGAGAGGCGCTGCAGGACAGTCAGTAGTTCCCCCATATGGTAGTTGCCACCCGGATCTGGGTGCGCCCGCGCCTGGCGCAGCACGCGTTGCATGTGAGTGTGAGATAAGAAGTGCGACTGCAGCATGTAGTGCGCAGCGTGCAGATGCTTGTGGCTATACCTCAAGAGGTTTGCTACCGGTCGGTGCATCAACTTCGCTAACACTAGGCCCATCCAGTGCAAATTGGCCTCTCACTTGTGACAAAAGTTACAGAGGTATGCTCCAAGTAGGTAGAACAAGTTAGATACGTTACAGAGGTATGCTCCACAAGTTGGTAGAACACACAGGTAGAGCAAGTAGGTAGGCATGCATGGCCAAGCTGCCTCTTACATGTAATGACATTACATGTCACCGGAGTTCGCACGAATAAACGTATTGTGCGTGCTGACCGACATCGGCGTGCAGCAGAGAATTACAAGTGATTGAGCATGCATGGCTGTGTCAAGATAAAAGGAATCGCCACAGCTCCATGCGCGCGGAGCTCTTCGGGGTCTATTCGCGCCGCCTCTGCACGTGACAGCATGCAAGCACATTCTCTCGCATTCCAAATGTGCGATCAAAGCGCAGCAGTCAACCGCATATGCTGCCCTCCAGAAACGCACAGTTCGCGCAACGCTTCAGGCTCATATGGACCACACTGTGCCCGTACAACCTCACGCAGTGTTTGCAGAGTTGTTGAGACTTCTCTGCCAGAGCAGTTAGTGAACCGGCCGCAACAGAGATTGCCATCATGGCAGAGACATTCCTATTCACGTCTGAATCTGTGAACGAGGGTCATCCTGATAAGCTTTGTGATCAGGTGCTAGTCTACATTGTCATGACTGCAACGTTTTTCTTTGACTGCGTGCGAAGGGCAGCCGTCGCCGTTGTTCTGCTGGCGAAATACACTGGTATTCTTGCCGTTCACTAGAAGCAGCTCACATACACTGCAAATAATCTGTTGAATGGTGCAGCTGGTCTGTGCAGGTTTCCGACGCCGTCCTGGATGCGTGTCTGGAGCAGGACCCCGATTCACGAGTACGCACCCTGTATCACGATCTGAGCACACCCTGCTGTCACACGATATCATCCTACCTTGCAAATCAGCATTACAAGGCGGTGTGTATTCACGAGTCTGCTACATGCTCGCCACACGTCAGAATCTTAGATACACCTGGAACGAATAGCCATCGCGTCCTGCGTACTCCCATGTGGTTGTCCGCCCGCTGTCTCAGATTGACCTCACAATGTACCGATTTTAGCGACTTGCGCTCACGCCCGCAGCTGCTCGCACGCGCCGTCGGCGCAGGAGCCATGTTGAGATCCAAGTACTGGCTGCTGCTACAGGTGGCGTGTGAAACCGCTACAAAAACGAATATGGTCATGGTTTTCGGCGAAATCACAACCAAAGCCAAGGTTGACTACGAAGCAGTTGTCAGGCGAGTGTGCAAGGAAATTGGTTTCACGTCTGACGATGTGGGCCTGGATGGTGACAAGTGCAAAGTGCTGGTGCATATTGAAGAGCAGTCTCCGGAAATCGGTGCCAGTGTTCATGGCATGAACACAAAGGCACTTGAAGACATTGGTGCTGGAGATCAAGGGCATATGTTTGGATACGCTACTGATGAGACTGATGAGCTCATGCCATTGACACATGTGCTGGCAACCAAAATTGGGTACAGGTATGGCAGACTGCCAGTCGTTGCAATCTCACTGTGTTTTATTGAGATACCTCAAAATTTGCTGCATGTGGGTACTGATTGATCAGGATATACAATGTTGATAATCTATCACATGATCATGATCAACAGCTTCATGCATCTGTGATGTGGTTTGATGTGGTTTGTATTGGCCAGCCGATGATGCATGTCATGCTCATGCAATTTTCTCCTTGAGTTAAAATCTGTATGCATGTGTGAAAAGCATCACACCAAATTCAAAAGCAAAGCCTGTGTACCCTCTGTGCACTTGAAGTAGTGTGTCAATGATCTTGCGGCGTTGCATCCTGGAACAGGCATGAGATTGCAGAACTTGACCATTTCCTTTGACACACTGGTGCTTTTTAGCTGTCGTGACTGTGAGCTTGCATGATCCAAGCTACAAACGGGTCTGAACTGTTGTTTTATATGGTCCACGGTTTCGGACAAAGCTGCTGTGCTATCCATGTGGTCATAATGGAACGGGCTGTGATAACTCAACCTGTCCGTATGTATATGCTGATGATGCTATCTGGTGTATTGCATACTGTTTGCAAAACTCTGATTAACTAAATCTGATATCTGGTGCATAGCAGTGTCCGATGGCCCTGGAGTGTTCTGTGTTCTCGCCATATGGGATGTGTGTGCTGATCGACTATGTTACAGGAACCCAGGTGATGTTTACACAGCCACAGTGTTGCGAGCTAGTTTTGACAAACAGTGATGCAGTATATGTGTGTATGCACGTGCCATGTGGCATTGCGTGCTTCCCTGTATCTGTGCCTGCTGATCGTGATTCACTCACGTGGAGCTGATGCAGGTTGACAGAGGCGCGGAAGAATGGTGAATGTGCATGGTTGCGACCGGACGGCAAGACTCAGGTCACAGTCGAGTACATCAATGACTCTGGAGCGATGGTGCCACAGCGTGTGCACACGATTCTGATATCTACCCAACACAGCCCAGATGTGACTAACGAATTCATTGCCACGGAGCTCATGGAGAAGGTGATCAAGCCTGTCGTTCCGTCAAAGTATTTAGATGATAAGACGATATTCCATCTCAATCCGTCTGGTAGGTTCTGCATTGGCGGTCCACATGGTGATGCAGGACTGACAGGTCGCAAGATCATTATTGACACATATGGTGGGTGGGGAGCTCACGGTGGTGGTGCGTTTTCTGGTAAAGATCCAACCAAGGTTGATAGGTCTGGTGCATACATCACCAGGCAAGCAGCAAAGTCAATTGTTGCAGCTGGCTTGGCTAGACGAGCATTGGTTCAAGTTTCATACTCGATTGGTGTACCAGAGCCTCTGTCGGTCTTTGTTGATACCTATGGCACTGGCAAGGTGTCCGACAAAGAAATTTTGGAGCGGTTAAAGAAAGCATTTGACTTCCGCCCTGGCCCCATTGGGCGTGACTTAGACTTGAAACGTGCTAGATATCAGAAGACGGCTGCGTATGGTCATTTTGGGCGCGACGATGTCGATTTTACATGGGAACAGGTCAAGCAGCTGTGAACCAAATTAGGTCAAGTTTGATTGTGACTGGTAAACCGCGATCATCGGAATCCACACTTGCAATCCCCATTCTCATCCGGTGTATTGTAACATGGTGAAACATGAGTCCACCTGTGCATGGGTGCACCCGTTTCAACCTTACCTGCCTGTACACACCGGAACAATCAAGTCTTCCTGTGTGATTCCCCCAGTTCTGCTGTTGATGTGGTGAATCAGTAGGCAAGTTGGTATAAAATATGCTGCTTGTGTCGCATGTAACACTGTTATGCAGCTGCAATCAACTTTGCGACTGGGTGTGCATGCTTTGCCACCTGTACTGGGATGATTCATAAAAACCGCTGGCTTAAGACCCACCATTGTGCGAGGCCGCGGATCTCGCCTCGCTCCCGCGTCCGTCTGGCCAGCTGAGGATGGCTTGGCTCCGGCTGGGCGCTGTGATACCCATCACCTGGTACTTGTGCGGAGCACGCACATAGATTCTGCGATGTCGCTTCGCGCATTGTTTGTGTGTATGGTTCCTTGTCTGACAGTGACGGGTGTGTGTGTCATACTGGTGCGGACGGCACGTGACTGGGCTGCATGTGACTGTTTGGTTGTTCTGTTTCCTGCGTTACCCCCCTGCGCTTCTGAGGCCTTGATCTATCACAGTATGATATGAACAATTCTTGCTCAGAACCATGACTCACTGGTCCATGAGGTATGCTTCAGCCATTCCACCTACCCGCAAACATGCACGTTACAGTACTTGCATTATTAGCCCCTGTAAGGTGCTATGCTACTGAATGTCCTCACAATTGAGTGACTATTCAGCACCGAACTGCTCTTGAATGGGTCCCCAATGGCCCCTCCCATCCCCAGGGTCTGCACGCAGCAGTGAATATGCACACATGTGTATATAGCTGGAACGAGCAGTCATTGTACGCAATTGGAGGAATAAAGCGTCACGACGGTGACAGGAAATGGGGTTGGGATCAGAAAGGCCATGTTCTGCACAGCATGGCTCTTGGGTGCCCAGTTTTGTTTTCATCACTTAGCTGCATCACACCTGATGGGCAGCATGTGAACATGCATCTAGGGACTAGTTGTATATACGCTTTGTGCACTGGTTTGGAGCCCCTCAAGATGTGTGCATATTAATGCTGAGATGCGCAATGCAGGCGCCATGCATTCAGCAGGGCGTAAACATCTGACCAACGGAAACACAGGTGGTGTGCATGGCAACTATGATTTGAGAGCACTATCGTTCGTGGGCCTGCTGAGTTTGAGAAAGTGACTCAAGCCTGGTGTGCAGCCCCGCCTCATGCATCACACAAGTTCACCTTCCAGGTGAACATGATGACCCTAGCCAGACCTGCAGACGGAGAGTTGCTGGGGATTGTGCGAATATAGTCGGCATACAATGAATATACCGTGCCCGAACACACAAGATGTGCAATCGAAAATTGCGTGCAACTTGACACTAATGGCGGTTTGACAAGCGTTTCTGTTCACCACTTAATTAAGACTCGAATAAGACTGAAAATCGCTTTCGGGGCGTAAACAACTCCATAAATCGGCTTCGAAGGATCCTGGGATTTTACGAGCGTTGCATGGGATACCATCACGTGTGTTCTGATAAAAGCCTGGAAAGTTTGGTCTTGAATGATGTCAAGGCCACACGGAGGGGTGCTATGGAACGCATTCGTCATGGTATACCGGCCGAGTCCACTTGCTCCTCCCTGCTTCGTTTTTGTGGCACTGCAGTACAGTGTTTTACAAGACATTGCTTTGTCTTCCTGATGTCACTTGGTCCTGTTTTCATGGCAGAGACTGTACTTGCAGACAGGCCCAGTTTGGTATCTCGGCCCTTCACGTCTGAAGCCACACCTTTACAAGTCCCCTGAACGATCAAGTGGCTCCAGTCAATTGAAAACAGTACACAGCCCGTTGGCGTGCATGCTCCACCTGAAACAGCAGCCCTAGCAATGGATGTGTATAGATTCATTTGCAGGGATATCCTTCCAGTATGCTGTGTTGTGTTGTAGATTTCGCCCAACCACATAACACCTGTCACCAACCAGCATGCTTGCATGCTAACGGATCCATCCATATGACCCCTGTTGACCATTTCCAATGCAAATATGGACATAATTGGTGGCGGAATGGTCGGTCCCTGGTGATGTCACAGATGGTTGGTAATTGACTTCCCGCATTGGCAAAAGGCCCGGTGCAGCCCGCCCACATGTGGCCACACTCAATTGGTATACATGTGTGCACATGCTGCAGTGGAACACTGCAACGACACCTATGAAACTTGCCTGTGCTGCCTTGACAGTCAGAATTTATGTCCTAAGACTGGATGAAACCGGATACTCCAGATGTTGCATTGCCCGTCAGCAGCATGCTCACATTTGCACAGGCAGCGTCCGCCCATGCGTCATGAAACTGTCGCTGGAGGGCAAGGCGTTCATACTCATCAGCTGCCACTTGAGCCAGTGTCATCAGTCGAGAAAATTGGACGGCTGAGTGTGTGCCACTCTGTAAGAAATGGCATGATCAATGTGATGGCTGGGTTGTCAGCAAAGTCGCAACCGATTCTTCAATTGCAAGCAGCATACTGTCAGCTCCGATGAATGGCCCACCTTGTCGCATCTATCGTGTCCGCTCTCAATTTTTGGGTTTCTGGAATGGTTCGCTCCAGTAAGTGCTTGATCTGCTGGCTTTGTCCGAACACTCTATCATACAACCAGCTCCAATTGTTGTGTTCCAGTGCGATGTGACAGCCCGCGGGTGTCAGATTCCACAGTGATGTTTCAATTGTACCAAAATTTTACTCAGTGCTCTGGTACAAAGCCAGTGTGCTTGTGTCATGCAAATCACCAAGGTAGCACAACTATTCATGGAGTCAGTACCTGCGCTTTGCACGTGTTCGCCCACGATCTCGCAACGCCTCTGCGGATTCCCTGCACACCCAACTTGATGTGGTACCATCCTCACAGCTGTGCACATGCACCCGCGTCCGGAACACGATTGCCCCGTGTACACAACGCAAGCGGGTGACCGTGCTGCTTGTGATGGTTTGGTTTGTTCCGTGCTGTCTTCCCGCGGCGCTGCTGGGGCCTTGATCTATCACAGTGTAACACAACGCAAGCGGAAAGCTGGTAAACACTTCCTGAAAGAGACAAATGAGTTGATGCGCCGCAATGTTGCGTGTGCTGCAAATCCGACCTGTCACCCACGCCAATAAGATTGTCTGTGTCAATCGAAGTGCAGTCAACAGAAAGTCTGCACCGTGATTCGCGCCAAACGATGGCGCCGACGATTTGGTTGTATGAGCTGCTGGCATAGTTCACACCTCCTGATGTTTCAGTTCAGCTTGAACCTTCCTCGCAGGCCACTTGCCAAGCTTTTGCCGGCTCCAAATTCTACTTAGCGTGCGGCAGGGAATGCCAAGTTGCGCTGCAGCGTCCTTCAAGTGCAAGTGAAGAACGTTCCGCATAGTCTCAAATGTCGGTTCCCGAGGGCACGCCGACTGACCTAGATCTGCCATGAGGTATTTTAAGATACAGCGATCTTCTTTTGTCACTTGTCAGCCGGCTACATCGATGATCTGACATTGATTGACGGTCAATTCGGTTCACCAAGTGACCTTGGTAAGCGCATGCTACTATGGATTGGTACATGAAAGGGATTGACTAGCTTGTTATGTGCAGGCGAACTCATTGTCTATTTTGACTGTTAGATGCACGTGGCCTGCTGCATCGCCCTCGCTGGCGCTGACGCTTCCCAATGCAGCGCGTTGTCTACGCGCTAAGCTGCCTGTGGCCACTAAGGGGCGCCCCTAGGGTCTCTCCTACAGTCTTGCCCAGTTTATCCGGTACTAGTTTTGTGATACAAGGAGATCGACACAGGAGCCCAACAGCGGGGGCAATAACAAGCAAGCAACCAACCGAATCCCAGCAGGTGGCCGGCAGCACTGGCTTAAGCAGCACCACACAACAATCCATCAACTATAATGCATCACTGCAGCAAACGCACACCAACGCACACCGCCCAATCACTCGCAGGCCCCCCAGGCTTCGGACGTGCCCCAAACCCCCGTTGGCCCTGGCCTCCTCCAACCCCACCGCCACCACTACCCTGCCGCGGTCCCGACGCCGCCCGCCGCCTCGGCCTTGCAAGGCCTGCCGCAGCATGCGCACGGGGCTGAGGAGCTGCCCAGCAGTTCGCCCCAGCCATCGGCTGGCCACAACCAACCCCCTTGCATTGGCACAGCCGCTCCTCCCACGGGCAGCCCCGCGTGGCTGTCAGCCCTCCCGCCGCCCTCAGGAGCCTGCACCCATGGCCTGTGGCGAGACCCCCGCCTCTGCCTGGGCGCCCGTGCAGCTGCTCACGCCCCTTCCGCCGTAGTCGCAGCGGTCACCACAGCGGGGCGATCTGCTGGCCTTCCTCACCACGCACATGGCACTGCTGGACATGAAGGTAACGCACCCGCTTGCCCGCTCCCATGTGAGCTGTCCGGCGGATGCAGCTGGCGCGACAGCGACCCTGCGCGCCAGGTTGGTCGGACGGGCACATCTGCCGTGCCTAAACTTCCCCACTGACGGCCTGCCGGCGCTGACGTGCCATCGCGGATAGGTCCCCGCCCATGGCATTTTCCCCTCGTCCCCCGGCACGCAATGCAACCAGCCACCGCCAACCCCCCCCCCTCCCCTCCGTCCCCCCCCCTCCGCCTCCGCCTCTAGCCCCGTTCTGTCCCCGAGCCGCCGCTTGGACCCCGGGGCTCAGTGGCAGTGGTTATGGCAGCAGGTGGCGCGGGGATGGGGGCCACGTGTACGGCCGCCGTGCGTGGCAGCAGACCCTCGCGACGGCGTCTCGATCCCAAGTCCGTCCGGCCTGCTGAGGTTGGCTTGGCGCCGGCTGGGCGCGGTGGTCCCTAGCACCTGGTGCCTGTGCATGGCGTTTGCATGGATTGCGTGGTGTCGCGCTCGCCTCGTGCAGTGTGTGTGTGTGTGTGTGTGTGTGTGTGTGTGTGTGTGTGTGTGTGTGTGTGTGTGTGTGTGTGTGTGTGTGTGTGTGTGTGTGTGTGTGTGTGTGTGTGTGTGTGTGTGTGTGTGTGTGTGTGTGTGTGTGTGTGTGTGTGTGTGTGTGTGTGTGTGTGTGTGTGTGTGTGTGTGTGTGTGTGTGTGTGTGTGTGTGTGTGTGTGTGTGTGTGTGTGTGTGTGTGTGTGTGTGTGTGTGTGTGTGTGTGTGTGTGTGTGTGTGTGTGCGTGTGCGCGCGCATTTATGTGCGCTGCTGTTTCTATCGGCGATTGGTGTGGATCATGATGGTACAAACGGTGGCTGCGCTGCTTGTTCAGATTATCTGTTTGTTTGTTTGGTTGTGTTGTTTCCTGTTTTGTACCTCAGCGTTGCTGAGGCATTGATCTATCACAGTGTGACACACCAACGCACACCAACACCACTACACCCACGCCGGTGCCACAAACTCAAGCCAGCCACACCGCACACCGCCACCCACCAGCACACCGCCCAGCCAATCCACACGGTGCTCACGGACACTGGTGGGGCCACCACCGCACACAGCCCCACCCCAGGACTCGCATTCCAGTCCGAGCATCCCACATGCACGTACAGGGGCAAGCGCTCCCTGGCGCAGAAATCACCGGCCCCAGGATGGCGGCCCAGCAGACGCAGGAAAACGAGGACACGCCGGGCGCAGGGACCCCCATACCGCCACACGCGCGGCAGTCCAAGGCAGTGCGCGGGGAATCGGACACGGGCGACCACGTCCAGACTCGGCCCCGTCCATCGCCGCTGCAGCTACAGACCCAGCGCGGCGCAGCCGCTATCGGCCGCCTACAGACCGTCTGACGTAACCGTGTGGCCAGGCAGGATCGCCCAACCTGCAAGCCGGTTGCGTAGCATACTGCTTTTGTGTCACACAGAGATCAACACAGCAGCCCAGCGACGAGGGCATTAGCAAGTATGAGATCTAGTCCCAGCAAGCGCCCAGCAACCAGCTGCAGAACGCCAAATCCCACAAGCTCCGAGTAGCTGACACAAGCACACACCCGCGCCCACCATCATGCTTCATGATGCATCACCTCAACCACGCCACACCCATGCATGAAACCTCAGGCACACCACACCACATTGTGCGGTACGTGTCCTACATGTGTCCTACATTGGTCCCTGCACTGGCCTGATCCATGAACCTCCGCAAAAGCATGCTGGGGTGTGGGCTTGGCTGTGCGGGACCAACACCGACAGTAGATGTGAATGTAAATTGATTACTTGCCTTGGCCGATTAGGGCATTTGACGTATCCGGCGAGCCGGGACCGAGGAGCCGAAGGGGAAACCAACCGGAAACCCCTCTCAGATGCGCGCATGCAAGTCCCAGGGCGTATTCCTGTGCTATGAGAGCTGTTCGCATGAGCACGTGTGCGACCACGACGTGTGCATGCACGATCAAACTGGAGACCTTCCGCAACACGGTAAAACACTGCGAGCGACAGGGGTCAGCTCTTCCATTGGCTCCGACCACTAGACAGTGACGTGTGCTGGCACATATCTCTTTATCGGCACATGTCTCTTTATGGCTTTAATTGTCATCGCGCGCGTATATCTGTGTATCTGTCCATGTCCTCTGGAAGCCTCCAGACAAGTGCCTTCGGTTCCAAAACCTTCTTGACAGCTCATTACGCTACCACCGTCTCCACTGTTGTTACACGGAGATCAACACAAGAGCCCGACAGCGAGCGCAAGAACAGGCAGCAAACGACCAAAACCCTGCAAGCAGGCAGCAACAAGCAGCAACAGTCCCAGGCGCAAAGCCACAACGAACCGGCACAACCCACACGACCGCAACCGCATAGCCACACTCGCGCACTCCAGCGCACCCCACCACCACGTCAGCCACGCCAAAGCCGCACACAGCGACCGTCCGCATCCCGCACCGCCTTCCGCCTCCAGCGGGCTCAGCCGCCACTATTCTCACCCCAGCACCAGCACCGCCGCAACCAGCCCCACCTGAGCACTCCCATGCATGCACCCCGCCCATGAGAGCCCAGGGGCGCACTCCGGGCGGGGTGTACCAGCCCCTCGACGGCGGCCCGGCAGAGCGAGGCACGCAGGGCGCTCGTGACGCCACATCGCCAACCGCGTTGCAGCCCGCGGTCACCCGTGGGGAAGCAGGGGGGGGTGAGCAAGGACAGACGTGAGGCTGACCACCGCCGCAGCAACTGCAGCCCCCTGTTGTAACGAGACCCCCGACACGGGAGTGCGTGAACGTCGCCAGCTCGCGTCAGCTTCATGAGCAGCAGGCTGCAGCTAGGCATCGCGGCATACTACGCACTGGAAATACTTATGTTCTTGCATTGATGTGTTATTCCGAGTCGACTCTGTGTTGAGGACGCTGCGCACCTTGCACTTCGTCCTGTCCACTACAAGAGTGGCCTGAACCCGGCTGGCTGTCGGTTGTGTTACACAGTGATAGAATAGGACTCAGCAGCGCCGAGGCAACAGACCAGGCAATAAGCAAACAGACAAACGGACCACCGCAAGCACCAGCATGTCCACATGTTTTTTACACAGTGATAGATCTAGGACTCAGCAGCGCCGAGGCAACAGACCAGGCAACAAGCAAACAGACAGACCGGTCACCGTAAGCACCAAGGCCACGCGCCACACGAGCAAATGCCAGAACGTACAAGCGCCAGCTCGAAAGCAGAACCTCGCACACAGCGCAGTACCACGCAGCCCGCGCGCACACCAAACACACAGTCAGCACTCGCCGGACCCACAAGCGGTCGCCGATTTGACACTAGCACTCTGCATGGGCGCGCCGGCGCACGCTACGGCCATCTCTGAGGCCACGAGGCACCGGTCCGAGGAGCTGCAGCCCCAGCCAGCCCGGCAGCACAAGCGGTGTCCAAGGAGGGGGACAGAGGAGAAACGGCGGACGTGCGCTGGGAGGAGGGACGAGGGAGGGAGGAGGAGGGACGGGTGCGGGGGGGGGGGGGGGGGGCTGCAGGGCAAAATAGGTGGAGGGAGGGGGGCCCGCAGGGCGAGATGGGTGGAGGGGGAGGGGAGGGGAGGGGGGTGGAAGGGGGCACGATACAAGCCTATGCGCGATGGCCTGTCAGCGCCGGCAGGCTGTCTGTGGGGACAGGAAGGCGCGGCAGCAGCGCCCGTCCGACCAGTCTAGCACAGAGGGGCGCGGCCGCGCGGGCTTGGCGCGCCAGCGCGTGGCACAATGTTGTGGACAGGTCGCGCATGGCATTGAGCAGGAAAGTACGCTTTCCGCGACACCGCGCCGTGTCCCGCGCCGTGTCCCGCGGCTACCTCCGCAACCGTAGGGAGGAAGCGGTACGCGTCCCGTCCAACCCTGCCATACGTCTCATGCACGAGCGGGATGAACTGGGTGGCACCTGTTACGGCGCCATATTTGTCGCGCTTTTGCCGTTCGCCCTTCTCAGCGGTCGCTCCTGCCTCACATGACGCACCGCGCACATGTGACCTAGCAAGCGGGTGCATCACCTTCACGTCCAGCAGCGCCATGCGCGTGGTGAGGAATGCCGGGAGGTCGCTGCGCTGCGGAGGCCGCTGCGATCGGGGCGGCGGGGGTGCGGGAGGGGGCGCTGCCTCCCGGTCAGGGGCGGGGGGCGCGTCGCGCGTCGGGGCTTGGGCCGCGGCGGGGGGGGCGGTAGCGGCAGTGGGGGTGGGTGAGGCCGGAGCCGGGGCTTGGGTGCCATGAGGGGTGTGGGGCACGTCCGAAGCCTGGGGGGCCTGCGAGAGATGGGGTGGGGTTGGACCGGCGCAGCATCGGCTAGGGGGTCCGGCGGCGGCGGCGGCGGCGGTGGCAGTGGCGGCGGCGGTGGCAGTGGCGGCGGCGGTGGCAGTGGCGGCAGCGGTGGCGGCGGCGGCGGCGGGCCTCGCTGACACGGCGCGGCCGGTGCACTCGCAGACGGCGCAGCCGGCGGGCGTGTGAAGTCCGCCGGCGGCGCGGCTGGTGGCGGCTGCCGGCTGCCGCGGAGGGGGAGCACGCGTATGCCTCCGGGGAGCTTGCCAACGTGCGGCTCAAGCGATGAAGCGAGCGACGTGCGCATGAGCACCCGCCTCCAAGCCACGGTGATGAGGTCGTGCTTTAGGACTGAAGTCGCCCATAGCTGGCCGCACATGACACTGTGCGTACCGGACGCAGCCACGCAGCCGCAGGGGCAGGCCTCATCCGAGTCCAGGACAGGAAGCAGCGGCTCACCCAGTCGCAGCAGCACAGCCACCTGGAATTCATGGTCTGTCAGGCCCGTCACCGGGCCCGGGCAGGCAGTCAGGAACGCCGAGGCCAGCGAGCCAGAGCAGCTGAGGAGGCGAGCGAGATCAGCGCACGTCGTCTCCGCCGATTGGGGATTTGGACCGTGCGTCGGGGTCTCGAGATGGTCGCGCGTGGCGTTCCAGCGCGCGTCGGCCGCCGCCCGGCTGAGCGTGCTCTAGAGCTGCGTCATGCGCAGCTTCGAGCCAGTGTCAGACGCCCAGGCGTCGGCTGGGGTCAGGCTGTCTGAGATTCCGTGCACGGCCGGCCATGCCTTCCGCAAGCGTGCGAGGCGGGCCTGGTGCTGGACTGCGGCGTCGCCGCGGAACGGCTTACCGCCGTCGATGCGGTCCGCGAGCACCGCGTGCGCAACTGCTGCCGATACGAGTCAAGCTGCGTCAGCAACTTCGGCTGTGTAGTGTCGCAGACCCATGCCGCCATGTCTGAGGGAGCAAGGCCTGCTCACGCTGCAGGTCGGTGAGCTGCTGCGTTTCGATGATGCGGCACATGGCGTGTATGCTGGCGTTTTCAACGCCCATGGGCGGCTGTTCGAGGTGGGCCCAGTCGGTAGTGCGCAGCAGGTGTGCTTCGCGATGCTGCAGGCACTGAAAGAGGACAGCCCACCGTGTCTGGGCTGCCAGCGGGAGGCCTACCAGCTTTTGCATGAGCTCGACGGTGCGTTGGCTGTGTTACACGGAGATGAACGACGGTGCGTTGGCTGTGTTACACGGAGATGAATGACGGTGCGTTGGCTGTCGGTTGTGTGAAGTGCACCCGACTGCATGCCCGACTTGCACGTCGAGTGCGGGCATGTCGAGTGATCACACACGCTCTTCACCAAACATGGCCAATTGCGACGTATAAAGCATGAAGTATCATCGTCAAAGACGTCTGTGTGCGACGATGTACATTCAGCGCTACCTCAGCTCAAGATATCCGGTACACCTCAGCCACATTTTGTGACAAGTGCGACTTTCATGCCAATTATGCGTTTTGTGATGACGCTACGTGCCCTCGCACATGCCATACGCGTTCCACTGTACATGCTCCCCTGTAGGATAGGCCTCAAGGCTTGCAGCATGAATGCAGCACTACACAGCTGCCAGACGGCAGCAGGGCCCAGTGGGTGGACAAAACGAGCACATCCGCGCCGTGGCACTCCATGACCCACGCATCCGCGCCGCGCTGCGACATTTTGTCAATGACCTCCTGTCGGGGAGCATCCCCCACACGGCTCTCCTCCAAGCCAGCCGACTGATCGCCCTCGCCAAGCCGGCAGGCGGCGTCAGGCCAATCGCAATCGGTGAGTCGCTGATGCGCCTGGCGGGCATCTGCGCGCCTGGCGGGCATCGAGCCTGCGCACGAACGACCTCATGCATGTGCCAAATGGGACGTGTTCCATTTATCTGCGAGCGCAAAGATAAAGCGAACAATGCAACTGCTCTGCACAGAACCATTTCCAAAGCCACCAACACACATAGCATCATTCAATATGATATGAAATTCCTGAAATATGTTCGGTGGGGTCATAGGACCTCATGCATGTGCCAAATGGGACGTGTTCCATTTATCTGCGAGCGCCAAGATAAAGCGAACAATGCAACTGCTCTGCACAGAACCATTTCCAAAGCCACCAACACACATAGCATCATTCAATATGATATGAAATTCCTGAAATATGTTCGGGGGGGTCATAGGACCTCTTGCATGTGCCAAATGAGACGTGTTCCATTTATCTCTGAAAGCCGAGATCAAGCGAACACTGCAGCTACTCTGCAATGGACCATTTCCAAAGCCACCAACACACATAGCATCATTCAACATGATATGAAAATCCTGAAATATGTTCGGTGGGGTCGTAGGACCTCATGCATGTGCCAAATGGGACGTGTTCCATTTATCTGCGAGCGCAAAGATAAAGCGAACAATGCAACTGCTCTGCACAGAACCATTTCCAAAGCCACCAACACACATAGCATCATTCAATATGATATGAAATTCCTGAAATATGTTCGGTGGGGTCATAGGACCTCATGCATGTGCCAAATGGGACGTGTTCCATTTATCTGCGAGCGCCAAGATAAAGCGAACAATGCAACTGCTCTGCACTGAACCATTTCCAAAGCCACCAACACACATAACATCATTCAATATGATATGAAAGTGCTGAAATATGTTCTGGGGGGTCATGGGACATCATGCATGTGCCAACTGAGACGTGTTCCATTTATCTCTGAAAGCCGAGATAAAGCGAACACTGCAGCTACTCTGCACTAGACCATTTCCAAAGCCACCAACACACATAGCATCATTCAACATGATATGAAAGACCTGCAATATGTTTGATGGGGTCATAGGACCTCATGCATGTGCCAAATGAGACGTGTTCCATTTATCTCTGAAAGCCGAGATAAAGCGAACACTGCAGCTACTCTGCACTGGACCATTTACAAAGCCACCAACACAAATAGCATCATTCAATATGATATGAAATGCACGCAGGCTCGATGCCCGCCAGGCGGGCATCGTGCGCAGGCTCGATGGCCTCAGCTTTCCTGAAAGCCAGGCCCGGTGCGACTGAGCTTTCAGACTGCCACAGAGTTCCACGTGAATGTGCGCTTGCGCCTAGGTGAGTCACTGTTCACCGGCCACGAGGCGGCAGCGACTGCGTGTGCGGCCGGGCATTGCTTGCTGATGGTTCGCATGCCCAGGTGTGCAATGCGGTGTGGCGCACGGTGTTCGCCCGCCATGATGCGATCACGCAGGCATGGCGCCGCTTCATCATGCGGGCGGGCATCTCCACGTCTCTTGAGCCCAACATTAAGAGCCTCCCGCAGTTCCCCGATGTGCCGGGCGCGCGGCCGCCCGCGCAGCCGCCTGGCCCCTCCTGTGAGCCTGCCAGCTGTGCTGCCGCTGGTGCGCTCACTCCACCCACCCCGGCCCCCAGCGCCTCGGCCGTGCCTTCGACCCCATATGGCACCCAGACGCTGGCGCGTTCCCCGCCTGCCCCCTTGCGCCCCTCCGGACCGGCGGACAACGCTGCCCCGCTCGGCGAAGCCGCAACCGCGGACGGCACCTCAGAGGGACCAGCCGCCGTGGCTGCACTCGTTGCTGCTGCCATCTCAGCCGTTGTTGCCTCGTCCGAGGACAAGGCTTCCGCGGCTGACACGGCAGGCGCCATGGACGTGGACGTCCCCGGCGAGGCGGCCGTCGGCCACAGTAGCGCGCGGGAGCTCAGCGCGGCAGCTGCCGCTGCCGCCGTCGTGGCCTTGAAGGCGGCCGCCCCGGCCGGCCAGTGCACGGTGCGGTGTGAGCACCTGCCACAGGTGGGCCCGGTGGCCACTGGTCCGCTGCGACGCCTGCCCGAGGGTCGCCGGGGCCGCGCGGCCGCGGCTTGCGCCCGGCCGCTACCCCCGCGCTCGCAGCGCGACCCTCAACGGGGTGATCTACTTGTGATGTTGCCCTGCGATACCATTGTGGCCGATGTGTGCGTGACCTGTCCGGTGGCCCCCTGCCAAGTCGGCGCCGCAGCAAACACGCCAGGCGCTCCCGCCCGGCTGATGGACGACCGGAAGCGAGACAAGTACGGCCGCTCCGGCACTGGCGCGTGTTGCTTTGTGTCCCTGTCGCATGAGACATTTGGCCGTGTGGGCACAGGTGCGTTCGCCTTCCTAAATAAGATCGCTGACTTTGCTGCGGCTTTGGGGGCCGTGTCCAGGCGAGCGTTCTTGCAGAATGCCATGTGCGAACTCTCCACCAGTCTGTGCAGTGGTGTGACGCGCCAGGTCCTCGCTGCGGCTCCGCTGCGTATGCGGCTGGCGGGCCGGGCGGTGGTGCCTGGCCACGCTGTCCCGTCGTATGTGCTATAGGCGGCCGCTGGTCGCCTTGCTGGACCGGGTGCCGCGGTTGCGGCGGCGCAGAGCGGCCCCGCGTCTGGTCGTGCTGGCCCGCCCTGCCATCCAGCGAGCCGCCGTTGGGGGGAGTGATGCGGCGCCGCCAGTGCCCTTCGCGCCCCGCCCTCAGGCCCCTGCCGGGCGGCCGGAGGGGGAAGGCTGGTACGCCTTGCACTGTCGGGGCGTAAGCCCCCGGGCTCTCATGTGCGGGGGGCCCGTGATGGAATGCTCCAGTGGGGCCGGATGGAGTGGGGGTGCTGCTGTTGGGGGGTCGGTGGTGGCTGTTTTTGCTGGGGTGGGCAGTAGTGCAGTGGTGGTGGTTGCTGTGTGCGGTTGTGGCGCGGGTGCCGTGGTGGAGGGGTGCGGGAGTGCGCATGCGTGTGGGTGCGTGGGTGTGGTTGTGTCGGCTGTGTCAGTTCGTTGTGGGTTTTCACCTGGGACAGTGATTGCTTTTTGCTGGTGTCTACCTTCGGGGGTTTCTGGCCGTCTACTTTCTTTCTGTTGCCCTCGCTGCCGGGCTATTGCGTTCATCTTCGTGTAACACAGCTGCCAGACGAAGTCATTGTCAGCTTCGAATATTAAGGCGCAGCTGGTACGCCAGTGGCCCCCAGCAAAGTGGCGCCACTCAGACAGCACAGCGAGCCGATGTTACATCATGGCAAAGCCCGTCTGCTTTTTGGTGTCGCTGCAGATCTGCAGCTCTTGTACAGTGCACGATTTGCACTGCAAACTTGGTTTGGGTGCAATAGCAGAAGTGAAGGAGGCACCAGCATGTCGATGTCTGTGGTCGACAACATTCTGCAAGGGCGCTTTTACAGTGCCCAGCTCCTGTGCGGCATACTCCGTCCCGCTTGCTTGGGGTGTCACTTTTACTCAAGGACACATCAATTGCCATAAAGTAATAACTCACGTGCACAGTCAGCTGGTATCACTCAAGTGATTGCGCACCAGTAGCATGTGACTATACGCACGCACGCACGCACGCACGCACGCACGCACGCACGCACGCACGCACGCACGCACGCACGCACGCACGCACGCACGCACGCACGCACGCACGCACGCACGCACGCACGCACGCACGCACGCACGCACACACACACACACACACACACACACACACACACACACACACACACACACACACACACACACACACACACACACAAACACACACACACACACACACACACACACACACACACACACACACACACACACACACACACACACACACACACAACGCACAAAGTGAGCGACACTCTGTCACCACACAACGCACGAAGCAAGTACGACACTCTGTCACCACACAACGCACGAAGCAAGTACGACACCGATTTGTCACTCAGCGCCAAGGCACGTTTGCAAACCGGCCCCAGGATGGCTGGTTGTTGTGAAGGCTGGACTCTGCCCAACTCATGCCACTCATGCACGTGACCAATTCATCAACCGACTGGTTTAGATACCAGATTTCACCCTTTGCCATTGGCTGCTCAACCAGAACAAATGCGCATAGCCTTATTACCATGAGCACAGCCTTACTGCCATGCTCACAGCCATGCTGCCACGCTGACAGCCGTGTTACCATGCACACTGCCGTTGTACTGCCATGTGAACAGCTGTGCTACCATGCGCATAGCTATGCTGCCATGCGCACAGCCATGCTACCATGCGCACAGCTATGCTGTGTCGTGATCCAGCCATGCACAGGACTACGGTGACCATGCATGGTGGAATACACAGGACCACGGTGACCATGCATGTGTGGATGCACGGTGCTGATCCAGAGTGGGTATGGGGCAGCCATGCACCGATGCCTGACCATATGCACGGGCAATGCATGCAGATTGCGTGCCAGCAGACAATGATTCTGATCGTATCCGTATGAGTCGTTTAGAGAACGCTTATACAAGCTCTACCGATCGTAGTGTAATCACTTTTCTCTTCTGTCAAAGTCTCACGTGTATTCATCCTCCACGGAAGACACAGGCGTTGTCACGGACAGATACCTAGACAGCAAGGTATGTGACAGCACCAGCCCCTGCGCATGGCTATGACATGCTCAAGATCCCACAGGCCTTAGGCCGCGGTCCGCTCAATTACAACATGGTATCGGTGATGATTGTGGGTGTTCCTGAGATGTTGATTAGCGTGCGATAGAGTCCAGCGGGAACCTGCGGCTACGGCTGCACGTTCTGATGAGCGTTGTCACACCGCTCTAGCGTGTAGCTGACCGTAGGGAGATTACACAGCTAATGCAGAATGCTATGGCGGAGCTGCATTATGCTGGTGTTCTGGTCTCGCGGAGAGGCCTACGGATGTGCGTTTCCTACAACGTATGGTGGTCATGCTGCAGGACACCACCATCCTGAGACGATTCAATGGCATCTCGCCAAGGATCTATCGGTTCTGACGGTGTGGAGGGAGCAGTTAATCCTCCGCACCATCGCACTCGCTCCACAGTGCTCCGCGAGCAGGCCGCGGAAGGTCATTTCATGCCCCGCGGGGAAGGACAAGACGCTGGGACCTACGGGTATCTCAGTGTCAACCCTCTGCAGGCCGCCATGCCGAGCAACGCTGATCCTACAGGGAATGCGGGTGCTCAAGCAGCGGTGCACGGAGCGCAGGACATACCACACGTTGCCCAGACAGCATGGGCAGCGCAGCAGATACCACCTCCAATACCGCAGCCCTCACAGGCTGCAATGTCATCTGGAGCGGCAGCAACAGCCGGTTCGATCGATGTTGCCACTCTCGCGAGCGCGTTGTCGCTCGCCATGCCTAAGTCCGTATCGGGAAAGTCTCTAGTTGAGAGACATAAGTACCCGGTATGGAATCATAAGTATGATCACTTTCGGGTGTTCAAGATGACGTAATTCAGTGGACCGCGGCCTAAGGCCTTTGGGATCTGTGCATGTCGTAGTCATGCGCAGGGGTTGGTGCTGTCACATACCTTGCTGTCTTATGTATCTGTCCGTGACAGCGCCTGTACCTTCAGTGGAGGATGAATGCACGTGAGACTTTGACAGAGAAGAGAGAGTGATTACACTACGATCTGTAGAGCCTATATAAGCGTTCAATCAACGTCTCATACGGATACGATCAGAATCAATGTCTGCTGGCACGCAATCTTGCATGCATTGCTCGTGCATATGGTCAGCCATCGGTGCATGGCTGCCCCATAGCCACTCCGGATCAGCACCGTGTATCCACGCATACATGGTCACCGTAGTCCTGTGTATGCCACCATGCATGGTCACCGTAGTCCTGTGCATGGCTGGATCACGACACAAGAAAGAGGTAGAGAGTTGGGCGAACATGGTGGGCGAGAGTAGCTTGCTGGTGAATGATCCACTAGCTCAGAATAGCCAGGCCCACCCATGAGTTGGTCAAGCATTGGCTATTTACTACACTGCCGAAGGAAGATAGGGATTCTGTGTCAGATTGCAGCTTTGTCCATGAGTTGTGGTCACTGCTACATGCCAAGTATATGCCCTCTGTTCAGGTCGAGATACAGAAGCTGTACCAACAGCTCAGTGGTGCTAGGCAAGCAGGAACTCCACTTGAGAAGCATGTCAACGAGGTAGTTGGTATAGTGAACCAGATGCGGGGTCTGGGAGAGTCTGTGCCGGACCAACTGTATCGCTCTAGGCTGCTGGCAGTAGACAGAGAGTATACACTGTTGCAGCCGATGCTGCAGCAACTGCCAGTGCAGCAGATAGTGTCCACACTGCTGACGCATGCTCGGACTAACAGCCAGCCTGCCCCATCGCGGTTCCCGCGGGATGATCGCGGTGGTCACCAGCGTTATGGGGGACAAGGGTATCATAGTGGACGCCGCGGTGGTCGCCATGATACACCCCCACAGGTTGCTGCAGTGGGAGCGGGGGGAGCAGATAAGCGATTATGCCATAACTGCAAGAAACCTGGCCATATGGCTAGGCATTGTCCCCTGCTCTCAGCAGGAATCAAAGCCTACTTTCATAAGCAGGATGCTGAAAGGCGAGGCCAAAACCGAGGCCGTTGCCGCGGTGGCCGTGAGGTTGCTGTGGTGGGTCTAGAACAGCTGCAAGCTGATTGCGCAGACAGGCCTTCGCTGAATATGCCATACACATTTCTGATGGATAGCGGGTCTGATGTGAACATATGCTTCGATTATGGCATGTTCAGTGAGATCAAGCCACCAGATACCACAGAGTGCCAGCCCTTAGATCAGGGCAGGCTTAAAATACATGGCATGGGCACCATCAGAGCGAATGTGGGGAAGTACGTGACAGTACAGGGGGAGCTGGTGCCTGTGGATATTGAGTTAGATCATGTTTACTGCGTGCCAGCCACTCCTATCAACATCCTATCAAAGACTGTGCTGAAGCGGTCAAACATACACCTGCACACGTGAAAGGCAAATACTGTAGAAATGCCTGGTTTCCATGATCAAGTCCAGACGTTTGTGGGCAACTGTGAGCAGGGTGTGGATAGTGAGGATAACCCCGCTTTGAGCTGGTACTGTGGGACAGGTAGACCAATGTGGGAGCTGCGCCGTGTAGATTCAGGGACAGACTGGACCGGTGCTAACAATTTTTTCCATATGAATAGCAAATGGGTTGGTGAGCAGGCGCAAGTCGCTGCGGTAGACGATGTACCCATTGGTCAGAGATCGTCTTTCCAGCTCGATCCATCGTTTCTGGTGCATATCTCGTTTCACCATGCAGGCAACCGGATTCTCAGACTGATGAGAGATAATCCAGACCTATATGACCTCAACCTGCCCAAACCTACAGGAATAGCACTTGAGTGTCATGGTTGCCATGTGGCGCAACAGAGAAGTGGTGACAGGGCACAGCACGGGGGCAAAGTGACAGAGAATGCCACGTATGCTAGAGAAGTGCTGCATGCGGATCTGGCTGGACAGATTAAGCCAGTAGGCATAGGAGGAATGAACTTCATCCTGGTAGTAGTGGATGAGTACAGCAGGTGCTCCCATGTGATCCCGCTGAAGTCAAAGAGCAGTGCTGCGGAGATGATATGCCTTCTAATAGAACGCATCCGCACTCAGATAGGCCTGCAGAGACGATTCCCACGAGGGATAAAGCTGTGCTGCACATAGGAGACTGTGATATCTATCCATTTCCAACTGATGAGGAAGCGAGTGATAGTGCATCTAGTGATTGTGGTGAGGATGACTCTGAGTCTGAGTCCAGATCCCGCTCGCGCTCAGCGGAGCCAGTCCAACGGTCGATGGGCAAGGAGCTGAGTGAGCCACACCCACCTGTGCGAGCTGACGGTCACGGCGGCGGCCGAAGTTACCGCTAGTCCACGGTGTCAGGGCGTGATGACCGCGACGGACATGATGAGCCAAGGCATATATCTTGATCTGAAAGCCAGGGGCAAGGCGAGCTACGGCATGTGCCTAGGGGAAAAGCGACAGGAGGTAATGGCTCAGGGGTTGAGTCAGCACTAAGTGCCGCAAGGGGCAGCGGAGAACGTCTGGATCCACCACAAGAGGTGAGGATTCGATGGGTTCCAAAGCCTTTTCAATTGATTCGCCGAAACTTAAGACCTGTTGTCCATGCTGTGGGAGCGATTGTGAGTGATACTGCTGTTGAGTGCATTTTCCCGGAGGATGCACGTAAGCATGATGCTGCGAGCTCCACAGTATTCAATGATGAGAATGACGTCGGTGACTTGGCTGAAGGAGTGTCTGCGACGGCTGACAGTGTGACTCCTGATGCACAAAAGACGACGGGGCAGGAGGTGATTCTTTTCACAGTGGCAAGACTGCTACTTGTAGTGAGTCCCGGCGCGCAGCCACTGTGAAGAAGAAGGTCGAGTTTGTGCTGGACAATCCAACGGTGCAGCAAGCCATGAGAGGCTGCCATCGTGAGCAGTGGATTGCAGCAATGATAGATGAACTGACCTCCTTAAGGGAGCACGACGTGTTTGAGCTGGTCAAGTGTCCATCAGGAGTGAAGCCTGTGACAGGCAAATGGGTGCTTAAGATCAAGCGAGGTGCACAGGGTGAAATTGAGCGTTTCAAAGCTAGATATGTAGCTAGAGGATTCACGCAGGTAGAAGGCGTTGATTTCTTCGAGACTTGGGCTCCTGTGGGCAGCTATGCCACTTTCAGGGCTCTATTGTCGGTCTGTGCAGTAGAGGATCTAGAGACGAGGCATATAGACAAAATTGTGCTTTCCTGAATGGTGTTCTGGAGGAGGAAGTGTATGTGGCAGAGCCTCCGATACTAGATGATGGGTCTGGTATGGTGTGGCGTCTGAAGAAGGCATTGTATGGTCTGAAGCAAGCTGCCAGGGAGTGGCACAAAGCACTTGCAGAACTCTTGTTAAGTATGGGTTTTGTGAGATCAGCCAGTGACACTGCACTGCATATCTACAAGGTAGGACGTTGTCTTATTTTTCTATGGGTCGATGATCTGTTGATCTTCGGTCGCAAAGAGCAGATGGATGATGCCATCAGAAAGATCCTTGAGGCATTTGAGGGTTGTGACCTGGGTGAGCTTGGATATGTGATGGGCATGGAGGTCAAACGTGATCGCACCGCTCGCACTATCACCATCACGTACAGATAGAGCATCAGGGACATGCTGAAGAGATTCGGCATGAGTGTGTGCAGACGGGCGCCAACTCCGTTGGTACCCAAGCAGAAAATGTTTAGTCTGAAGGAAGATTCAAGCCAGGCAAAGGCTACAGTCGCAGAGCATAAGAGATTTATGCAAGCCGTAGGAAGCATCCAGTATGTGGCAGTTGTGCCGCGTCCAGACATCGCGTTTCCGGCTAATGCCTTGGCCAGGCATGTGGCTGGGAGTGCCAAATGTCATTGGAATGGTGTCCTTCACGTACTGAGATACCTGCGAGGGACCATAGACTTTCGCTTGACCTTTAGTGTCTCCAATGGGGGATGTGAGGTGTTGGAAGCATTTACGGATGCTGACTTCGCCAATGGTGCTTGCTTGAAGAGCGTCTAGAAGAGCATCTAGTGACAGCTCCAACCACATCAGGGTCAGGGACCTGAGGGTCCGAGAGTTCGTAGAACTCGACGAGTTGATCATCAGCTGGGTTAACATGGTAGACATGCTAGCTGATATGTTTACGAAGGTGTTGGCAGGACCAGCACTGGCAAAATTTAGAGATAGACTGCAGCTTGCGGTAATACAAGCTTCGTCTAGGAGGAGTGTGGTGATCCAGCCATGCACAGGACTACGGTGACCAGCAGTGCAGCAGGGGCAGCAGGGGGAGCAGAAAAGAGAAAATGCTTCAACTGTGATAAGCCTGGACATGTGCAGAAGGATTGCCCCTTGCTCTCCGCAGAGGTCAAGCAATTCCTGCAGGAGCAAGCAGCTGCAGGGCGAGGCCGTGGCAGAGGCCGCGGTGGCCCTCAAGTGGCTGTAGTTGACCTAGAAAAGCTGCGAGCTGACTGCGCTGATAGGCCATCTCCCAACATGCCGTACACGTTCCTGATTGACAGTGGCTCAGACATCAACATATGCTTTGATTATGACATGTTCTGTGAAATCAAGCCACCAGGTGTGCCACAGTGTCAGCCCCTTGACCAGGGCAGGCTGGACATGTATGGTGTGGGCACAATCAGGGCCAATCTGGGAGAGTACGTCAATGAGAAGGGCACTATCATGCCAGTAGATATGGAACTGACGAATGTCTACTGGGTGCCAGCTAGTCCCATCAATATCCTTTCCACGAGGGAGTTGAAGAAGTCTGAGATATACTTGCATACTGCATACTGCGCCTCCGCCGCAGCAACCCCCACCCCCCCCAGCAGACCAGCGACCCCACCCACCAAACACCCCCAACATTGACAACGATGACCGACCCAGACCAAGACATACCATCCCAAAAGGCTCCGCGCACGCCTTCGGGGACGGCCTGGCCAAGCTCGTCACAGCCATGACCGATGCCCCAGACCACGCCGCAGCCACAGCTGCAACCACAGCCATGTTGTGGTACCCAGCCCAGATCCTGACCGACGACAGCCACAACGGACTCGAACGCCGCATAGCAGCACGGATCCTTGCCCACAGCGAAGGCAGGGATCCCATCCAGTACGAAGAACGCCGCAAGAAACCCCGCTCCAACCCGGCCAAGCAGACAACCGACCAGCGCACAGCAGCCCGCATACACACAAAGCTGACCATGCACAGCCTCTCCCGAGCAGCCGGATGCCTCGACCCCGGCTCCATCGTCCAGCAGCCCACACCAGAAGACCTCGCCAATCTCCAAGACCTCCACCCCCCAGGAGAACCAGCCCAGCCACCTCCCATCGACACAGCCGCACCACACATCACTGTGGACGACCTAGAACGTGTCCTCGGCAACCTTCCCAACTCCGCTGCACCCGGCCTGAGCGGCTGGACGTACGAACACGTCAGATCCGCCGCATCTGCCAGCACCGAGGCCAGAGACGCCATCCTCCACTTCATCAACCAGGTCATCAGCGGCCAGTTCCCGCAGGTGACAGCCCTCCTCAGCACCAGACTCGTCCCCATCCGCAAGCCAGACGGCGGCATCCGCCCCATCGCCGTCCAAGAAGTCTGGGTCCGCATCGCCAGCCTCTGTGCACTCAGAGCATGCAGCGAAGTGGGCCCCAGCCTTGCCCCGCTGCAGGTTGGTGTCGGTATCTCCGGCGGCGCTCAGACCATGGGCCATGCGCTCTCGTCTGCCGCCGTTGGGAATCTCGACACCGTCATCCTGTCGGTGGACTTCAAGAACGCATACAACTCCATCCACACCCAGTCCATGCTCGACGCAGTCCACCAGCGCGCCCCACAGCTCCTCCCATACGCCATATGGGCCAACACAGCACCAACCCAGCACCACGTCATAGGCGCCCCACCAGGCACAGCCCCGATCACATCGACCAGAGGTGTGAAACAGGGCGACCCCCTTGCCAGCCTCCTCTTCTCACTGACTCTGCAGCCGGCTCTCGAAGCCGCCCAAGCCAACGCAGATCCCGCCGACGCAGCCCTCCTTGCCTATGCCGATGACTGCAGCATCCGCGGCACCGGCGCACCCATCATCAAGGCCTTCACCACCCTGGAGGAACACGCCCACCCGATCGGCCTCCGCATTGGCCGTGCGAAGAGTGCAGCCACATCCATCATTGATCGCGACGCGGCCCAGAATGTGGCCGACGCCACAGGCGTGCCGCTGCGCCCACACGGCGTCACCTGCGCAGGCACGCCCATCGGCCACACCCCCTACGTCAAGGACTACTGCAACCGCCGCGCGACAACCGCATGTGCGAAGATTGATCGCCTCCTCTCTCTCCCCCTGCCTGCCCAGGACAAGTTCCTGCTGCTCCGCGGCTCTGTGCAGCTTGCCTTCACCCACCTAGTCCGTGTCGTTGCGTGGGACTCGGTCAAAGACGCGGTGCAGCGGCTGCAAGACAGGGTAATGGCGGCGGCGCGGGAGATCATGCACCACCCGCAGATGCCCACCGTCGCCGAGGAGCAACTCCGCCTACCGCTGCGCCACGGCGGATTTGGCCTCATGGACGTCACGGAGCACGAGGCAGATGCAGCCTATCTGTCCAGCGCCGCGCTGGCGCATGACGCCATGCGCGATGGCCCCCCCGACTTCCGCCCATTCGCCGAAGGCGACGTTGCCACAGGCCTACAAGAAAAATGGACAGCGCTGCGTGCAGCAATGCCGCCGGAGGCAGACTGGGGGCCAGAGGAGCTCGACGACGTCTTCATCGCCACTGGCCTTCCCGGTGTGAGCAGAAAAGTGACCAGGGCAGTAGCGCAGACACGGCACGACGCGCTGCTGCAACAGCTGGGCAGCACCCCTGGTGGTGCAAAGGACCTTGCACGCATGCGCAGCTGCGCCTGTCCTGTTGCCTCACTGTTCCTGGATTCCCTCCCAACCAACCGCATGCTGACTCTGAATGATGGGGATTTTGTGCATGGGATGCGGTTCAGGGGCGGACTTTCCCCCCTGCCGCCGGTAGATGGGGAAGTGATATGTGATTGCAATGCTCGGGTGAAGCCCGGCAACGTAGATCATGCCATGACGTGTCGACACAATGCCGACTGCTGGACGTTGCGCCACAACATTGCCGTTACGGCTTGGCGCCGTCGAGTAAGAGCGGCAGGGGTGTCCACATCGATTGAGCCTGTGATGCGCAGCCTGGACAGACGCTACAGGGACGACAGTAGGGGGGACATCCTAGCAAATGGTCCGGACGTGGACGTGTATGTACTAGATGTCAGCTTCATCCACCCATCTGGGGTGGCTGTGGTGGGGAAAGCATCGGGGGCACAGGGGCACGCGGCCGCCGTACGCGAACAGTTCAAACTCAACAAGTACAAAGAGAGTGTGCAGGGATCGTACAAGGTGGTGCCGGTTGTGCACGAGACATATGGCAGACTAGGGTCGCATGCCATGCAGTACCTCAACACGCTGGCAGTGTCGTTGGTTGGGCCGTTCGACAAGAGAGCAAAGGCTCGCTGGATTGAGAACTCCTTGCGGGAGTTCAGTGCGGCGACAGTGAAAGGAAACGGGTTTGTGATCAGAAAGACCATGTCCAGGGTAGCACGGCTCACGGGTGCGCAGTTTGTGCCAGGTGATCGCCTGGCCGGCTTGCATCTGCTGGGTAGCATGTGAGTCTAGAATCTAGTTGCACGTTCGCTTGGTGCACTGGATCGGAGCCCCTCGATGTAACAGTGCATACTGGCAAACATGCGAACAGGGTAGTGATGCCTGGTTTTCATGACCAGATCTATGGGTTCCATAGGAACTGTGAGCAGGGTGAGGATGAGGATGGAAAGCCCACTCTGACATGGCTCTGTGGAAAAGGCAGGCCCATATGGCAAATGCGACCGGTTGACAGGGGAGCAGCCTGGACTAATGCGACCTTTTCCTAACCTGTTCCTAACCTGTTCCTAACCTGTTCCATAGAAATGGGAAGTGGGTACGTGAACAGCAGCAAGTGGCTGCAGTGACCGGTGTACCAGATGAACAGGGATCTTCCTTCCAGGTTGACCCACCATTCCTTGTGCATATCGCTTTTCACTATGCTGGCAATTGGGTACTCCAGTAGATGAGAGACAACCCACACCTGTATGACCTGAAGATGCTGAAACCTACGGGGGTGGCGATTCAGTGTCATGGTTGCCATGTGGCTGAGCAGAGAAGTGGTGATCGGGCACAGCACGGGGGCAAAGTGACTGAGAATGCCACCTATGCTGGAGAAGTGATTCATGCTGACCTAGCAGGGCAGATCAAGCCAGTGGGCATCGGGGGTATGAATTACATCCTAGTTTTGGTGGATGAGTATTCTCGATATTCCCACGTGATCCCGCTGAAGTCCAAGAGTGGGGCTGCGGAGATGATATGCCTGCTGATTGAGCGAATCCGCGCTTAGATCGTATATGATAGAGAGATTGGGGTGCGGAGGCTGCACACTGACCAGGGTGGTGAGTTCAGCTCTAACCAGCTGGCTCAGTACCTTGCGTGGCGGGGCATTGAGGACACGTACACTGCCACAAGTCAGCATGAGTCCAATGGAATGGTGGAGAGAAAAATCGGTGTGCTGAACAGGAGTGTGAGGGCAAGCCTGCTGCAAGCGGCTGTGCCTGCATTTCTGTGGCCAGAGGCGTACATATGTGTGAATCATGCACATAACCTGACGCCTAACACAGCTCTAGAGGGTGTTAGGCGGAAGGAGGCCAAGCAGAGACTAGAGGAGAGGCACATAGAGTGCAGTCATGAGCCGTGGTCAACGAATGAGACCACGAGAGCTACACAACTGAAGTCCAGGAGAGCTCAGGCTCAAAGGATGAGTCTGCAGGATCTGGCCGATGCGGGGATGCCCAGGGGCGATGGGACGTTTGTAGCTCAGTGTGTGTTTCTCAGTGATAGATCTAGGACTCAGCAGCGCCGAGGCAGCAGACCAGGCAACAACTAAACAGACAGACCGGCCACCGCAAGCACCAAGGCCACGCGCCGCACGAGCAAATGCCAGAACGAACAAACGCCAGCGCGAAAGCAGACACGCACACACCACGCAGTACCACGCGGGCCACGCACACACCAAACACACAGTCAGCACTCGCCTTTCCCACAAGCGGTCGTCGACTCGACACTAGCAGTCTGCACAGGCGCGAAAGCGCGCGCTACGGCCATGTCCGAGGCCGCGAGGCACCGGTCCCAGGAGCCGTAGCCACAGCCAGCCCGGTAGCCCGAGCGGTGTCCAGGGAGGGGCGCAGAGGAGAAACGGCGGACGTGCGCTGGGAGGAGGGAAGAGGGAGGGAGGCGAAGGATCGGGTGCGGGGGGGTGGGGGGGCTTCTGGGCGAAATGGGTGGTGGGGGGGGGCTCGCGGGGCGAGATGGGCGGAGGGGGGGGGGGGGGCGACGTAATCCTATGCGCGATGGCCTGTCAGCGCCGGCCGGCCGTCTGTGGGGACAGGAAGGCCCGGCAGCAGCGCCCGTCCGACCACTCTAGCACTGAGGGGCGCGGCCGCGCGGGCTTGGCGCGCCAGCGCGCGGAACAATGTTGTGGACAGGTCGCGCATGGCATTGAGCAGGAAAGTACGCTTTGAGACCGCGCCGTGTCCCGCGGCAACCTCCGCGACCGTCTGGAGGAAGCGGTACGCGTCCCGTCCAACCCTGCCGTACGTCTCATGTACGAGCGGGATGAACAGGGCGGCACCTGTGACGGCACCATATTTGTCGCGCTTTTCCCGCTCGCCCTTCTCGGCGGTCGCGCCAGCCTCACGTGACGCACCGCGCACATGCAGCCTGGCAAGCGGGTGTATCACCTTCACGTCCAGCAGCGCATTGCGCGTGGTGAGGAATGTCAAGAGGTCGCTGCGCTGCGGAGGCCGCTGCGATCGGGGCAGCGGGGGGGCGGGAGGGGGCGCTGCCTCTCGGTCAGGGGCGGGGGGCGCGTCGCGCGCCGGGGCGTGTGCCGCGGCGGGGGGGGCGGTAGCGGCAGTAAGGGTAAGGGAGGCCGGAGCCGGGGCTTGGGTGCCATGAGGGGTGTGGGGCACGTCCGAAGCCTGGGGGGACTGCGAGAGATGGGGTGGGGGTTGGACCGGCGTGGCATCGGCTGGGGGGTCCGGCGGCGGCGGCGGCGGCGGCGGGTCTTGCTGACACGGCGCGACCGGTGCACTCGCAGATGGCGCAGACGGCGGGCGCGTGAAGTCCGCCGGCGGCGCGGCTGGTGGCGACTGCCGGCTGCCGCGGAGGGGGAGCACGCGTATTCCTCCGGGGAGCTTGCCAACGTGCGGCTCAAGCGATGAAGCGAGCGACGCGCGCATGAGCACCCGCCTCCAAGCCACGGTGATGAGGTCGTGCTTTAGGACTGAAGTCGCCCATTGCTGTCCGGATATGACACTGTGCTTACCAGACGCAGCCACGCGGCCGCAGGGGCAGGCCTCATCCGACTCCAGGATGGGTAGCAGCGGCTCACCCAGCCGCAGCAGCACAGCCACCTGGAATTCATGGTCGGTCAGGCCCGTCACCGGGCCGGGGCAGGCAGTGTGGAACGCTGAGGCCAGCAAGCCAGAACAGCTGAGGAGGCGAGCGAGATCAGCACACGCCGTCTCCGCTGATTGGGGATTCGGACCGTGCTTCAGGGTCTCGAGATGGTGGCGCGTGGCGGTCCAGCGCGCGTCGGCCTCCGCCCGGCTGAGCGCGCTCTGGAGCTGCGTCATGCGCAGCTTCGAGCCAGCGTCAGTTGCCCAGGCGTCGGCTGGGGTCGGGCTGTCTGAGATTCCCTGCACGGCCGGCCATGCCTTCCGCAAGTGTGCGAGGCGGGCCTGGTGCTGGACCGCGGCGTCGCCGCGGAACGGCTTGCCGCCGTCGATGCCGTCCGCGAGCACCGCGTGCGCAACTGCTGCTGTCGCGAGGCGCGCGGCATCAGCAACGTCGGCTGTGTAGTGTCGCAGACCCATGCCGCCATGTCTATGAGGGAGCAAGGCCTGCTCACGGTGTAGGTCGGTGAGCTGTTGCGTTTCGATGATGCGGCACATGGCGTGTATGCTGGCGTTCTCGACGCCCATGAGCGGCTGTTCGAGGTGGGCCCAGTCGGTCGTGCGCAGCAGGTGTGCTTCGCGATGTTGCAGGCACTGGAAGAGGACAGCCCACCGTGTCTGGGCTGCCAGCGGGAGGCCTGCCAGCTTTTGCATGAGCTCGACAGCGCGTTTGCATCTACGGCGCACATACGCCTCCACATAGGCAGGGGTGCCCAGTGGCGCGCCGCATGCGACCATGCCGTCAGTGGCAACCGTGGCGCCTATGCAGGCGGCTGCGCGCGAGGCCTTGGCGGGATCGGTGCAGTGGACGAGCGTCTTCCGCTTGTTGCACGGGTGACGGGATTGCACAACTCGACCCATGGCGACCACTTGCTCGACCGTGCCCTGCACCGTGAGGTCATCGTGGCACGCGATGGCTAACGTGTCAGGGGCTGCTTCTTGCGCCGCTAACAGCGTGGGCCGGAACGCGATGGCGAAGTAGAGGGGGCCGATGGGGTCGCCTTGCTTCACGCCAGATGCACTCCACAAAACCGCGTTGGACCCGTCTTGCTGACGTGCCAGCAGCGGCGATGGCGCTCCACACGCCATGCGTGCGAATGCGGTCCGGGCGGGGAGTTGCGCGTCAATCTCTGCGATGATGGTCTCGCGGTCAATCAGGTTGAACGCGTTCTCGAGATCGAGCTGCACTGTGACCGTCTCCGCATCTGGGAAGTCTGGGGCCAGCGCGTGGCTCGGAATCTCAGGGCCGCCGCGGACACCGACCCCGATTTGGTGCGGGGCAAGCAGGCCCGGCGCTTCTGAGACGCATGTCAGCGCGCAGATACCAGCGATGCGCATGAATACTTCGCCGATAGCGATCGGGCGGCCGCCGTTTGGTTTGGCGATGGCGATCAGGCGGCTGGCGAGCAGCAGGTCGGAGTGGGGGATGGTGCCCGACAGCAGGAGGTTGACGAAGCGGCGCATGGCCTCGCCCGTGCGCTCGTTATACAGCCCGGCGCTGCGGACGTGCTCGTATGTCCACCCGCTGGGGCCGGCCGCTGAGCCCTGTGTCAGGTTCTGCAGGATGGCCTCAAACCGCGCCGCTGAGACTTCCGCTGAGCGGCTGCCGGCTGGGGAAGGCTGCGCTGCGCGCTTTGGAGGGGGCGCGGGGGGGTGCAGCGCTCGCAAGCGTGGCAGTGAGTTCTGGTCGATGGGAACGATGGGGCTGCTGTCCAAGCAGCGCGCAGCGCGGCCAACATTGCCGTTGCATGCATGTCGGTGCATGCGCCCTGCCATTGCGATGTCCGCCACAACTTCTGTGCAAGTGCGGCCGGGGTCGCTATGTTCAGCGGCGTCAAGCAACATCTGCTCCCTGGTCCGCTTCCGGATCTCGCGCACGCGGGCATTGTCTCGCCTGGCGCGCCCCCTGCTCGCGCCAGTGTTGCCGAGGGCCTGGCTGGGCAGCAGGATTAGGAGCCTGACCTCTACACTGCGCCGGTGACCGCGCTCGGCCGCATCGGCGGTACGTTCCAGCGCTGTGGCCACAACGTCGGCCCAGCTGGATCTGCATTCGTTCGGCACACCCTGAGGGATCCGCACGTCCGGGTAGGGGGCCTCCAGTGATGGCGGCTCGTCTGGGGCTGGCTTTGGATCCACCTGGGTGTCGCTGACGAGGTCTGCTTCCGTCAGATCTCGCATGTGGGAGTCAACCCGTGGGCCCGCGCTAATGGTGGCTCGGGAGACGTCCGGGAGGACGGCGCGCTGGCCGGGGGGGAGGCGGGGCGCATGGGAGGGTCGGGGGGGAGTGGCATGGCGGCGAGCCGGCACGCGGCAAATGGGGGCAGGCGCGTCGGTCGGGGACGTCCCACGGTTGGTCCCTGCGTGTGCAGCCACGACTGACGTAGGTGTCGTGGTAGCTGTCCCGTTGTCACACGTATTGGCCACACGGCGAGGTGAATGCACGTCTGCACGTGAGGTGGCAACGCCTGCGGACGGCCGGGCACTGCGCGGCTCTGTGCGTTGATCGTGCACCTCGCTATCATGCAGTGTGGCTCCGGGGGACAGTGGTGACGGGACGTCACCTGGGGGTCGTTGGCCACCAGCCAGCCCGCCTTCAAGTCTGTGGTGCTCATTTACCGATGTCAGACAGCACGATTTGGTCAAATCGGTGCGGGCGGGTGGCTGGCTTTGCGGCTGAGGAGCAGTCGAGCCGGCGCCCGCCGCAGCCGCAGGGGTGGGCGTTCGGTACACCAGACCGGAGCATCCCTGCGGCGGTTGCGAACTGGCTGTGTGTCGTCCCGCCAGGTCATCGTCGACGTGTGAGGGCTGGGCCTGCATCAGTGGCTCCATCATGTGCGGCGGTGTCCGCTGTCGTGAGCGCGAGCGGCCACGGCCAGTGTTGGTGGGCGTGCACGTGCGGCCGCTGTACCGGGTGCGGGCGGGAGTGGGGGCGTGGGAGTCCGCTGGTACGCCGCGACACTTTGTTGCATGCCTGTGGCCCTCCGGATCGTTGTATCTCGGGAAGGGCAGCTTGCATGACTCGCAGTGGTAGCAGCTGTATGCCCGTTGTTGGTCCTCAGTGAAGTTGTACTTTGGGTGGAAGCCCCGGCAGTGGGCCAGCAGATCGCCGGCGGCGCGGAAGCGGCGAGGGCACGTGGGGTAAGGCACATGCAGGTCCTCGTTCATTGTGATGCTGTGTTGTGGGAGTGTTGAGATTGCAGTACTATACCACTCGACTGCAATCACTTAGCACGTCGCGACGTGCTAAGTGATTGCAGTCTAGTGGTATAGTACTGCAATCTCAACAGGGAGCGAGGCTGGGGCCTTCGGGCGTGAGTACGCTGCGCTGGCGCGAAGTGGTTGGTGCACGCGCACCCGCAGAAAGTGCGAGGCCTAGGGCCAGGCCCTGGCCCCGTGGCCAAGGGCAAAAATAAGTATGCCTAATGTACAGTGTCTACGCTGCAGCGCTGCGAGGTGAGGAGGTGTGCGGAGCGAAGCCGCTGCGGCTGCCGGTACCGCTGGTACAAAGCAGGCGCAGGCGTCACGGCGCGCGCCAACTGCCGCAACGCTCGCGAAGCAGCTAGTTCCAGAAATTAAAATCTACCAGTGTTGTCTGTGTCCGCCTAGCGGATGCCGAGCGTAGCGTGCCGAGCATGCGTACGCTAGCGTAGCAGAGGTAGAAAGCTCTCGACCATACACGCGTGTTGGCGTGTGTGGGGATTGGCAACATTGCACATGTGCTAAAGGCAGGAGTCACACACAGGCCGAACACTATGTAAGCTTATAGCTCAGTGTGTGAAGAATGTGGACGTCAGGCAGATCATACCGTATCTGTTATGGTTCAGGAATGTGAGTGAGGACACGTTCCATCTGGTGGTGGCCCAAATGAAGCCTTTCGGGTGTCCGATGTATGTGTATGCCCGGAGAGAGGATTTCAGGCACCTGGACGAGAGAGGAGTGCTCGGTTTCTATATGGGACCGGGTGCTGGTCCTCATATGGACAGAGCATACGTGAAGCGGGGGAATGGGGGAGCAGTACGTATGTATAGGCATACAGCTTCTCCACCAGCTCTGCTGAGAGAGTTTGCGGAACGTTTCCACATGTCGGAGCAAGCTACGGTGGATCCGGTCGTGTTGGTGAACTATGAGCTGGGAGAACTCGAGATCATGCCCGATGAGCATACTCGTGTAGTACCCGACGGTGGTTTCTTGCCCAACATGCAGAAATGGTTGAAGTCAACTAGTATTAGGGCAGTGCAACCACCAGCCAGTCGTGATCACATGATGCCAGAGAGGGACAGAAATGTGGATTGGGCTGAGGGGGAGCATCCAGCGCTGGGGCACACACATTGGGAACCAGGCAGGCAGTTGCATCGGCGCTTTGTGCCGGATGATGAGTTGCCCGAGGGTGAGCCGCCGTTTTCACCGCGTGTTTCAGGCTCTGAGCTGATAGCCAGGCATGAGCGGTGGCACACGTCTAAGATCAGTGAGGCAGTGGTGACAGCGCGTTGCGCTTACACAGCCGTGGATTGTGTGAACAGGGTACCACACTGGGAGTACGATGCAGCTCAGCAGCCGGCTGGTCCGCACAATGCTGAGACAAGACCCAGAGATGTGTCCCTGCGAGGGATAGAGCAGTGCTGGACATGAGCGGATCCCGCATTGATCCACAGGGTAGTGATAATGATGTGTCTGAGGGGGAGGAACAGCCAGAGGCTGCAAGTGATTCGCCTTCATTGGCTGAGTCATCCTCAGAGGAGTCTGAGCCCTCGGAATCTCATTCTAGATCGCGCTCGCGTTCATCACAGCGAGTCCAACGGTCGATGGGCAGGGAGCCGAGTGAGCCACCCCCACCTGCGAAATCTGATAGCCACGGGAGGTACAACCGAAGGCAAGGGTCAGCGGCGTCAGGACGTACGGCACGCTGGAAGCACGGTAAGGCACGGCATGTGCCACCGCGTGATGATTGTCAGGGGCAAGGCAAGCTACGGAATGTGCCAAGTGGAGCAGAGGCAGGCGGAGCTGGCTCAGGGGGAGAGTCAGCACCAAGTGCCGCAGGAGGCAGCGGAGAACATCTGGATCGGCCACCAGAGGTGAGGGTTCGATGGGTTCCAAAACCTTTCAACTTGATTTGCAAAACCTTCAGACCTGCTGTCCATGTTGTGGGAGTGAATGAGAGAGAGAATGCAGCTGTTGAGCACATTTCCCCGGATGATGCACGTGGGCATGATGATGCTGGGAGCTCCACAGTAGTCCATATGGAGAGTGATGTCGGTGGTTGTCGGATCGAGTGTCGGCTGCAGCTGACAGTGTGACTCCTGATGCAGAAAAGACGACGGGGCAGGAGGTGATTCCGAGCAGTGGCAAGACTGCTAGCCGCAGTGAGTCCCGGCGTGCAGCTGCTGCGAGGAAGAAGGTCAAGGCTATGCTGGACGCTCCAACGGTGAAGCGGGCCATGAGTGGCTGCCATCGTGAGCAGTGGATCATAGCAATGCTAGATGAGTTGACCTCCTTAAGGGAACATGATGTGTTCGAACTAGTCTGGTGCCCAGAAGGAGTGAAGCCTGTGACAGGCAAGTGGGTGCTTAAGATTAAGCGAGGAGCACAGGGAGAGGTTGAACGATTCAAGGCTAGATATGTTGCCAAGGGGTTTACGCAAGTGGAGGGCGTAGATTTCTTTGAGACTTGGTCGCCTGTGGGTAGCTATGCTACTTTCAGGGCTCTGTTGTCTGTCTGTGCTGTGGAGGATCTGGAGACGAAATACATAGACATCAAATGTGCTTTCCTGAATGGTGTTTCGGAGGAGGAAGTGTATGTGGCACAACCTCCTGTACTAGATGATGGGTCTGGTATGGCGTGGCGCCTGAATAAGGCGTTATATGGTCTGAAGCATGCTGCCAGGGAGTGGCATAAAGCGCTTGCAGAGCTCTTGCTGAGAATGGGCTTTGTGAGATCAGCCAGTGACCCTGCACTGTTCATTTGCAAAGTAGGACGATGTCTTATTTTCCTATGGGTTGATGATCTGTTGATCTTTGGCCGTAAGGAGCAGATGGATGATGCCATCAGCAAGATCCTTGAGGCAATTGAGGGTCGTGACCTGGGGGAGCTGGGATATGTGCTGTGTATGGAGGTCATACGTGACCGGCCTGCTCGCACTATCACCATTACGCACAGAAAGAACATCAGGGACATGTTGGAGAGGTTCAGTATGAGTGAGTGCAGAAAGGCATCAACGCCGTTGGTACCAAAGCAGAAAGTGTTTAGTCGGAAGGAAGATCCTAGCCAGGAAAAGGCTACTGTCGCAGAGCATAAGAGGTTTATGCAAGCCGTAGGAAGCATCCAGTATGTGGCGGATGTGTCGCATCCTGATATTTCCTTTCCGGCTAATGTCTTGGCCAGGCATATGGCTGGGAGTGCGAAGTGTCATTGGGCTGCTGTCTAGCATGTACTGAGATACTCGCGAGGGACCATAGATCTTGGCTTGACTTTCAGTGGCTCCATTGGGGGAAGTGAGGTTTTGGAAGCATTTACGGATGCTGACTTCACCAATGGTGCTTGCTTGAAGAGTGTGTCCGGAGTGTTAGTCCGAATGCATGGGAACTGTGTGTTGTGGCGTTCGAAGAGGCAGATTATTGTGGCTGGTGACACGACTGAGGCACAGCTTATTGCGATGAGCTCAGCAGCCAATGAGTTGATGTGGGCAAAGCAGTTGTGCACTGATCTTGCTTTGTCGGCTGCAAAGCCAACTATGTGGGGTGACAACAAGAATGCCAACTTGCTAACAGTGGACCCCATCTCTAGTGACCGTTCCAAGCACATCAGGGTAAGGGACCTGAGAGTCCGTGAGTTCGTAGAACTCGATGAATTGACTATCAGCTGGGTTAGCACGGTAGACATGCTAGCTGATATGTTTACAAACGTGTTGGCAGGACCAGCACTAGCAAAATTCAGAGATAGGCTACTGTTGAGAATGACAGTCTCATGCATGCGTGAGGGTACCACACTCTTTTCGCGTTCGTCGCCCTAGGCTCCTGATAGTATATAGGCAATCGCTGAGCCTCTGAGTCTTCAGTGTCTCTATACTGAATACTACAGAGCTCGCTCAGGTATGTGTGGTGGGTCGTATTGTGAGTGTGTGTTCGTGTGTATTGGGTAAGCTGTGACTGTGCGCATCACTGCAGGTCGAACTGATTTTGCATTGCGCATCGTCGTTGTCTAAAGCTTATCCTACGTATTCCTTCAGGTTTGTTTCTTTGTAAAGTGTCTCTATACTGAATACTACAGAGCTCGCTCAGGTCGAACTGATTTTGCATTGCGCATCGTCGTTGTCTAAAGCTTATCCTACGTATTCCTTCAGGTTATGGGCTCAGGCTCGCTACAACTCTGCGGAATTAAACATTGAACGGAATCGTTAGGATTGACAAGACTGTTGTAATTCAGTGGACCGCGGCCTAAGGCCTGTGGGATCCTGGGCATGTCGTCATGCGCAGGGGTTGGTGCTGTCACATACCTTGCTGTCTTAGGTATCTGTCCGTGACAGCGCCTGTACCTTCAGTTGGAGGATGAATGCACGTGAGTCTTAGGACAGTAGAAGAGAGAGTGATTACACTACGATCTGTAGAGCCTATATAAGCGTTCAATCAACGTCTCATACGGATACGATCAGAATCAATGTCTGCGGCACGCAATCTTGCATGCATTGCTCGTGCATATGGTCAGCCATCGGTGCATGGCTGCCCCATAGCCACTCCGGATCAGCACCGTGAATCCACTCCATGCATGGTCACCGTAGTCCTGTGCATGGCTGGATCACGACACTCCCCCTAGACTAAGCTTGTACTACCGCAAGCTGCAGTCTATCTCTAAATTTTGCCAGTGCTGGTCCTGCCAACACCTTTGTAAACATATCAGCTAGCATGTCTACCGTGCTAACCCAGCTGATAGTCAACTCGTCGAGTTCTACGAACTCTCGGACCCTCAGGTCCCTGACCCTGATGTGCTTAGAGCGGTCACTAGAGATGGGGTTCACTGCTAGCAAGTTGGCACTCTTGTTGTCGCCCCACAGCGTTGGCTTCACAGCCGACAAACCAAGATCAGTGCACAACTGCTTAGCCCACATCACCTCATTGGCTGCTGAACTCATTGCTATGAGCTCTGCCTCAGTTGTATCACCAGCCACAATAGTCTGCCTCTTCGAACGCCAGAACACACAGTTCCCATGCATCCGGACTACTACTCCTGACACGCTCTTCAAGCAAGCACCATTGGCGAAGTCAGCATCCGTAAATGCTTCCAACACCTCACATCCCCCATTGGAGCCACTAAAGGTCAAGCCAAAGTTTATGGTCCCTCGCAGGTATCTCAGTACGTGAAGGACACCATTCCAATGACATTTGGCACTCCCAGCCATATGCCTGGCCAAGACATTAGCCGGAAACGCAATGTCTGGACGCGACACAACTGCCACATACTGGATGCTTCCTACGGCTTGCATAAACCTCTTATGCTCTGTGCCTGTAGCCTTCGCCTGGCTAGGATCTTCCTTCAGACTAAACATTTTCTGCTTTGGTACCAACGGAGTTGGCGCCCGTCTGCACTCACTCATGCCAAATCTCTCTAGCATGTCCCTGATGCTCTTTCTGTGTGTGATGGTGATAGTGCGAGCAGTTCGATCACGTATGACCTCCATGCCCAGCACATATCCCAGCTCCCCCAGGTCACGACCCTCAAATGCCTCAAGAATCTTTCTGATGGCATCATCCATCTGCTCTCTGTGGCCGAAAATCAGCAGATCATCGACCCACAGAAAAATAAGACAACGTCCTACTTTGCAAATGAACAGTGCAGGGTCACTGGCTGATCTCACAAAACCCATTTTCAACAAGAGTTCTGCAAGCGCTTTGTGCCACTCCCTGGCAGCTTGCTTCAGACCATACAACGCCTTTTTCAGACGCCACACCATACCAGACCCATCGTCTAGTACCGGAGGTTGTGCCACATACACTTCCTCCTCCAGAACACCATTCAGGAAAGCACATTTGATGTCTATATGCCTCGTCTCTAGATCCTCTACTGCACAGACTGATAACAGAGCCCTGAAGGTAGCATAACTGCCCACAGGTGCCCATGTCTCAAAGAAATCTACGCCCTCCACTTGCGTAAATCCCCTGGCTACGTATCTGGCCTTGAAACGCTCAATTTCACCCTGTGCTCCTCGCTTGATCTTAAGCACCCACTTGCCTGTCACAGGCTTCACTCCTGTTGGGCACTCAACCAGCTCAAACACATCATGTTCTCTTAAGGAGGTCAGCTCATCGAGCATTGCCGTGATCCACTTCTCACGATGAGCGCCACGCATGGCCTGCTGCACCGTTGGATCATCTACTACGGCCTCGACCCTCTTCCTCACGGTAGCTGCACGCCTGGACTCACTAAGGCTAGCAGTAGGGCCACCGTTTGGAGTCACCTTCTGCCCCGTCGTCTTTTCTGCATCAGGAGGCACACTGTCAGCTGCAGCTGACACTCCATCAGAACAGTCACCGACGTCATTCTCATCATCATTCACTACTGTGGGGCTCGCAGCATCACTCACATGCTCACGTGCTTCCTCCGGGGAAATGCGCTCAACAGCAGCATCACTCACAATTGCTCCCACAGCATGGACAGCAGGTCTTAAGACTTTGCGAATCAAGTGAAAAGGCTTTGGAACCCATCGAACCCTCACCTCATGTGGCGGATCCAGACGTTCTCCGCTGCCCCTCGCGGCACTTGGTGCTGACTCTCCCCCTGAGCCATCACCTCCTGTCGCTATTCCGCTAGGCACATGCCGTAGCTCGCCTTGCCCCTGGCCCTCAGACCCAGATATATGCCTCGGCTCATCATATCTGTCACGGTCATCACGCCCTGACACCGTGGACCCGCGGTGACTTCGGCCGCCGCCGTGACCGTCAGCTCGCACAGGTGGGGGTGGCTCACTCAGCTCCTTGCCCATCGACCGCTGGACTGGCTCCGCTGAACGCGAGCGGGATCTAGACTCAGACTCAGAGTCATCCTCACCTCCATCACTAGACTCAGTATCACTCACTTCCTCATCAGTTGGAAGCGGATGGATATCACAGTCCCCTATGTGCAACACAGCCCTATCCCTCGTAGGGATCGTCTCTGCAGGCCTAAACTCATGGTGTAAAGGCCCAGACGGCTGGTTTGCTGCATCATAGTCCCAGTGTGCCACCGCTGCAGCATTGTCAGCCGCTGCATGATCGCAGCGTGCTGCAACCACTGCCTCACTGATCTCTGGTGTGTGCCAGCGCTCATGTCGCGCCAGCAGCTCTGCACCCAACACTCTAGGAGAAAACTCGGGCTCACCCTCAGGTAGCTCGTCTGTCGGTTTGAAACGCCTATGCAGCGTTCTTCCTGGTTCCCAGTGTTGATGGCCCAGACCCGGATGCTCCCCCTCAGCCCAATCCACATTTCTGCCCCTCTCTGGCATCATGTGTTCACGACTGGCTGGTGGACGCACTGCCCGCACACTAGTGCTCTTCACCCACTTCTTCATGTTGGGCAAGAACTCAGCTTCCGGCACTACACTGGTGTACTGATCGGGTAGGATCTCAAACTCACCCTGCTCATAGTTCTCTAGCACAACTGGGTCCGCCGTAGCCTCCCCAGCCATGTGAAATCGCTGCGCGAAATCCTTCACTAGAGCAGGTGGAGCAGCCGTGTGCCTGTACATCCGCACTGCTCCCCCATTCCCACGTTTCACGTAAACCCTGTCCATGTGAGGACCTCCACCCGGTCCCATATAGGCACCGAGGATTCCTCGCGCTTCCAGGTGCCTGAAGTGCTCCCTCCTTGGATACACATACATTGGACACCCGAAAGGCTTCACCTGTGCCACCACGAGACGGAAGTCATCTTCCTTGACCTTCCTAAACCACAACAAGTATGGCACAATCTCTCTGACATTCACATTTCTCATGTGCTGTGCCACAAATGCCAATTCTCTCCTGGCAACCAGCGTCTCACACAGCTCATTCAGACTCAGCGCATGCGCTGCAGCCTTCCTGACTCTCAGCTGCTTAGCCCGCTGCTGCACGTTCGTGGACCATGGCTCAGAGCTGGTGGCAACAAACCTATCCTCCAGCTTCTGCTTTGCCTCCTTCCGCCTCACACCCTCCAGTGCTGTGCTCGGCGTCAGGTTGTGTGCATGGTTCACGCACATGTATGCCTCTGGCCACAGGAATGCAGGCACTGCTGCCTGCAGCAGACTCGCCCGCACTGACGTGTTCAGCACACCGATCTTTCGTTCTACCAACCCATTTGACTCATGTTGGGCGGTGTCAGTGAACGTGTGTACTATCCCTCGCCACTCAAGGTACTGAGCCAGCTGACTCGAGCTGAACTCACCTCCTTGGTCCGTGTGCAGCCTCCGCACCCCTACCTCCTTGTCATAGACAATCTGAGTGCGGATGCGTTCTATCAGAAGACATATCATCTCCGCAGCACCGCTTTTTGACTTCAGCGGGATCACATGTGAGTACCTGCTGTACTCATCCACTACTACCAGGACGTAGTTCATTCCGCCTATGCCTACTGGCTTAATCTGTCCAGCCAGATCCGCATGCAATACTTCTCCAGCATACGAGGCATTCTCTGTCACTTTGCCCCCATGCCGTGCTCTGTCACCACTTCTCTGCTCCGCCACGTGGCAACCATGACACTCAAGCGCTACTCCCGTGGGTTTAGGCAACTTGAGGTCATACAGGTCTGGATTCTCAGTCATCAGTTTGAGAATCTGGTTGCCCGCATGGTGAAACGAGAGATGCACCAGAAATGCTGGGTCAAGTCGGTAAGAAGATCTCTGACCAATAGGCACACCATCTACCGCAGCGATTCTCGCCTGCTCACCAACCCATTTCCTATTTCTGTGGAAAAGGTTGTTGGCACTGGTCCAGTCTGTCCCTGAATCTACAGGGCGCAGTTCCCATATCGGTCTGCCCGTCCCGCAATACCAGCTCAATGTGGGGTTATCATCACTATCAACTCCCTGCTCACAGTTGCCCACAAATGTTTGTGCTTGGTCATAGAAACCCGGCATCTCTACTGTGTTTGCCTTGCCTGTGTGCAAGTACACATTCGACCGCTTCAGCACAGTCGTTGATAGGATATTGATCGGGCTGGCTGGCACCCAGTAGACATGATCCAGCTCAACATCCACAGGCACCAACTCACCCTGTACTGTCACGTACTTCCCCACATTCGCCCTGATAGTGCCCATGCCATATATCTTAAGCCTGCCCTGGTCTAAGGGCTGGCACTCTGTGATATCTGGTGGCTTGATCTCACTGAACATGCTATAGTCAAAGCATATGTTCAGGTCAGACCCGCTATCCACCAGAAAGGTGTATGGCATATTGGGCGACGGCCCATCAGCACAGTCAGCTCGCAGTTCCGCTAGGTCTACCACAGCCACCTGAGGGCCCCCGCGGCCTCTGCCACGGCCTCGCCCTGCAGCTGCCTGTTTCTGTAGGAATTGCTTGACCTCTGCGGAGAGCAAAGGGCAATCTTTCTGCAGATGGCCAGGCTTCTCACAATTGAAGCACTTGCGCTTATCTGCTCCCCCTGCTCCCACTGCGGCAACCTCTGGGGGTGCACCATGGCGACCACCGTGGCGTCCACCACGATACCCTCGTCCCCCAAATCTCTGCTGACCACCGCGATCATCCCGTGGGAATCGCGATGGGGCAGACTGGCTGCTATTCTGAGCATGCGTCAGCAGCGTGGACACTATCTGCTGCACTGGCAGTTGCTGCAGCATCGGCTGCAGCAGTGCATACTCTTTGTCCACTGCCAGTAGCCTAGAGCGGTATAACTGATCAGGCACAGCTTCTCCCAGACCCCTCATCTGGTTCACTATACCAACTACCTCGTTGACATGTTTCTCAAGTGGCTTTCCCGCCTGCCTGGCACCACTGAGTTGCTGGTATAGCTTCTGTATTTCTACTTCGACAGAAGGCATGTACTTGGCATGCAGCAATGCCCACATCTCATGGACAAAATCTGCAGTCTGACACGAAATCCCTATCCTCCTTTGGTAATGTCACGAATAGCCAATGCTTGACTGACTCATGAGCCTGGCTATTCTGTGCCAGTGGATCATTCACTAGCAGGCTACTTTCCCCCACCATGTTTGCCCAACTCTCTACCTCTTTCTTGAACACCCGAAAGTGATCATATCTGTGGTTCCATACCGGGAACTTGTGCTTTTCTACTAGCGACTTTCCCGGCATAGACTTAGGCATTACGAGCGATAGCGCGCTCGCGAGAGTTGCAACATCGATCGACCCGGCTGTTGCTGCCGCCCCGGATGACATCGCAGGCTGCGAAGGCTGCGGTATCGGAGGTGGTATCTGCTGCGCTGCCCATGCTGTCTGGGCAACGTGTGGCACTTCCTGCGCTCCGTGCACCGCTGCCTGAGCACCCGCATTCCCCGTAGGATCAGCGTTGCCCGGCATGGCGGCCTGCAGAGGGTTAACACTGAGATACCCGTAGGTCCCAGCGTCTTGTCCTTCCCCGTGGGGCATGGACTGACCCTCCGCGGCCTGCTCGCGGCGCACTGTAGAGCGAGTGCGATGATGCGGAAGGTTAACTGCTCCCTCCACACCGTCAGAACCGATAGACCCTTGGCGAGATGCCATTGAATCGTCTCGGAGTGGTGGTGTCCTGCAACATGACCACCATATGTCGCAGGAAACGCAGATCCGTAGGCCTCTTTGCGAGACCAGCACACAAGCATAATGCAGCTCCGCCGTAGCATTCTGCATTAGCTTTTCTAGTCTCTCTACGGTCGGCTATACACTAGAGCGGTGTAGCACACTCATCGGAGCGTGCAGCCGTAACCGCAGGTTCCCCCTGGACTCTATCGCATGCTAATAGACATCACTAGAATACCCACAATCATCACCGATACCATGTCGTAATTCAGTGGACCGCGGCCTAAGGCCTGTGGGATCCTGAGCATGTCGTCATGCGCAGGGGTTGGTGCTGTCACATACCTTGCTGTCTTAGGTATCTGTCCGTGACAGCGCCTGTACCTTCAGTTGGAGGATGAATGCACGTGAGACTTTGGACAGTAGAAGAGAGAGTGATTACACTACGATCTGTAGAGCCTATATAAGCGTTCAATCAACGTCTCATACGGATACGATCAGAATCAATGTCTGCGGCACGCAATCTTGCATGCATTGCTCGTGCATATGGTCAGCCATCGGTGCATGGCTGCCCCATAGCCACTCCGGATCAGCACCGTGAATCCCCGCATACATGGTCACCGTAGTCCTGTGTATGCCACCATGCATGGTCACCGTAGTCCTGTGCATGGCTGGATCACGACACTCCTCTCTCGTCTAGGTGCCTGAAGTCCTCTCTCCGGGCATACACATACATTGGACACCCGAAAGGCTTCACCTGGGCCACCACCAGATGGAACGTGTCCTCACTGTCGTGATCCAGCCATGCACAGGACTACGGTGACCATGCATGGTGGCATACACAGGACTACGGTGACCATGTGTGCCAGGATACACGGTGCTGATCCGGAGTGGCTATGGGGCAGCCATGCACCGATGGCTGACCATATGCACGAGCAATGCATGCAGATTGCGTGCCAGCAGACATTGATTCTGATCGTATCCGTATGAGTCGTTTAGAGAACGCTTATATAGGCTCTGTCGATCGTAGTGTAATCACTCTTTCTCTACTGTCCGAAGTCTCACGTGTCGTCGCCTCCAACGAAGATACAGTGCTGTCACCGGCAGATACCTAGACAGCAAGGTATGTGACAGTACCCTACCCCTGCGCATAGCTACGGCATGCTCAGGATCCCACAGGCCTTAGGCCGCGGTCCAATGGATTACAACATGGTATCGGTGATGATTGTGGGTGTTCTTGTGATGTCTATTAGCATGCGAGAGAGTCCAGGGGAAACCTGCGGTTGCGGCTGTGCGTTTCGATGAGCGAGTCACACCGCTCTAGCGTATAGCTGACCGTAGAGAGATTAGATACGGCTGATGCAGAATGCTACGGCGGAGCTGCATTATGCTGGTGTGCTGGTCTCGCAAAGAGGCCTACGGGTCTGCGTGTCCTGCGACGTACAGTGATCGTTGCAGGACTCCACCATTCCGAGACGATTCAATGGCATCTCGCCAAGGATCTATCGGATCTGACGGTGTGGAGGGAGCTGTTAACCCTCCGCACCACCGCACTCGCTCCACAGTGCGCCGCGAGCAGGCCGCGGAGGGTCAGTTCATGCCCCACGGGGAAGGACAAGACGCTGGGACCTACGGGTATCTCAGTGTAAACCCTCTGCAGGCCGCCATGCCGAGCAACGCTGATCCTACGGGGAATGCGAGTGAGGCAGCGGTGCACGGAGCGAAGCACGCGCAGCAAGTGGCTCAGGCTGCACACTGGGATGCACACTGGGTTGCACACTGGGATGCACACTGGGAGAGAGTAGCTTGCTGGTGAACGATCCACTAGCACAGAATAGCCAGGCCCATGAGTCGGTCAAGCATTGGCTGTTTATTACTCTGCCAAAGGAGGATAGGGATTTCGTGTCCAACTGTAGCTTTGTCCATGAGTTGTGGTCATTGCTTCATGCCAAGTACATGCCTTCAGTCGAGGTAGAGATTCAGAAGCTGTACCAACAGCTTAGTGGTGCTAGACAAGCAGGCAAACCACTAGAAAGGCATGTCAATGAAGTAGTGGGCATAGTGAACCAGATGAGGGGTCTGGGGGAGAATGTGCCTGACCAGTTGTACCGCTCTAGGCTACTGGCAGTAGACAGAGAATATGCGTTGTTGCAGCCGATGCTGCAGCAGCTGCCAGTGCAGCAGATAGTGTCCACATTGCTGACACACGCTCAGACTAGCAGCCAACCTGCTCCATCGCGGTTCCCACGGGAAGATCGCGGTGGTCAGCAGCGTTATGGGGGACGAGGGTATCGTGGTGGACGCCACGGTGGTCGCCATGGTACACCCCCACAGGTTGCTGCAGTGGGAGCGGGGGGAGCAGACAACCGTAAGTGCTTCAACTGCAATAAGCCTGGTCATTTGCAGAAAGAGTGTCCCTTGCTCTCAGCAGAAGTCAAGCAGTTTCTGCAGAAGCAAGCAGCTGCAGGGCGAGGCCGTGGCAGAGGCCGCGGTGGCCCGCAGGTGGCTGTAGTTGATCTAGCTGAACTGCGAGCTGAATGTGGTGATGGGCCAGCGCCCAATATGCCATACACGTTTCTGGTGGATAGCGGGTCTGATCTGAACATCTGCTTTGACTATAGCATATTCAGTGAGATCAAACCACCGGATATCACAGAATGCCAGCCTCTAGATCAGGGCAGGCTAAAGATATATGGCATGGGCACTATCAGGGCGAATGTGGGGAAGTACGTGACAGTGAAGGGTGAGCTGGTGCCTGTGGACATTGAGCTAGATCATGTTTACTGGTTGCCAGCCAGCCCGATAAACATCCTATCAACGACTGTGCTGAAGCGGTCGAACATATTCTTGCACACAGGCAAGGCAAATACAGTAGAAATGCCTGGCTTTCATGATCAAGCCCAGATGTTTGTGGGCAACTGTGAGCAGGGTGTGGATAGTGAGGACAACCCCACACCGAGCTGGTATTGCGGGACAGGCAGACCAATATGGGAACTGCGCCCTGTAGATTCAGGGACAGACTGGACCAGTGCTAACAATCTTTTCCACAGAAATAGGAAATGGGTTGGTGAGCAGGCGAGAGTCGCTGCAGTGGATGGTGTACCTATTGGTCAGAAATCTTCCTTCCAGGTTGATCCATTTTTCCTGGTGCATATCGCGTTTCACCGTGCTGGCAACCGGTTTCTCAAACTGATGCGAGATAATCCAGACCTGTTCGACCTCAAGCTGCCTGAACCTACGGGAGTAGCACTTGAGTGTCATGGTTGCCATGTGGCGGAACAGAGAAGTGGTGACAGAGCACAGCATGGGGGCAAAGTGACAGAGAATGCCACGTATGCTGGAGAAGTGTTGCATGCGGATCTGGCTGGACAGATAAAGCCAGTGGGCATAGGAGGAATGAACTTCATCCTGGTAGTGGTGGATGAGTACAGCAGGTACTCGCATGTGATCCCGCTGAAGTCGAAAAGCGGTGCTGCTGAAATGATATGCCTTCTGCTAGAACGCATCCGCACTCAGACTGTCTATGACAAGGAGATAGGGGTGCGGAGGCTGCATACGGACCAGGGACGTGAGTTCAGCTCTAACCACCTGGCTCAGTACCTTGAGTGGCGGGGAATAGTACACACGTTCACTGACACCGCCCAGCATGAGTCTAATGGGTTGGTAGAGCGAAAGATCGGTGTGCTGAACACGTCAGTGCGGGCAAGCCTGCTGCAGGCAGCAGTCCCTGCATTCCTGTGGCCGGAGGCATACATGTGCGTGAACCATGCACACAACCTGACGTCGAGTACAGCACTGGAAGGTGTTCGGCGGAGGGAGGCGAAGCAGAGGCTGGAAGAGAGGTTAGTTGCCACCAGCCATGAGCCATGGTCCACGAATGAGCAGCAGCGGGCTAAGCAGCTGAGGGTCCGGAAGGCGGGAGCGCTTGCGCTGAGCCTGAAGGAGCTCTGTGAGCAGCTGAATGCCAGGAGAGATGCGGCATTTGTGGAAAGGTGCATAGAGAAATGTGGATGTCAGGGAGATAGTGCCATACTTGTTGTGGTTTCGGAAAGTCAGTGAAGATGACTTCCGTCTCGTGGTGGCACAGGTGAAGCCTTTCGGGTGCCCAATGTATGTGTATCCGCGGAGGGAGCACTTCAGGCACCTGGAGGAGCGAGGAATCCTCGGTGCCTATATGGGACCGGTTGGAGGTCCTCATATGGACAGGGTGTATGTGAAGCGTGGGAATGGGGAGCAGTGCGGATGTACAGGCACACGGCTGCTCCACCTGCTCTGGTGAAGGATTTCGCGCAGCGATTTCACATGGCTGGGGAACCTACGGCGGACCCAGTTGTGCTAGAGAACTATGAGCAGGGTGAATTTGAGATCCTGCCAGATCAGTTCACCAGTGTAGTGCCAGAGGCTGAGTTCTTGCCCAACATGAAGAAGTGGGTGAAGAGCACCAGTGTGCGGGCAGTGCGTCCACCAGCCAGTCGTGAACACATGATGCCAGAGAGGGGCAGAAATGTGGATTGGGCTGAGGGGGAGCATCCGGGTCTGGGCCATCAGCACTGGGAACCAAGCAGAACGTTGCATAGGCGTTTCAAACCACGAGAGGAGCTACCTGAGGGTGAGCCTGAGTTCTCTCCTAGAGTGTTGGGTGCAGAGCTGCTGGCGCGCCATGAGCGCTGGCACACACCGGAGATCAGTGATGCAGTGGTTGCAGCGCGCTGTGATCTTGCAGCGGCTGACAGTGCTGCAGCTGTGCCGCACTGGGAATATGATGCAGCAGACCAGCCGTCTGGGCCACTGAACTGCGAGTTCAGGCCTGCAGAGACAATCCCTACGCGGGATAGACCTGTGCTGCACATGGGAGACTGTGACATCTATCCGCTTCCAACTGATGAGGAGGCGGATGAAGATGCATCTGGTAGTGAGGATGACTCTGAGCCTGAGTCTAGATCCCGCTCACGCTCAGCGGAGCCAGTCCAGCGGTTGATGGGCAAGGAGCTGAGTGAGCCACCCCCATCTGTGCGAGCTGACGGTCACGGCGGCAGCCGAAGTTACCGCGGGTCCACGTTGTCAGGGCGTGATGACCGGGACAGATATGATAAGCCACGGCATATATCTGGGTCTGAGGGCCAGGGGCAAGGCGAGCTACGGCATGTGCCTAGGGGAATAGCGACAGGCGGTGATGGCTCAGGGGGAGAGTCAGCACCAAGTGCCGCGAGGGGCAGCGGAGAACGTCTGGATCTGCCACATGAGGTGGGGATTCGATGGGTTCCAAAGCCTTTTCATTTGATTCGCAAAGTCTTGAGACCTGCTGTCCATGCTGTGGGAGCCATTATGAGTGATGTTGCTGTTGAGCGCATCTCCCCGGAGGGTGCACGTGAGCATGATGCTGGGAGCTCCACAGTGTTCAATGGTGAGAATGACGTCGGTGACTTAGCTGAAGGAGTGTCTGCGACGGCTGACAGTGTGACTCCTGATGCAGAAAAGCCGACGGGGCAGGAGGTGACTCCGAACGGTGGCCCTACTGCTAGCCTTTGTGAGTCCAGGCGTGCAGCTACCGTGAGGAAGAAGGTCGAGGTCGTAGTAGATGATCCAACGGTGCAGCAGGCCATGCGTGGCACTCACCGTGAGCAGTGGATCACGGCCATGCTCGATGAGCTGACCTCCTTGAGAGAACATGACGTGTTTGAGCTGGTCGAGTGCCCATTAGGAGCGAAGCCTGTGACAGGCAAGTGGGTGCTTAAGATCAAGCGAGGAGCACAGGGTGAAATTGAGCGTTTCAAAGCCAGATATGTAGCCAGGGGGTTTACGCAAGTGGAGGGCGTAGATTTCTTTGAGACATGGGCACCTGTGGGCAGTTATGCTACCTTCAGGGCTCTGTTATCGGTCTGTGCAGTAGAGGATCTAGAGACGAGGCATATAGACATAAAATGTGCTTTCCTGAATGGTGTTCTGGAGGAGGAAGTGTATGTGGCACAACCTCCTGTACTAGATGATGGGTCTGGTATGGTGTGGCGTCTGAAGAAGGCGTTGTATGGTCTGAAGCAGGCTGCCAGGGAGTGGCACAAAGCGCTTGCAGAGCTCTTGTTGAGTATGGGCTTTGTGAGATCAGCCAGTGACCCTGCACTGTTTATCTGCAAAGTAGGACGTTGTCTTATTTTTCTGTGGGTCGATGATCTGTTGATTTTCGGTCTGGTAGAGCAGATGGATGATGCCATCAGAAAGAGCCTTGAGGCATTTGAGGGTCGTGACCTGGGGGAGCTGGGATATGTGCTGGGCATGGAGGTCATACGTGATCGCGCTGCTCGCACTATCACCATCACACACAGAAAGAGCATCAGGGACATGCTGGAGAGATTCAGCATGAGTGAGTGCAGACGGGCGCCAACTCCTTTGGTGCCAAAGCAGAAAATGTTTAGCCTGAAGGAAGATCCTAGCCAGGAGAAGGCTACAGGCACAGAGCATAAGAGGTTTATGCAAGCCGTAGGAAGCATCCAGTATGTGGCAGTTGTGTCGCGTCCAGACATCGCGTTTCCGGCTAATGTCTTGGCCAGGCATATGGCTGGGAGTGCCAAATGTCATTGGAATGGTGTCCTTCACGTACTGAGATACCTGCGAGGGACCATAGACTTTGGCTTGACCTTTAGTGGCTCCAATGGGGGATGTGAGGTGTTGGCAGGACCAGCACTGGGAAAATTTCGAGATAGACTGCAGCTTGCGGTAGTACAAGCTTAGTCTAGGGGGAGTGTCGTGATCCAGCCATGCACAGGACTACGGTGACCATGCATGGTGGCATACACAGGACTACGGTGACCATGTGTGCCAGGATACACGGTGCTGATCCGGAGTGGCTATGGGGCAGCCATGCACCGATGGCTGACCATATGCACGAGCAATGCATGCAGATTGCGTGCCAGCAGACATTGATTCTGATCGTATCCGTATGAGTCGTTTAGAGAACGCTTATATAGGCTCTGTCGATCGTAGTGTAATCACTCTTTCTCTACTGTCCGAAGTCTCACGTGTCGTCGCCTCCAACGAAGATGCAGTGCTGTCACCGGCAGATACCTAGACAGCAAGGTATGTGACAGTACCCTACCCCTGCGCATAGCTACGGCATGCTCAGGATCCCACAGGCCTTAGGCCGCGGTCCAATGGATTACAACAGATTCCTCATATAAGATATCATAATCCATGCTGATGAAGCGCGTGGCCTGTGTCTGGGAGGCATTGGGCCCATGCATGGGCCCATGCATCGAGTAGGTCACTTTTTTCTGATCTTCTCAAGCTAAGCTGGCGGGAGCGCGCCTGCTCCCCAAAGCCCTTCTGCCACTATCCAACATATATTTTCCACATACATGGGCATGTCTGAGAATCTCATGAAGGACTTGGTATGTGTTACACGGAGATGAACGCAATAGCCCGGCAGCGAGGGCAACGGAAGGAAAGTAGACGGCCAAAACCCCCGAAAGTAGACACCAGCAAAAAGCAATCACTCTCCCAGGCGAAAAAGCCACAACGAACCGACACAGCCGACACAACCACACCCACGCACCCACACGCACGCGCACTCCCGCACCCCTCCACTACGGCACCCGCGCCACAACCGCGCACAGCAACAACCACCACCGCACTACTGCCCACCCCAGCAAAACCAGCCACCACCGACCCCCCTACAGCAGCACCCCCACTCCATCCTGCCCCACTGGAGCATTCCATCACGGGCCCCCCGCACATGAGAGCCCGGGGGCGCACGCCCCCCACAGTGCAAGGCATACCAGCCCTCCCCCTCCGGCCGCCTGACAGGGGCCTCAGGGCGGGGCGCGAAGGGCACTAGCGGCGCCGCATCACTCCCCCCACGGTGGCTCGCGGGAAGGTTCGGCGGGCCAACACGACCAGACGCGGGGCCGGCCTGCGCTGCTGCAGCCGCGGCACCCGGTCCAGCAAGGCGGCCAGCGGCACGTACTTGGTATGTGTGGGGGGGTATTGGGCATATGCATTGAGTAGGTCACTTTTTTCTGACATTCTCCAGCTGAGCTGGCGAGAGCGCACCTGCTCCCCAACGCCCATCTGCCACTGTCCAACATATATTCTCCACATACATGAGCGTATCTGAGAGCCTCTCAAAGTGCTTGGCTTGTGTCTGGGGGTATTGGGCACATGCATTGAGCAGGTCACTTTTTCTTACCCTCTCCAGCTGAGCTGGTGAGAGCGCGCCTGCTCACCATAGCCCATCTGCCACTGTCCACAACATATTTCCTCATATAAGATATCATAATCCATGCTGATGAAGCGCTTGGCCTGTGTCTGGGAGGCATTGGGCCCATGCATGGGCCCATGCATCAAGTAGGTCACTTTTTTCTGATCTTCTCAAGCTAAGCTGGCGGGAGCGCGCCTGCTCCCCAAAGCCCTTCTGCCACTATCCAACATATATTTCCCACATACATGGGCATGTCTGAGAATCTCATGAAGGACTTGGTATGTGTGGAGGGGTATTGGGCATATGCATTGAGTAGGTCACTTTTTTCTGACATTCTCCAGCTGAGCTGGCGAGAGCGCACCTGCTCCCCAACGCCCATCTGCCACTGTCCAACATATATTCTCCACATACATGAGCGTATCTGAGAGCCTCTCGAAGTGCTTGGCTTGTGTCTGGGGGTATTGGGCACATGCATTGAGCAGGTCACTTTTTCTTACCCTCTCCAGCTGAGCTGGTGAGAGCGCGCCTGCTCACCATAGCCCATCTGCCACTGTCCACAACATATTTCCTCATATAAGATATCATAATCCATGCTGATGAAGCGCTTGGCCTGTGTCTGGGAGGCATTGAGCCCATGCATGGGCCCATGCATCGAGTAGGTCACTTTTTTCTGATCTTCTCAAGCTAAGCTGGCGGGAGCGCGCCTGCTCCCCAAAGCCCATCTGCCACTGTCCACCACATACTCCTTCATATAAGGGCACATATTCCACTCTTACGAAGTGCTTGGCCTGCATCTGGGGGGTATTGGGCACATGCATTGAGTAGGTCACTTTTTTCTGACCTTCTCCAACTGAGATGGCGGGAGCGCGCCTGCTCCCCAAAGCCCATCTGCCACTGTCCACCACATATTTCCATACATAAGGGCACATAATCCACTCTGAAGAAGTGCTTGGCATGTGTCTGGGGGTATTGGGCACATGCATTGAGCAGGTAACTTTTTCTTACCTTCTCCAGCTGAGCTGGCGAAGCGCGTCTGCTCACCAAAGCCCATCTGCCACTGTCCACCACATATTTCCATACATAAGGGCACATAATCCACTCTGAAGAAGTGCTTGGCATGTGTCTGGGGGTATTGGGCAAATGTATTGAGTAGGTCACTTTTCTTTATTACTTTCTCCAGCTGAGCTGACGAGAGTGCGCCTGCTCCCCAAAGCCCATCTGCCACTGTCCACCACATATTTCCATATATATAAGGGCACCTAATCCACGCAGGATAAGAGCTTCGCCTGTGTCTGGGGGGCATTGGGCCCATGCATTGAGTAGGTCACTTTTTTCTGACCTTCTCCAACTGAGAGGGCATATGCGCCTGCTCACCAAAGCCCATCTGCCACTGTCCACCACATATTTCCATATATAAGGGCACATAATCCACTCTGAAGAAGTGCTTGGCATGTGTCTGGGGGTATTGGGCACATGCATTGAGCAGGTCACTTTTTCTTACCCTCTCCAGCTGAGCTGGTGAGAGCGCGCCTGCTCACCATAGCCCATCTGCCACTGTCCACAACATATTTCCTCACATAAGATATCATAATCCATGCTGATGAAGCGCTTGGCCTGTGTCGGGGAGGCATTGGGCCCATGCATGGGCCCATGCATCGAGTAGGTCACTTTTTTCTGATCTTCTCAAGCTAAGCTGGCGGGAGCGCGCCTGCTCTCCAAAGCCCATCTGCCACTGTCCACCACATACTCCTTCATATAAGGGCACATATTCCACTCTGACGAAGTGCTTGGCCTGCATCTGGGGGGTATTGGGCACATGCATTGAGTAGGTCACTTTTTTCTGACCTTCTCCAACTGAGATGGCGGGAGCGCGCCTGCTCCCCAAAGCCCATCTGCCACTGTCCACCACATATTTCCATATATAAGGGCACCTGATCCACGCTGGATAAGAGCTTTGCCTGTGTCTGGGGGGCATTGGGCCCATGCATTGAGTAGGTCACTTTTTTCTGACCTTCTCCAACTGAGATGGCGAAGCGCGTCTGCTCACCAAAGCCCATCTGCCACTGTCCACCACATATTTCCATACATAAGGGCACATAATCCACTCTGAAGAAGTGCTTGGCATGTGTTCTGGGGGCCATTGGGCACATGCATTGATTAGGTCACTTTTTTCTGACGTTCTCCAATCGAGCTGGCGGGAGCGCGCCTGCTCCCCAAAGCCCTTCTGCCACTATCCAACATATATTTCCCACATACATGGGCATGTCTGAGAATCTCATGAAGGACTTGGTATGTGTGGGGGGGTATTGGGCATATGCATTGAGTAGGTCACTTTTTTCTGATCTTCTCAAGCTGAGCTGGCGAGAGCGCACCTGCTCCGCAACGCCCATCTGCCACTGTCCAACATATATTCTCCACATACATGAGCGTATCTGAGAGCCTCTCGAAGTGCTTGGCTTGTGTCTGGGGGTATTGGGCACATGCATTGAGCAGGTCACTTTTTCTTACCCTCTCCAGCTGAGCTGGTGAGAGCGCGCCTGCTCACCATAGCCCATCTGCCACTGTCCACAACATATTTCCTCATATAAGATATCACAATCCATGCTGATGAAGCGCTTGGCCTGTGTCTGGGAGGCATTGGGCCCATGCATGGGCCCATGCATCGAGTAGGTCACTTTTTTCTGATCTTCTCAAGCTAAGCTGGCGGGAGCGCGCCTGCTCTCCAAAGCCCATCTGCCACTGTCCACCACATACTCCTTCATATAAGGGCACATATTCCACTCTGACGAAGTGCTTGGCCTGCATCTGGGGGGTATTGGGCACATGCATTGAGTAGGTCACTTTTTTCTGACCTTCTCCAACTGAGATGGCGGGAGCGCGCCTGCTCCCCAAAGCCCATCTGCCACTGTCCACCACATATTTCCATATATAAGGGCACCTGATCCACGCTGGATAAGAGCTTTGCCTGTGTCTGGGGGGCATTGGGCCCATGCATTGAGTAGGTCACTTTTTTCTGACCTTCTCCAACTGAGATGGCGAAGCGCGTCTGCTCACCAAAGCCCATCTGCCACTGTCCACCACATATTTCCATACATAAGGGCACATAATCCACTCTGAAGAAGTGCTTGGCATGTGTCTGGGGGTATTGGGCACATGCATTGAGCAGGTAACTTTTTCTTACCTTCTCCAGCTGAGCTGGCGAGAGCGCGCCTGCTCCCCAGACCCCATCTGCCACTGTCTACAACATGTTCCTTCATATAAGAGATCATAATTTATGCTGATGAAGTGCTTGGCGTATGTTTGGGGGTTTTGGGCACATGCATTGAGTAGGTGACTTTTTTCTGATTTTCTCCAGCTGAGCTGGCGAGAGCGAGCCTGCTCACCAAAGCCCTTCTGCCACTATCCAATATATATTCTCAGCATACCTGAGCAAATCTGAGAGCCTCATGAAGTGCTTGGCATGTGTCTGGGGGTATTGGGCAAATGTATTGAGTAGGTCACTTTTCTTTATTACTTTCTCCAGCTGAGCTGACGAGAGTGCGCCTGCTCTCCAGAGCCCATCTGTAACTGTCCACAACATATTCCCTCACATAAGATATCATCATCCATGCTGATGAAGTGCTGGGCATGTGTTTGGGGGTACTGGGCACATGCATTGAGTAGGTAACCTTTTCTGATCTTCTCCAGCTGAGCTGGCGGGAGCGTACCTGCGCCCCAAAGGCCGATCTGCCACCATCCAACATACATTTCTTTCATACATGGGCATCTTTAAGCCTCTCATGATGAATTTTTTGTGTAACTTGGGGGGCATTAGGCACATGCATTGAGTTGGTTAATTTTTTCTGACCATCTCCTGCTGAGCTGACGGGAGGGCACCTGCTTCTCAGAGCCCATCTGCCACTGTCCACAACATAGTCCCTCATGTACGGGAGCATTGAGTAGGTCACTTTTTTCCTGACCTTCTTCATCTGTGCTGGCGGGAGCGCACCTGCTCCCCAAAAGCCCTTGGTGGTCTCGTCACTGTTGTCATAGTCTTTTGAGCGTCAGGCTCATCTTCACAGGCCACCTGTGCTGGATCGCTTGCACTTCGACAATACTTCCAATCAGCCTGCAAAACAGCCAATGCACGTACTGCAAGCCATCTATGTACTCGCTGCCAGTTGCCGTAGTCTCTGTAGCCCATGTACAGCGCATGAAAAATCAGCGATCTGTTGGCAGGTGCAGTCGCTATGGTTGCACATTCTTTGCCAACACACAGCCATACAACTGCACCTTGGACTGTGTTGTGAATGTTCTTGGGCATACTGCACGTGCACGCGGTTTGCAACCTGGCCAGTGCACTCGCATTTCTATCATTATGGCGACTGGAGCCACGCTGTTGAGAACACGGCTGTAGCATGCACTGGCAACCATCTGTATTTACAAGGATCGGTCGTAGCTAGGCGCTGCAACTCGTGACTAGTGCGAAATAAGCGTGCTGATCACTTCTTGGACTGCAAACAGCAATACTTGAGAACAACAGCATGTTGCATTGGTGACGTTCACTACAGGCACAACCTCAGTTTGAAGTGACGGGAAACGGCCACACACCTGCCATCTGTAGTCGCTCATTAATTGAGTCAATCGTACTCGACTTCCAAAGCTCACCGAAATCTTGCGTGCCTGTGTGCGTGGGGACCCATAACTTCGACAGCCAGCCAGCGTCTGTGTCAATCGCCATTAAGCAGCAGACCAACAACGTATAAACGACAGGCAAAATGCCAAATTCGCATCCGGGTCATTGTGCACGCTAGTGCGCGCCGTGGTCGGCACGTCGCACGAAAGTTTCAGTACATGCTAACACCAGTCTGCAGGCAATATATAACGTGCGCACCAGACACATCACACGTGTATGTATGACTGGGGACAGAGTTGTGAACAAGCAGATACGTTACGTTGTTGTAATGTTGGTGTTTCTGTTATCTATGACAGGCTTCACGAGCCGACCGGTGTTCTCTGCGTTGCATCCATGTTCGTCGCCCGCACACGCTGCCCACTGCAGCGGTCCGCATGCTCGATTCGGACACAGCTCGAACGTCCAATCATGGTTCTTTCTCGAATCCGCAACCGCAGCACGTCTGCCTAAACTTGTAGAGTTGTGTTGTGAGGATTCAGCCCATCGCGAAGGTCGTAAGACGAGGCCTGCCAATGTGTACACCACAGAGCGCACATAGGTTACCACTCATACATGGGTTGTGGACCACCACTGCAAGATGGTAATATTTCTTTGATTTTATGGTTTACGAGCGACTGCAAGTGTTAATGTATGTCGTTGTATCGTCTATGTGGGCTCAGCCTTGCGGCCAACTCGCAAACAGTCCGCATGGGACACGGATATCCCTCATAGATACTTTTATAATCAGTGTGTTACACAGTGATAGATCTCGGACTCAGCAGTGCCGAGGCAACAGACCAGGCAACAAGCAAACAGACAGACCGGCCACCGCAAGCACCAAGGCCACGCGCCGCACGAGCAAATGCCGGAACGAACTAATGCCAGCGCGAACGCAGACATGCGCACACCACGCAGTACCACGCGCACATCAAACACACAGCCAGCACTCGCCGGGCCCACAAGCGGTCGTCGACTCGACAAGAGCAGTCTCCACAGACGCGCCAGCGCGCGCTACGGCCATGTCCGAGGCCGCGAGGCAGCGGTCCCAGGAGCCGTAGCCACAGCCAGCCCGGCAACACGCGCGGTGTCCGGGGAGGGGGGCAGAGGAGAAACGGCGGACGGGCGCTGGGAGGAGGGTAGAGGGGGGGAGGAGGAGCGATGGGTGCGGGGGGGGGGGGGGGCTGCAGGGCGAAATGGGTGGAGGGGGGGGGCCCGCGGGGCGAGATGGGCGGAGGGCGGGGGGTGGGAAGGGCGCGACGCAAGCCTATGCGCGATGGCCCGTCAGCGCCGGCAGGCCGTCTGTTGGGACAGCAAGGCCCGCAGCAGCGCCTGTCCGACCAGTCTAGCACGGAGGGGCGCGGCCGCGAGGGCTTAGCGCGCCAGCGCGCGGCACAGTGTTGTGGACAGGACGCGCATGGCCACGCGCATTTATAATCAATGTGAGGAGCCACTCGTAAAAGAAATAGCCTTAAATCACTGCTTCGGGCGTTTTCACACTCCATCTCGTTCGTGCGCCCGCATCAACTCAGCCTGCATCGTACCGCATCGTCATCCTGACTGGTATGCAGGTGAAGAGGTTGCCCGGATGGCGATGCGGGCAGAAGTCGTTCTTGTAGTGATCGCAGTCATGCATTGGTGCACAGGCTGCTACCTGCCAACAATGCAGGTCTTCCGTTGCTCAGGAACGGCTGAGAGTTAAGCAATCACCTATAGTCCATATTGTAGCACCGGTCCTGCTGATTCCAACGATATGATTGCCAAGTCCCCCTTCCATCTTCGGGCTGAGCTGTGCACGGTGCACGGCGATGCTGTGTTTGTGTCTGTTAGCGAAGCAGCTACATGCATTCTTAACTTTATCTCAGTGACCACCTACAATCTTATCTTGAGGGTGGTACCGTAGAACGGTCTCAGGCGAAAAGTCGGCACCTAGGTGTTACACGGAGATGAACGCAATAGCACGGCAGCGAGGGCAACAGAAGAAAAGTAGACGGCCAAAACCCCCCGAAAGTAGACATCAGCAAAAAGCAATCACTGTCCTAGGCGAAAATCCACAACGAACCGACACAGCCGACACGACCACACCCACACACCCACACGCATGCGGACTCCCGCACCCCTCCACCACGGCACCCGCGCCACAACCGCACACAGCAACGACCACCACCGCACTACTGCCCACCCCAGCGAAACCAGCCACCACCGACCCCCCAACAGCAGCACCCCCACTCCATCCGGCCCCACTGGAACATTCCATCATGGGCCCCCCGCACATGAGAGCCCGGGGGCTCGCGCCCCCCACTGCGCAAGGCGTACCAGCCCTCCCCCTCCAGCCGCCCGGCAGGGGCCTGAGGGCGGGGCGCGAAGGGCAGTGGCGGCGCCGCATCACTCTCCCCACGGTGGCTCGCGGGAAGGCAGGGCGGGCCAGCACGACCAGACGCCCGGCCTGCGCCGCTGCAACCGCGGCACCCCGTCCAGCAAGGCGGCCAGCGGCCTCCTATAGCACGTTTGACGGGAAATCGTGGCCAGGCACCACCGCCCGGCCCGCCAGCCGCATACGCAGCGGAGCCGCAGCGAGGACCTGGCGCGTCACACCACGGCACAGAGTGGTGGAGAGTTCGCACATGGCATTCTGCAAGAACGCTCGCCTGGACACGGCCCCCGAAGCCGCAGCGAAGTCAGCGATCTTATTTAGGAAGGCGAACGCACCCGTGCCCACACGGCCAAACGTCTCATGCGACAGGGACACAAAGCGACATGCGCCAGTGCCGGAGCGGCCATACTTGTCTCGCTTCCGGTCGTCCATCAGCTTGGCGGAAGCGCCTGGCGTGTTTGCCACGGCGACGACCCGGGAGGGGGCCACCGGACAGGTCACGCACACATCGGCCACAATGGTATCGCAGGGCAACATCACAAGCAGATCACCTCGTTCCTGGTCGCGCTGCGAGCGGGGGAGTAGCGGCCGGGCGCAAGCCGCTGCCGCGCGGCCCCGGCGACCCTCGGGCAGGCGTCGCGGCGGACCAGTGGCCACCGGGCCCACCTGTGGCAGGTGCTCACACCGCACCGTGCACTGGCCGGCTGGGCGGCCGCCTTCATGGCCACGGCAGCGGCGGCGGCAGCTGCCGCGCTGAGCTCCCTCGCGCCACTGTGGCCGACGGCCGCCTCGCCGGGGACGTCTACGTCCATGGCGCCTACCGTGTCGGCCGCGGCAGTCTTGACCTCGGACGAGGCAACAACGGCTGAGATGGCAGCAGCGACGAGTGCAGCCGCGGCGGCTGGTCCCTCTGAGGTGCCGTCTGCCGCAGCGGCGTCGCCGAGCGGGGCAGCGTTGTCCGCCGGTCCGGAGGGGCGCAAGGGGGCAGGCGGGGAATGCGCCAGCGTCTAGGTGCCATATGGGGTTGAAGGCACGGCCGAGGCGCTGGGGGCCGGGGTGGGTGGAGTGAGCGCACCAGCGGCAGCAAAACTGGCAGGCGCACAGGAGGGGCCGGGCGGCTGTGCGGGCGGCCGTGCGCCCGGCACATCCGGGTACTGCGGGAGGCTCTTGATGTTGGGCTCAAGAGACGTGGAGATGCCCGCCCGCATGATGAAGCGGCGCCATGCCTGCGTGATCGCATCATGGCGGGCGACCACCGTGCGCCACACCGCATTGCACACTAGGGCATGCGAACCATCAGCAGGCGATGCCCGGCCGCACACGCAGTCGCCGTCCGCCTCTTGACCGGTGAACAGTGACTCACCTAGGCGCAAGCACACATTCACGCGGAACCCTGTGGCGGTCAGCTCAGTCGCACCGGGCCTGGCTTTCTGGAAAGCTGAGGCCATCGAGCCTGCGCAACTATGTAGGCGCGCCTTGCTGGTCAGGATATGTTCGCGTGTTGCTGACGACGGGCTGCGCATCCCTTGATCCAGCGCTGCAAGCAGCGCAGCCGCCCGCGCGTCAGAGTCGGCCCGGCCGACTGCATTCTGCAGCCGTGACATGCGGATGGCAGACCCCCCACCGCTCAGGCCCGCCCATTCCGCGGGTTCGGCGGGGCACTCAGACAGCCCCGGGATGCTTGGCCACTGCTGGCGCAACTCGTCGAGAGTGTGGCGCATGGCGACGCCCGCATCGCCTCGGATCGGCAGGCCTCGATCTGTCCCTTCCGCGAGGGCTGCATGGGCGAGTGCAGCAGACGACAGGCGAGCAGCGTCGGCGATGGGTTGGGTGAACCTGCGTAGGCCCATGCCGCCGTGGAGGTGGGGAAGCAGGGCTTGTAGGTACTGCGCGTCCGTGAGGCTGGTCACATCCAGAATGTCACCGAGGCCCTTCAGCAGCGCTGTCTCCACCTGGTGCAGAGGCTCCTCCAGAAACCGCCACTGCGTGCTGCGCAACAAATGGGATTCTCTATGCTGTAGGCAGTTGTGCATGACAAGCCTTTTCACCTGGGGGGACAGTGGTAGTGCGGTCAGCTTCGCGATCTGCGTGCGAGTGGCTGCGCAGCGGCGGGAGACATGTGCTGTGATGAACCCATCGCTACCCAGCGGGGTGCCGCTCACCACGAAGCCGTCCGGGGCGACGTGCGCACCGAGCAAGGCGGCGACATGCGCAGCTGTGTTTGTGTCCTTGCAGTAGACGCTAGTCTTCTGCGGCTGGCACGGGTGCCTACCCATGATCAGTGCTGCGCCGGCAGCGACATCTTGCGGCCGTCCTTGCAGGTCCGTGTCATCGTGGCATGCCGTGACCAGCGCTCCGCCGCTGACCTCGCTCGCTGCTCGCAGAGTCGGCTGGTACGTCAGGTTGAGGAGGAACGGCCCCATTGTGTCGCCCTATCGCACGCCGGTCTCGCTCCACAGCACTTCATATGCGCCGTCCGGGCGCCGCAGAAGCAGCGCCGATGCCCGTTGGTATGACATGCGCACGAATGGCAAGAGACCCGGGGCGTGCTGTGCAACGGCTGCCAGCATGGCGGTCCAATCGCACAGATTGAAGGCATTGCGGAGGTCCACTTGGACGGTCACAACATCGGGGTCATGAAAGTCAGGATACAGCGCATGGCCGGGATCTCAGCACCCCCAGAGATGCCGACACCGGCCTGCAGCGGGGCAAACAGGCTGGCTGCATCCGGCAGCGTCGCCAACGCGCAGATGCCCGCCAGGCGCATCAGCGACTCACCGATTACGATTGGCCTGACGCCGCCTGCCGGCTTTGCGAGGCAATCAGTCGGCTGGCTTGGAGGAGAGCCGTGTGGGGGATGCTCCCCGACAGGAGGTCATTGACACAATGGCACCTAGGTGTACCTGCCAGTACATGCCACATGTGTTACACAGTGATAGATCTAGAACTCAGCAGCGCCGAGGCAACAGACCAGGCAACAAGCAAACAGACAGACCGGCCACCGCAAGCACCAAGGTCACGCGCCGCACGAGCAAATGCCAGAACGAACTATCGACAGCGCGAAAGCAGACACGCACACACCACGCAGTACCACGCAGGCAACGCGCACACCAAACACACAGCCAGCACTCGCCGGGCCCACAAGCGGTCATCGGTGCGACACTAGCAGTCTGCACGGGCGCGACAGCGCGCGCTAGGGCGATGTCCGAGGCCGCGAGGCACCGGTCCCAGGAGCCATAGCCTCAGCCAGCCCGGCAGCCCGAGCGGTGTCCGGGGAGGGGCGCAGAGGAGAAACGGCGGACGTGCGCTGGGAGGAGGGAAGAGAGAGGGAGGGAAGAGGGAGGGATCGGGTGCGGGCGGGGGGGGGGGGGGTGGGGGGGCTGCAGGGTGAAATGGGTGGAGGGGGGGGCTCTCGGGGCGAGATGGGCGGAAGGGGGGGGGGGGGGGGGGGGGGGGGGGGGGCGACGCAAGCCTATGCGCGATGGCCTGTCAGCGCCGGCAAGCCGTCTGTGGGGACAGGAAGGCCCGGCAGCAGCGCCCGGCCGACCAGTCTAGCACGGAGGGGCGCGGCCGCGCGGGCTTGGCGCGCCAGCCATGCCACATGTGGCCACCAGCGGACAGGACAACACTTGGGAAAAGCCGAGGTTCCGGCGAATCACACGGGCCGGACGCCGGATGAAGTTTCACGTTTTTGGCACTCTTTCGGCAATGATTGCGTCTGGACGCCGCACAAGAGCCGTTTGTCTGGCGAATGAAGGCCTCCATGCACGGTCTGGACGTCCCCAATGGGTTGCAAACGACGGTATATACGTATCTGCAGCATGTGATCACAGCGCACGTTGCCTGAAGCGGGGCTATTGGATTTGCAGTTGCGGGACCATTGAGATCTTGCAACCGTCTGCAGCAGTCGTGTCGCGTCATCATAACCGCATGCGCGCACACCAGCAGAGCCACTCACATGCATTCCTTGGTGATACAACGTAGTCACAGCAGCAGATTTAACAGAGCTTTCTCGTACCATATCTGACCTGCCCGGTGCGCTGTCACAACCATGCCTTTTCGTATGACGGGTATGCTATGTACGCGGGTAATGCTTGTGTTTGCGGCTTTGCGGTTGTGTCTGTTCCGTACGCCTTCAGCTTGTGCCACCCGTGAACATGGTCGCCCTGCGCTCGCCAACTTTATTAGACCTAGATGATGATGTGCTGTGTCGAATTCTTCGCACTGCGTATGGTGTCAGTGGAGATGATTTGCCTGTCTTGCAGCTTGGCGTTGGTGCCACGTCTGATCTTTCGCTTCTCTCAGCTGCACAGACATGCCATAGATTGCGATATATAGTCCTTCATACACTGCCGACTATTGTTATGGCCCGGCTCCAGCCAGTCATGCGCCCTTCGCTTCCGAGTGGGTTCCTCAACAGACTGGGGCGCGGCAAGGAGAAGTCTGATGTCGAGCCTCGTCCGCAAGACTTCACATCAGCAAAAATTGTAGACATCGGAATACCACAAAAGCCATACGGCTGTCTTCAGTGGGCGACCGCCGAGAAGTCCCTGGAGAGCCGGTGCCTGTATGCTGTTGCAGTCACCATTGACCTTCAGACGTTCAAAGCATTGTCCAAATTCCAGGACCTGTTAAGCCTGGATGTAGTTGGCTGCAAGTTTGGCTCGGGTCCCGGTGCTCTGGCGTGCATGTCACAGATGAAGACCTTGCGCCAGTTGAGCTTCACCATCCACACAGGCGTGCCCCAGAGCGCGCTGTCGCTTCTAGCCGAATTGACCGGCCTTCAAGTGCTTGGTCTAATCGCTGAGAACTCTCCGATTATCAATGTGCGCTTTCCAGGGGACTGTTGCCTTTTGGGGGGCTATTGCCTGTCGCTCAGCTCATCCTGATTGCTTTGAATGACACTTGCGCCACGGGAACCGGACACGCGCATGCGCCAACCCGGATAAATGCAAGGCGATATCCGTGACTGCTCCGTTACAGACGTTGAGTACTTGCGTGACTCCACACTCTGGAAGTTGCTGAGACACACAAGGCCGCTTGACCGCGCAGGAACGTGTGCCCGAAGCTGGTCGACGCTCGTCTCCAAGAAATGCCATTTGGCTTTGTTCCTGAATTATAATTTGCAATTGGGACACCTCTGAGCCCAGATCCAGCGCCTCGGTTTCTTACATCGTGAGCACCACTCTGCTGCAAGTCTTGCCCTTCAGCCACAGGCCATGTTCCTTCTGCATGCAGGTCCGCACCATGGCAGACACTTTCCGCCGCCTGCACAGGCTAGAATCGCTCACCATAGATTCCAGCCGAGGCCTAGCAGAGGCAAGTTTGACGGCCCTGCCGTACCTAACCCGCCTGACATCCCTCGACATCATGCGCAGCAACCCAAACCTGGGCTTATTTCCCCGGCAGTCATTGTATGCGGCCCCGCCGCCGCGCAGTGGCCCCGTTCGCCTCAATTATCAGCCTCTTCCGCCAGCCACGCTCCAACGCCGCAGCATGGTGGCCCGCACATCCCTCGACTGCGGCTCTACCGACCCCCGGGCACCCCTCTTCACGCCCGACTCTCTCAGCCTCCAACGACACACAACGCCAGCAGGTGATGCTGCGACCGATGCTGCCTCCACCCCACCACCCCCCACGTCCCACCATTTGCCCGGCACCACGGAGGAGCCGCTGCAGCTGCCTGCGGAGCACGCCATCACGGCCTCCCCGCCGCTCCCCTCGCTGCTGCAGCTGCGCCTCTCACACCTCATCAACTCTTCCGTCGACACCATTCTCCACTTCCTCACGCGCTTCCCCAGCCTGCGCGCTCTCGAGCTGCTCTACTGCGAGCAGGTCACAAGCGCCGCACTCGCGCCGATCGTCCGCCTCTCATCCCTTGAGCGGCTGCGGCTGCATGCATGCGCGCGCATCGTCACCCTTCCGACCCGCGCCGGCCTGCCAGCCCTCAAGGAGGTCGACCTCGCGTTGTGCACGCATGTGCAGAATGACGCCCTGGAAGCCCTGGCTGGTACGCCCCTGCCCCCTGCCCCCCGCCCATTGCTCCTGTGTGCTGTGTGCTGTGTGCAGTGGCCTTCGGCAAAGGCCAGGGCACCACTGCCAAGGTTAGAGCCCGGTTCCGACCACCAACTTGACACTGTGCGTGACCTAGGCTGGGGCATGGCTGTGCATCCAGCGACGTTGCATGGCCGCTTGCTGCAGCTTTTCACGTGTCTGCACGCATGACCGCCTGCTGCACGCATGACCGCTTGCTACACCTCTAGCTGCACGCATGCCGCTTGATACACCGCTAGCTGCACGCATGACCGCTTGCTGCACGCATGACCGCCTGCTGCACGCATGACCGCCTGCTGCACGCATGACCGCCTGCTGCACGCATGACCGCCTGCTGCACGCATGACTGCCTGCTGCACGCATGACCGCTTGCTGCACGCATGACCGCTTGCTGCACGCATGACCGCCTGCTGCACGCATGACTGCCTGCTGCACGCATGACCGCTTGCTGCACGCATGACCATCTGCCAAACGCATGACCGCCTGCTGCACGCATGCCCGCTTGAAACACCGCTAGCTGCACGCATGACCGCTTGCTGCACGCATGACCGCTTGCTGCACGCATGACCGCCTGCTGCACGCATGACTGCCTGCTGCACGCATGACCGCTTGCTGCACGCATGACCACCTGCCAAACGCATGACTGCCTGCTGCACGCATGACCGCTTGATACACCGCTAGCTGCACGCGTGACCGCTTGCTGCACGCATGACCGCCTGCTGCACGCATGACTGCCTGCTGCACGCATGACCGCCTGCTGCACGCATGCCCGCTTGATACACCGCTAGCTGCACGCATGACCGCTTGCTGCACACATGACCGCCTGCTGCACGCATGACTGCCTGCTGCACGCATGCCCGCTTGATACACCGCTAGCTGCACGCATGACCGCTTGCTGCACGCATGACCGCCTGCTGCGCGCATGACCGCTTGCTGCATGTCTGCGCGCTTAGCAGTGACTAGCACTCTTGCACTGAATCACACCCATGGCAACTTGTGAGTACAGCCCACGCACGCTTTGACATGCACACATACATACAGCACTGGATCGGAGCCCCTCGATGTAACAGTACATACAGCGCGGGTTTGTGATCAGAAAGATCATGTCCAGGATAGCACAGTTCGCGGGTGCGCAGTTCGTACCAGGTGATTGCCTGGCTGGCTCGCATCTGCTGGGTAGCATGTGAGTCTAGAATCTGGTTGTACGTTCGCTTGGTGCGCTGGCTTGGAGCCCCTCGATGTCAGGGTACATACAGCGCACGTGTGCCGTGATATGGCAGCACCTTAAAATTTTGCTTCTCAGAGATACCGGAGCCCAGTGACAACATGGCGACAGCATTCAGCGGTGTTTATGCACGTGTGGCATGCATACATGGTTCACCCCTACATGTATGCTTGTGCTGCTCAATTGCCGTGACCGCAGCACCACAACCCCAAAGCTGGCCACGCAATTTCGAGTGCCATGCCCTCATCGGTGCATGTCACTGCGATGCATTGCAATGGATGCATTGCAACCCAGCTTGTCTGTATTTGTCACCCATGCGCAGTCCGCTTCTTCTGCTGGCGCGCGTGTTGGTAATACACGCAGGTTGGTGAAACACGCATGGGCATGCAGGGGTGCAGGAGGACGCGCAGGGCCCGCAGCTGCTGCGGCTAGACGGCTGCAAGCGGCTGACGGCAGCGGCAATCGCGGAGCGGATGCATGTCGGCAGCGTACGCGCGCTGTCTCTCGCATTCTGCACCGGAATGCGCGAGGAAGAGCTCATCGCGCTCGCGCCCTCCTTGAAGGCCCTCGAGGTGCGGCCTGCAGACCTAGTGGTGCATGGTGTGGGCGCGCGCGGCGCGGCATCATGTAGGCGCTGCTGGGGTGTCCTACATGCATACACCTTGACTACCATCTCTCGGGTAGTGTCGGGCGAGTTCATCAGGCAGTCTGCTTTATGGCTCATGCAGTCGCGCTCCACGCACTCACCGGCAGGAGGTTCCTGTCCACGAACAGGCTTGATGGTTTTGTAGCCGGTTCCGGTGTACCGCATACCCCTGTCCTTATGTCGCGCAGGCAGTGTTGCTGTGCTGGGACGCACATATCGCTGCAGCATCGCTGCACAGAGTGAGTCCGGCTGTACTGTGCTGCTCCGTCTGGCCCCTGTGCATGAGCACGTGTGCTAGTCCCTGCTTGCTCATGAATCTGGCGTATCCTTGCAATGTATCCATTGGAGGAAGACGAGCTCTGCCAGTGTTATGCAGGAGGTGTCGCTGGAGGGGTGCGTCCACCTGAAGGGCGAGGGCGCAACCACCTTTGCCAGCAGCCTGCCGCAGCTGCGGGTGCTGGACTTGACCTCGATCAAAGTGCGCGACCGCGATGTGGAGCGTCTGCATGCGCTCACGGACCTGCGTGCGCTGCGCATGCGTCCACAGGTGACTTCTGGGGCCATCGAGAGGGCAATGGCGAATAGCATAGCGCCCGTGTGGCGTGCGATGATCGAGTGCACGCAGCAACAAAAGTGGGTTGCATCGGTGGGCCATACCGGGTGGCGTGCGTTTCTCAGCAAGGGCTGGAAGATCCCGCAGCTGGCAGTGTGAGGCCGCCATCGCGCGCAACGTCGGTGGTTATGCGCCATGGGCACAGCTTGTTGCTGCTGTGCTGCGCCTCCTCACATGAGATCATCTCGTGTGAGAACATGCGTGGTATCCTTTCTGCTTTCCGACTGCCGCCACGGTCGAGGCAGATCATGCGGACTTGCCGCTGCGGCAAGGCTTGTTGCGCCCTGCCTGTTGTGTGGCTAGATGAGTGTTGACGCATCTGATTTCACCGTTTCCGATGTGCCGACTTGATGCTGGATGGCCAGTATTGCGGTTGTGTCGTAATCACATGTTTCTTGAGTTCGAGGGTACCCTTGCATGCAGGAAGTGTGGAACCTGTTTGTGTTGTTGCTGCGGACCCTTGCCCGTGTAACGGCTGCCTCGACATCGGAATGTCAGCTGGGAATGCAGCAATTCAAGTCCATGTTTGCCTCATGCAGCACTGTCTGTGAATACTGCGTCGCGCATGTGAGCCTGGCGTTGTCACTGCAGCGCATTTTAGACACTGATGGCATTTCCCACCTTCCCTGTGAGTCGAATTACATGGCACACTGAATGGGCAGGGGACAACGAAGCTGCTGGCACGTGACTCTGTCGCAGGTGGGACATCGTTTTGCAGAATCGAGTACATTTTCGCTGATCTGGTCCCGCATCGAGTAGATGTAGCAGTGCCTGGCAAACAGTACCCCTTACTACCTGCGGGCAGGCCATCCATGCCGACTGAACACAACTGCCTCACATGTCGAAGTATGTCAAACTCCAGCCAGAAGGAAAATTTTGTGCGTCTGACGTTCACAGCAGTCCGAAGTGTCCCAGAGCAGTGGCTCGGATGTTTGTTCAAGGTGATCATGAACTGAACTCTATAGTGTAGGAGATCAGGGCTGGCCATTTAGCGTCGCAATTCGTGAAACGGTGTGCTGCACTGCGTAATCCGGAAACATGTTTGGACTGCTCTTGACCTTTTCTTGGTGAACAGGTTGAACGTCGCCTTGCCCAGTCGCCATGCAGCGCCGCAGTGGGCCACATAAAAAACGTTTTTCCATCGACATGTACACTGACACGCGAGGACCTTTCAGCGATTCAACATACCCCATGCGAATTCACAAGCAGACTGCTGCCACGTAAAGCAGCTGGGCAGTCCGACATCCATTCCGCTGCCCTGGCCCATGCAAGCTTGCATTTGCTCTTGCGGTACGCACAGCCGCGCGCTCCGTATCAAACGTTCTAACACAGAAGGCAAGACTGCATTGGTAGATGGCCCCAAACCGGTGTGCCCAGGCAGATTGCGCGGAGCTGATTTGGCACGCTTCCGGCCAACTATTGCAGTAGCCATGGGTCCCGCAGCGATATGCAGCAAGCACCAGGGTCCTGCACTGACACCACCGAGACAGCTTGTCAGCAGCTGGATATAAATGCTACAATGTAGAGAATGTGGCCCTAGCGCACCGGGGACTACTCGTCTCGAGCGGGGTGATGGCAAATCATCGGACAAGCCAGAATGAAGAACTGTTACGGGAGAATTCGATTACAGAGTCTGCTGAAACCAGTCTCAGGTCACAGCAACCTCATTCCAAGACTGTGAGCATGCAAAAGCTGCTAGGCTGATCAGGCTACATATCCTGCAGCACACTACAGTGTGCTATAGCAGGTCATCTTGTTCCGAAGAGATGCTGTCCGACAGAGACTCCCCCCAATGGTGCGGATAGTGAGAGTTCAGTCCTGCACGGTCCACCAACAACCTATGACAAGATGGCTGAAGGGTTATCTCCAGACTGGCGCTAGTCTATCACTGAGGGCCGTTAAATCAAGCACGAGCAGACTAGACACATGCTAGCATCCCGAGAAGACATCGAGCACCTGGCAGCCTCAGCAGTACGAGTTTCATGTGAAATTGCACCAGTACACCGCACGCACCTTATGCCTCCGCATGAGCGGCAGATGCTCTCACCAATGCCGTGCGCTGCTTGAGTGCTTTCCCGGTGTTGCGATGGAGTCACTACGCCTGCCGAGGTATGGTATCCACTTCTTTGCTTGTGCTACACACACACGCATACCTGTGAGGCTTGTGTACATATCTGTGTCAGTCTGTGACGAAGGACCACGGCTCGCACCTTTGGATTTGTAGTACACACAACAAAAGTCTGCTTCCGCCTCCGCACGAATTTGCAGCATTTACAGAGAAGTCGTAGGGATGACTTTACTTTCATGCCACTTTCGCGAGCCGGCGTTCGGCAACAGGTGGAAGAATTAAGCCAACGCACTACTCTCAGAAGCGCCACAGCTCAAGACGTCGAAATTGATCACGGTCTGTAGCTCCACTACGCTTGATATTCACTTATCGGCAATTGCATGAGCCCCAGTGCGCAGTGCAGGTCCTGCTTGCCAACTGCATGTGGTGGCTACGAGAGACAGCACTAGATCGGCCTCGTGATCCAGAACGAGTTGGAATCCGCTACTGCGCAGCCAGTATGAATAAAACAAATAACAGCTTGGCCTATATCGAAATGAGCTCGTCCATATCTGTTGATCGCGTTGTCGGCGTTGGTGCCAATCGCGGTCGTGTCAAGTCCGAGGTGACTCAGGCAGTCGAATGTTGTCTCGCTCCTGTCTGCTGGACAACGCATTAATATATCAGCTTCGTTGCGTTCGGGCGAGATCTGCATCAGCTCCGCGTCGATCCAAGAGTCGGAAAACAAAACGAAAGTGGACTGCGGCTCCCGGGAGCAGAGCGGCCATGCCGACACTACGGGTGTGCCGTTACTCGGCTTCGATGTAGAATTGGATTTTGCTGGATGGTTGTTCAGTGAGCTGGTGCACGGCGAGCAGCCGCACCATTAAACAGCTGCAGCAGCTCTGGTAGGATTACATGCGCAAATCACAGGCAGCGAAACTTTGATGCTTCTAGTTTTGTCCGAACGTGCTTGGGCACTATTTTCTGCCTGAGCGCAACGGTGGCTGCAAGATCGCTGTTACAGCTTGAACGTTGTTTGCCATGGTGCCTGGCGTACGCCAGATGGACACTGCTGTACAGCGCTCACCGCCAGGAGGAGGAAGCCCGACATTATTAGCTTGCACCGATCAGAGGCCCCAAATGCAGGTGGCAGTGAACGGTTGCAGTCACGGCGAACTCGACACGATCTATGCCACCATCGAAGACATTGGGAAGAAAACCGGCCGGCCCATCGACCTGTTCATCAGCTGCGGAGACTTCCAGGCCATGCGGAACGTGGACGACCTGCACTGCTTCTCCGCGCCGCCGAAGTACCGGGCAATGAAGGACTTCCACAAGTACTACTCTGGGGACAAGACCGCCCCTGTGCCAACCCTCTTTGGTGAGCCCCTCAGCGTCCACCCATGGTGTGCCATCAGGTCCACCCATGGTGTGCCATCAGGCCATCAGGACCCCGTCCACACATGGTGTGCCATCGGTCCTGTGCATGCTACTCAGCTTTCACCCGTGGCGTGCCGCCAGTCCTCTGCATGCGCCTGTGCCCTGCATCGGGCCGCGGACACCACTTTGCGGCTGCATCCTCATGCATGCATGCATGCATGCTGGTCTCTGCCTGCTGTGTGTCCAGGCATGAGAATCCTGTGAAACGTTGTCTTGTAGCTAGTGGCTGCGTGTATGCCAACTGCCAGGTTCCTGTTTGTTCGTACGTAAGACGCTCCGTCATCTCCCTGGGCACAGCCGAAATCGAGCACAGAGTACCCATCAACCATGCGATCATGCACAGTGGCCTACTCCGTGTGTGCGTGACTACCTCCGTGATGGGTTCACGCACACATGCAGCTGGCTTCCGCCGCTCGCAGATGCCGCAGGCGGCCTGGATGCATGGGAGGCATGCCTGTGCTTCCAGGCATCACTGACTCATGTTCCAGCCATGCCGCGTTCCAGCCGTCACAGCAGCACAGAGATTCTGTACTTGCAGTTGGAGGAAACCACGAGGCCGCCAACCACATGCATGAGCTGTACTACGGAGGCTGGGCCGCGCCAAACATCTTCTACATGGGCGCCGCCGGGGTCGTCAACTTTGGCGGCCTCCGCATCGGAGGCCTCACCGGCATCTACAAAGAGCACGACTACACCTCTGGCCACCACGAGCTGCCCCCGTACGACCGCAGCACAGTGCGGAGCGCATACCACGTGCGCGACCTCGACGTCTACCGCCTGCTCAAGGTGCGCTGCAGCGTCCCGCTGTAACTGCCTGCTGTCCATACACGGCCGGCCTCCGGAGCAGCGGTGCCCTGTGTCTGCGCCAGCGGCGGCTGTGTGTGCGTGTCAGCGGCGACTGTTCCGGAGTTCAACGCCATCAGCTCCGCTGGACCGCCTGGGCCCGATCACCAACCAGCCTCGTGCACTCTCTCACGCGACTCTGCATGAATGCGATGCGCTCTTCCATTTGCAGACCATCAGAGAGGCCGTCACACGGCCCTCTGCGGGGCACAGCACACAGCACGCACTCGCTCATTCATGCTGCAAGCCATGTGCACGCCAAGAGCCGCAACTAGTGCCATAAGCCAGTAGGTATCACAGCACACAGCAGCCAGCCCAGCCTGAGGCAGCATTGTGCCTCCCGCCTCTCCAGGCATCACATCCACAGTGTTACACTGTTATATATTAGAATGTGATTTAAACTCGAAAGGTATGGCGTTGTGGCGCGCCCCACCTCTGCCTGCAATTGCGGAGGCCATGGCTCGCCGGAGCAGGATCCGGACACGTCCTGCCGGCACAGCAGGCGCATCCGCGCACGCCGGCACAGGCCGATGCCAGCCTGTTACTACGGTTTTCCGGGACACTGTCGCTGACACCGTCGCAGCCGCTGTGCAGGTCCGGGAGGAGGTCGACGTGATGGTGTCGCACGACTGGCCGACGGTTGTGCCGCGGTACGGCAACACCGGCAGCCTGCTGCGGTGCAAGCCCTTCTTCACTGACGAGGTCAACACCGACACCCTGGGCAGTCCCGCCAGCTGGCACCTCCTGCAGGTGCGGCCCCGCCACCACCACGTTGCGCCTGGCCAGTAAGGGACTGCTGGACACTGCGTCTTTCTTGGGCACTGCTGCAGCTGCTTGCCTGGCCCCGTGGCGTGTGTGGTTGATCGTTGCACCGGGCGCTGTTCCTGGCGTTGCTTGCCTCGCGGCAGTCCCGCTGCTGACTGCATGCCATGCGCGGCCGTGGGTCACTGCTTGCCACCCGGCGGTGTCTCTGCATACTTGTTTCGCTGCTGTATACTGTCCACAGCTGCGGTGTCTTCGTGTCTACAGGGGATGCTGCACTGTGCTGTGCACAGGTGATTCTATGCCGTTGCGCTGCAGGCGATGAAGCCTCGGTACTGGTTCTCCGGGCACCTTCACGTCGCCTTCTCTGCGGCGGTGCCGCATGGGCCGGACGGCGTGCTGCCCCCTGGCGACGCCAGCGCACAGCGCGTGACACGGTTCATGGCGGTGGACAAGCCGCTGCCAAAGCGCACCTTTGTGCAGGTGCGCCCGTTGCCATGTCGATATCCGCTCGCTCATGCATGTAACCTCCCGCAGGCGTGCTTCTGCGGCCAGAGCTGAACGTGCTCAATATGAAGGGCCTGCCAACGCGTGCACATGCACAATGAGCTTTCCGGATATATCCGTGCACGACACAGGTTGCATGCATTGCAGCACTTTGGTGGCATGATTTGGGTGGGAGCCACATGGCGTGCACTGTGAGTGCCGGAGTCACTTGGAAACAAGTTTCCAGTATTAAAACAAATGCTGTTGGGCGTCACGTGGCATGCTCAGTGCAGGTGATTGACATCCCTGTCCGCTCCCCGGGTCCCAACGAGGTGTGGTTCGACGAGGAGTGGCTGGCCATCCTGCGGGAGACACACGGCATGATGAACCTCTCACGCGGCCCCACGCGGTTTCCCACTGCGTTTGCGTCGCCACCTGCCACCACAGCGGAGCACCGGAGCGCTGTGGCTGAGGCGCTGCAGGCCGCGGGGGGTGCTGCGGTGCCTGCAGATGGGTTTGCGCGGACTGTTGACCCGAGCAAGCGTGGCCAGGGGGCCATGCCGACCAGCATCCCACGGAATCCACAGACGGAGGCTGTGTTGCGGTTGATAGGGAAGCCATGGAACCTCGGCGGCAACGGGGGCGACGGCATTGGCTCCGCACTTGCAACAGCCGCTGCCGCCCCACTGACGGGCGCGGACTTGCTCGGGGATGACGGGCCGGGCAATGGTGCGAGTGGGGACGCGCCCATTGACATCGATGCAATGTTCCAGCCGGTAGACATTCACAACATGGATCCGCACGCTATCAGTGACGCGAAGATCAAGGGCGAGGCAGCCGCATTTGGTGTGGGTGACTCCGGGAGTACAGCGGACGCCAGCGCGTCGCTGCATAATCCAGAGGAGATTGATATAGATTTGATATGCTCGAGCGACGATGGATAGGACTGCTCGTGTGACGCCATTGAGTAACACATCACTGGCTGGTGGTTCGTGGAGAGTGGCGCTAGGGCCGTTGTGGGGCAGTGTCTGTGCATGTTGGCGTTGCAAGTGATTCCTACCAGCACATTCAGGCACAAGCTCATCATTTCACCTACGCACAGCCTCCAGGTACAAACCATTAGCACGAACTGGTCACGAGCCATCTCCTGCCCAGTCCGGGGACGAGTTTGTGAGCATAGTACCCGCAAACTGCATAGCCACACCAGCCAAGCCATGCTCCAACGTACGATGGATCACAGACGACAATGTTAGACAATTCCAACGCTGCCAAACTTGGCATGGCGGGATTGATAGCCCGTCTGAGCATTCTCTGCTGCGTCTGTCCAGGCCTAACACGTATCATATCGGCTCCCCGCTACAAGCTTGGCGCACAGGTATGAACGCTTGTAACTCGGTCTTGTAAATGCGAGACTACATCTGTCAGTACACAAGCTGGAGTTTTGCGCTGGTCATGTCGATGCAGAACGTCATTGGGACGGTCCCGCTTCACACACACTACCAGAACACACATCTACGAGGCATATGTGGCAGAGCGATAGGTATTGTGCCTGCTCGCGATAGCACGTGTTTTGAGCCGTGAACGTGGCATGATGATGCTCGACATGTTGGGTAGACGTTGGATACATACCGGAGCATCTACGCGAGCTTGCAACGGTCGAATCACAGGGTTCACACGCTCTTGCTCGTCGGACGGGTTTGGGCTGCAGGTACTTTAACAGCGGACGCGTTGCTGTCAACGACACCGGTATGGTGACAGGTGCGCCTCGCTCCACCACCTGGCCTAGGCAACAGAAGCGCTGAAGTGAAGCAATCTAGCTGGCCGCATCAGCCTTTACGCAAAGTACCTACACGCATACTTCTTGTGTTAAGATCTCGCAAACATTAGGTCGGCTATCCAGGATTCTCTTGACGTCTACAAACCAAGGCATTTGCAGTTCGAACGCCAAGCACCCGCATAGCCCGCTGATGTTGTTGAGAACAAATGGATTAGATATCACATGAGCTGATTGTCGGGTTATGCCCACTCGTTGGACGGAGGAGGGCAGCAAACAGGAAGCAGACTCGACCACGGCCGCTCTCGCCCACCGCTACGTGGATGTTCTTTTCAACTATCGCAGTCTGACAACAATTGCCCAGCAGAGTGCTGGCCTGCAGCCAGCGGGGCCATGCCCCTGCTTCGACTGGCTGACAGGTCGGCCTGCAAACGCTCATCCCACACACATCCAGCTGGCGGAGCCACGGAACGCAGACGATAAGTTCAAGCAACTGTGGGCAGAAGGGCCAATGTCTAGTCGGCGTAAGAAAGCGCACCAGGGCTCGTGGGATGAGCGCTTGAGCATAACGTTCGGACACAAAGACTCTACCAAGGTGAGACGGGCGTCGTCTGCCTTCAAATACACGCCTGCGTTGAACCATACTGAATCTTGCAGCGAATATGTCTCAGACCTGGTCTACACATGGCCTGTCTGGATTGTGTCGGTCAACAGCGCCCTGCGCGCGAGCGCTAGCGCTGCGCGGACGCGGTCTAAAGCAATCACACTGGCTGAACATGAATCTGCAACATGATCTCGTGTCTTGAGGCGTCGGTTCGGGGCATCCTGCATGTGTGTCGCTGAAATGTGTGCGAGTATGCACTGTGCACACCGACTCCCTTGTGCTTGGTGCTCCATCCACCAGACTACTGCTTGCATTCCAGTGCTCCACCAGGTTTGCTGCACACCCGTTGGCAGTGACGCATCAGACAGCAGCTGCGTGGGCTGATGCCTGCAGCCACAGATTCCGCACGTATAGGGGCTTCGAGCAGTTAGACCTGCTTCATCCACGACTACTCTGTGCAGCACTGGGGAGGAATACCTGCTGTGACGATATGCCCAGAAACCCACGACATCTACACCGGTAGCAGGGACTGTCGGATCAAGCGGTGGTCCTCCCGCCGTTCAGATCGGTCCGGCTCCAGCCGCACCAACGGCTCCATGACCGCAGCCCCGACCAACGGCTCCACCGTGACGCCCCGGTGCATAGGCGACCTCTCCGGTCACACCGGCTGGGTGTCAGCCCTTGCTGCGACACCCGACGTCCTCATATCGGCGTCATATGACGCGTCTGTGCGACTGTGGTCCGAGCGCGACGGCCGGCCCCTCGCGGACATCACAGACGTCCATGACGACTACGTCACACGCCTGGCCCTGGCGCCGCACGCCGGCAGGTTTGCGTCGGCCGGGCTGCGCGGGCATCTGCACTGGTGGGACCTCGACTCGCTGCAGCGGGTTGCGATGGCGGCGGCGGCCGGCGGCGGGGATTCCGATGACGCGCAGCTGCGGGCGCGGAGGCCTCTCGAGGGAGGCTGTGTCAACTCGGGGTCGATCTATGCGCTGCACTGCACACCAGATGGCCGCCTCTGTGCGTTCAATGGCCCCGAAGGGTGCGGCCCTTGATCCATGCACCAGCCGTTGATCCGTGCACTCAACGGAGTCGGGTGTCCTGTGGTCTGGTCTGGCCATGGGCGGCCGACATAGACAGCACCCGATCTTGTTCGGATGACACATGACGCATGCATGCCAAGTGCAAGCTTAGCACAGTGCTGTGCTCTGTGTGCACGTGCCCACATGCTGGTACACTGGTTCACCAGGTGGTTGTGTTGGTTGTGTCGGTTCGTTTCGAGTTTTCGCCTGAGACAGTTGCTGCTTGTTGCTGTCTGCCTTCGGGGGGTGTTGGCCGTCTGTTTTCCTGCTGTTGCCCTCGCCGCCGGGCTCTTGCTTTCATCTCCGTGTAACACTGGTATATCGGCCACATGCGCACATGCTGGTGCGGTCATGTGCCCTGCCGTTGTCGTGATGTGCCTGCACACGCTGGCGCGCCCGTCCTTAGTCTCCCAACACACAGCTGTGCATGCATGCACGCGCAGCCATTCCATGCCGTTGGCATCGCAACACGCCACAACGCGTGTGCGTCAACGCCAGCCAGCCAGCCGGTCAGAGCCTGAAATCTTGGGGCATGCATGTCCATGAGGCGGGGCATGCAGGTAAGCGTGCATGTGTGCGGGTGCAGGTTGGTGAGGCTGTACGACGAGCGGCTCGGGCCGAAGGACTGCGGCGTGCTGCGCGGCCACAGGGACAACGTGCGCGACCTGCGCCTGTCTCCGGACGGCGTGCGCCTCGTTAGCGCCGCGAGCGACAAGTTTGTGCGCGTTTGGGACCTGCGTGCGCAGCACCACAGCCTCGCGGCGCTGCAGATGCATGGGGACTCAGTGTGGGCGCTCGAGGCGGCGGACACTGAGCTACGCACCTTCTTCAGCGGCGGCCGTGACGGCCAGGTGTGGATGCCCCCATGCATACGAGTCTCTGCTTGCTCCACATGCCCCACATGCCCCATGCATATGAGTCCCGTGATCGGTCGCAGCTACGAGCGGTCGTTGTGCTTGGTCATGTAACGTGCGGGCGCACATTTAAGCGGGCGCTGCCGCCCAGCTGATGGACGACCGGAAGCGAGACAAGTACGGCCGCTCCGGCACAGGCGCATGTCGCTTCGTGTCCCTGTCGCATGAGACGTTTGGCCGTGTGGGCACGGGTGCGTTCGCCTTCCTGAATAAGATCGCTGACTTTGCTGTGGCTTCGGGGGCCGTGTCCAGGCGAGCGTTCTTGCAGAATGCCATGTGCGAACTCTCCACCACTCTGTGCCGTGGTGTGACGCGCCAGGTCCTCGCTGCGGCTCCGCTGCGTATGCGGCTGGCGGGCAGGGCGGTGGTGCCTGGCCACGAAGTCCCGTCGGACGTGCTATAGGCGGTCGCTGGCCGCCTTGCTGGACCGGGTGCCGCGGCTGCAGCAGCGCAGGCCGGCCCCGCGTCTGGTCGTGTTGGCCCGCCGAACCTTCCCGCGAGCCACCGTGGGGGGAGTGATGCGGCGCCGCTAGTGCCCTTCGCGCCCCGCCCCGAGGCCCCTGTCGGGCGGCCGGAGGGGGAGGGCTGGTACGCCTTGCACTGTGGGGGGCGTGCGCCCCCGGGCTCTCATGTGCGGGGGGCCCGTGATGGAATGCTCCAGTGGGGCAGGATGGAGGGGGGGTGCTGCTGTAGGGGGGTCGGTGGTGGCTGGTTTTGCTGGGGTGGGCAGTAGTGCGGTGGTGGTTGTTGCTGTGCGCGGTTGTGGCGCGGGTGCCGTAGTGGAGGGGTGCGGGAGTGCGCGTGCGTGTGGGTGCGTGGGTGTGGTTGTGTCGGCTGTGTCGGTTCGTTGTGGCTTTTTCGCCTGGGAGAGTGATTGCTTTTTGCTGGTGTCTACTTTCGGGGGTTTTGGCCGTCTACTTTCCTTCCGTTGCCCTCGCTGCCGGGCTATTGCGTTCATCTCCGTGTGACACATTTAAGCGCACATTTAAGCAAGGTAAGACCTCTCTCAGAACCCTGCGCTTGCGCCGCAGCTGCGCTTTGGTAGAAGAGACTGATATGAGATTGCCACCATCAGCTGACATCGCCCAGCACCATGCCCCCCCCACTCCCATGTACATGACCAAGCATGCATGGCCGACATGCTTTTGCGCGTTGCAGCAACCTGCCAGCGTTGAGTTACCCGCAATGTTCAGGTGTTCATGACGGACACCAAGACACTCACCACCGAACCCATCACCAACGCGGGCGGCCCCATCCTCTCCCTCACCAAAGACAGCCACCGCGACCTGCTCTGGGTGTCCACCCCGTCATCCTCCCTCCGCGCCTGGACACCCCCTGCTGAGCCCCCCTCCGTGCCGGTCCATGCGATCGACCTACAGGCCAACCCGGACCCCGACCCAACTGACCCCCCTCACATGGCGTCGCCACGGGCGCGGCCGCTCCGCGCGCTCTCGCTGCCGCGGGAGCGGCTACCGGTGGCGCCCAAGGTGGAGCCGCACGTCGCGCTGGAGGGTATCCCGCCGCTCGTGCGCAGCGCGGCCTTCGAGGATCGGCGGCATGTGCTCACAAAGGACGCGGCAGGGTGCATCGCGCTGTGGGACCTCGTCCGCGGCAAACCTGTCCGGCAGTACCCCCCCGCCAACAAGGTGCTCCTTCTCTTGAACCCCTGCCGCCCTATCCCATCATGTACTTTCTGGAACACAGTGCCGCGGGATCACAGCCGCTGTTGGGCATTCAACACTCTATTTTGCGTGCCTGTGAAGTGGCCACTGGCTCTGTGTTTCTTACATGCATAGCTCAGGACCCGTACTTGAATGGATCTGTTTCGACATCGAGCTACTGTGACCGTATCCACACTCCACTCTGCCCTGCGATAGCAACCGTCACAGCTGCACTGGCCGCCACCGCCGTAGACCGCAGCCAGAGCCACCTCTCGGCATGTCAGCCCTCACTCGCACCCATGCCCCTCACACCCGTGTACAGGACGACGCGTTTGAGGAGGTGTACAAGGCGCAGTTCATCGAGTTCCTTGCCGCCGTGCCGCCGTGGTGCACACTCGACATCAACCAGGGGGTGCTGACGCTGCACCTTGCGCGCGCTGACCCCTCCGCCTTCGCCGCCGAGGTCTACGGCGCCGCGCTCGGCCAGGCCGTCGCCGACGACTTTAAATACAACTTTGGCCACAACGTGCTGCAGGCCGCGCTGGCCGTGCTGCGCTGCAAGGCCCAGGGCCGCGCCGACATCGACGTGCGTCACCTGTCGCCACTTTTGCTGACGCCTCTCTGTACGGACTGGTTGCTCATATGGTCAGTCCAGAACGAGGACTGCCTCGACTGCAATTGCAGTGTTTTGTCGCCATGGCGCACCGCTGCGCCCACTGTGACTGAGTTGGGGTGTGGGCCAACTGTGGAGCAGGGCTAGTCGTGCTTTGGGCGGGATTCTCAGTGGCAGTGAACCTGTGGCCCCTGCTTGCGTCCACAGCACAGCACCGCACAGCACAGCACAGCACATCGGAGCAGCATGTCATGTAGATTTCCGTGTACATGTCAGTTGTGTGATGAGCTGGCATGCACCCTCACCTGTTCGTGTCAACAACACACATGTAATCGCCCCGTCAATGCTTAGCCAGTGCAGTGTGACCTGGGACGGCTGGCCCAACATACCGGTTTTGATGGTGCATGCGTTCGATTGCGCCTGGGCATGGCGGCTCGATGGCCGGCTTTTCATTGGGAGCCGCAGGAAGTTCGTGCGGATGAGGCATGCTTGCCACCGTACATCATGAATGCATTCCAATGGACACCGTCGCGCATGCATGCAGGCGTACGTGCCGCGGACCGGACCCTTCGACTACTACCACGACCCGGACGTCAACATCGTTGTGTCAGCGCACTACCCGCAGTCCCCGCAGCGCTGGCGGCGGCCGATGCGGGCCTTTGTCGGCGACGAGATCCAGGGCGGCATGGTTCCGGGCTGGGTCGCGGAGGCCGTCATGCGTGGTCGCATCCCCAGCGACCCCACCGTCAGCAAGGTCGCGTTCACCGTTGAGCCGCTCGGCCCGATCCGCAACCACTTCTACCCGGCGCCCCCTGGCCCCGACGCGTCCCGAGGCCGCCGCGGCCACCCGGCCGCATCCTTCGCGCCCGAACGGCTCACCGCGCCCGCAATCCTCGAGGTCCGGAAGGTCGCGCTTTGGGTGCAGCAGAAGCTGGCGGATGGCAACCTCAAGGTGAGCGCGCCGCCGGTTACATTCAGCCCGGCGGAGAACCGCGCGGCCGCGCAGGAGCAGCGCGAGCCCCACATCGCGATCATGCATGACGGCAAGCTCCTGCCGAGTGAACTCTCGCTCAACACCGTGAAGCGCTTTCTCTGCCGGGGCAAGTTCGACGACGACATCCCGCTGCAGTGCATGTTCATCGACTGGGCGGCGCCGCCGGAGATTGCTGACGTCGTGCCGAAGCATATCGACCCGGAGGGCTAAGGGGGGGGGGCCAGCCGAGAGTGATACTTGGGTGGGCTGTGCACCCTTGCGCGACGCTTCCAGTGCCGTGCCGCTGCAACTGGGGGGTGCAGCGCACGTTTGCCCAAGCGTGCATGCGACAGCTGCATCACATGTCGCACGGTGCAGCTATAGCTCCCCGCCGCAACGCCGCCAGGGCGGGCTGTTGGTGGCGACATCCAGCAGCGCTGGGGAGGATCCAGGCAGTCCGGCACGCGGGCCTGTGCCTGGGCGTGCCGAGCATGACTCCCGATCGGGCGTGGGCATTGACTACCCACGCGAGCCAACAGAGATGCCCTGGGCTGTGCTGATCAGCGTCTGGTCCGTCCGTTAGTGATTCTGTGGATGAATGCGGCCCGCTGTTGCATATCATGGCGGGGCTAGATTGCCCCACTCCGCTGGACAGAGCCGGGCTAAGGTCATCTTCATTTCTGCCACCATGGTCTCTCTGCGCTGCGCCACAAACTGGGCTGATGTGGTGCAGGGGGCCAGTCGGGGTGATGCACATGATGTGTGTGGGCGGTTGCATGTGCAGACGTGCATTTGTCTTTGATCTAGCGCACGATGCTACAACCGGAGGGCACAGCTGTGGCCTGCTTCACAATACACGGTCTCTGCTCCTTGAGATGCGCATTTAGAGGGACGATGCTGTGTGTCTTGCATACATTTGCTCAGGTGTCAACGTCTGACTCCATGGTTGGCCATGACATGTAGCTGGCCAGTCTGCATGGTGTTGTGGGCTGTAGCGTGTAGCTTGCCGAACAGGGTTGCCATGCGATATCTCGTAGCGGGAGCTTTAGCCGAATGTGGCTCAAATGACCGATGATGGAGGTGTGAAAACTTGTTGTCGACAGATTCTGCATGCATTGTGCCCAAATCATACTGAGGCATGTTACAGGAATATGCTCCTGTAACATGGCAGAGCAGGAAGGCATGCCACTGTTGAGAATGGTCGTTCGGCATGTGACCCATGCCGCAGTCTATGCCATGTCATACGGCTGTAGCTATATGCCTGCGTTCGGGCATGCCACTCCAGCTGCAACAATCATACACGCCTGGCAACATCGTATGTGCATGCAGTGCGGTCCACCGCCGCAGTGTAGAGCAAAGTTTTGTCGGGGCTCCATGCTACAGTGAACACAGCACCGCTGTGACCCTTTAATGCATGCATGCGATTGCCAGTAGTCACATCGCACACCGCTACTGTTGTGTCGTGTGACCCCGTGGCCAACCTGGACCCATCCGGGCTCGATGCAACCTCCACAGCACAGTCACTATGGCCGCGCAGCTCATGCAAGCGCTTGCCACTCGCTGCATCCCACACCGCAGCAATATCATCTGCTGACCCTGTGGCCAACCTAGCCCCGTCTGGGCTCCACTAGACCTCCACTATAGAGTTACTGTGTCCGCGCAGCCCCTGCAAACGCTTGCCGCTAGCTGCATCCCACACCACCGCAGTTTCATCGAGAGACCCTGTGGCCAGCTTCGATCCATCAGGGCTCCATGCTACAGACTTCCAACTGTCAGTGTGCCCATGGAGGTGAAGCATGCATGCACTAGTCGCCACATCCCACACTGCAGCAGTGTCATCACCTGACCCTGTGGCTAACCTGGACCCATCCGGAGACCATGCCACTGCAGCTACGCAGATTTGATGCCCCTTGATCTCATGCATGCGTGTTTCACTGGCCACATCCCACACTGCAGCTGTGCTGTCACTGCTCCCTGTTGCCAACTGTGATCCGTCCGGGGACCACGTTACATCACACAGAAACTCAGTATGCCCGTGCATCTGATGCTCTCGGCGGCCGGTGTCTGCATCCCACACCATGGCAGTACCGTCCTGCATGGCTGTGGCAACGCGGACAGTGTCATCTGAGATCTGGAATGCTGCGGCTGCAAAAAGGTGGCGTGCGGCCTTGAAGGACATGGGCCCCAGCAATCTCACCTGTTGACCGGTCGGGCATCGGCGAGCGACGGTTGCCTTTGCCGAAGCTCTGACTACGTTTTTGTCGGCGGTCTGCATGTGCTTCAGCTTCCGAACCAGCTGATGCAGGTCGTGCAGCGTCTTTTGCGTGCCCTGCGTCTGCTCCGCACTCTGCATTCCACGCAGCTGCGTCGCCAGGTGCATGTACATGTTCACTTCTTCGAAACGGCTCTTTACCTGCGTCCGCTTCTCCCCGATGAACTCCTTCACGGTTGCCGCCTGCCGCAGCTGCCTGATTTTGCCGCAGTACATGAACTTGTACATCTCCGTCAGCGCCTCGTGTAGCGCATCGCAGACCGAGGAGATGCAGCGCAACAGCGCGCCGTTGAGGTCCCGCACGCCGTCACGTTCCGGAAACAGCTGCCTGAGGCGCAGGAGGTCGCACACAACGGGCAGCCACTTCATGGCAGTGTGTCGGATGTCGCTGCAGATGGCCTCGCACACACCCGCTGCGATTGTGGCCTCTTTGAGCGACTGCGCCAGCTTGAAGGCCTGGCCAGCCAGCTCAGCCGGGCTCAAGGCACTTGAAACTGTTCCCAGCACAGCATCGGTCGAGAGCTACAGCTGGCCCCCGGCGAAGGAGAAGTCCACTGCCATCGTCAGCCTTGCATAGACGGAGGGCTTTGTCCGCAGTGGGACAGGCACAGCAGGCATTCGAGGCAAGGCATGCGCAGCGGTGGGCCCTCAGCAACAGCATGGCACGTGACGCGGCGAGGGAGAATATAGAACGTAGACGTTCTGGCACGAAATAAACCCCAATTGCGTATTGGGCACAGCACTCCAACACATGTATGTTACACAGTGATTGATTGTTCGTTCTAGCATTTGCTCGTGCGGCGCGTGGTCTTGGTGCTTGCGGTGGCCGGTCTGTCTGTTTGCTTGTTGCCTGGTCTGTTGCCTCGGCGCTGCTGAGTCCTGTGAGTCCTGTGGCTGTGTAACACAGTGATAGATCTAGGACCCGGCAGCGCCAAGCCAACAGACTGGTGTCATGCAGACAGATGTGTGTGAGCAAGAAGGGGCCTAGAGGCCGCATTCGCAGATGGCACGTAAGATTGAAGATGAGCAAAGTTCGCAGCACAAGCATGGCCAGGGTTGTATGCCAATTTCTGTGACTGACGTCTGCGTAGATGAATTCGGCTGACTTGTGTGACCCGTGTCACTCTTCAAGTGACCAGTGGCTGGGTGGCATTATTGCCACATTAATGGCCACCGTGTGGGTGGCATGCTCGATGCAGTGTCCACCATGCTCATCACGCCGAGCTGCCGACGCGCGCGACGACCTCATCACGCCTGTACAAATATATCAGAAACAGATATGTATATACATAACGTGCGCGTTGAAATGGTGGATCCATGTCTACAGGCAGGCCGTGTGGAGCGCTCGTTTCGCGGGCTAGCAGTGCAGGGGCCAGTTGCCATGAGCACAACGTTGTTTGCGAGTCCCAGCAAGACTGCACACATGCATGGGTTGACAAATAAGTTAACAAAGCATTTACTTGTTTGTTTAACCGCCTGCTGTATATTAGAAAGGGATTGCGCATGGTGTAGAAGACCGGTCACACCTGGGCCTTGCACATGTGTTACACAGGGATAGATCTAGGACTCAGCAGCGCCGAGGCAACAGACCAGGCAACAAGCATACAGACAGACCGGCTGCCGCAAGCACTAAGGCCACGCGCCGCACGAGCAAATGCCAGAACGAACTAACGCCATCGCAAAAGCAGACACGCACACACCACGCAGTACCACGCAGGCCACGCGCACACCAAACACACAGCCAGCACTCGCCGGGCCCACAAGCGGTCGCCGACGCGCCACTAGCAGTCTGCACAAGCGCGACAGCGCGCGCTACGGCCATGTCCGAGGCCGCGAGGCATCGATCCCAGGAGCCGTAGCCTCCGCCAGCCCTGCAGCCCGAGCGGTGTCCGGGGAGGGGCGCAGAGGAGAAACGGCGGACGTGCGCTGCGAGGAGAAAAGAGAAAGGGGGAAAAGAGGGAGGGATCGGGTGCGGGGGGGGAGGGGGGGCTGCAGGTCGAAATGGGTGGAGGGGGGGGGCTCGCGGGGCGAGATGGGCGGAGGGGGGGGAGGGGAGGGGGGCACGCAAGCCTATGCGCGATGGCCTGTCAACGCCGGCAGGCCGTCTGTGGGGACAGGAAGGCCCGACAGCAGCGCCCGTCCCACCAGTCTAGCACGGAGGGGCGCGGCCGCGCGGGCTTGGCGCGCCAGCGCGCGGCACGGATGGTGTGCAGTCCAGCAGTCAACGGCGATCACGAGCATAGGGCTCCTAATGTAGTCTACGAGGATGTAGCTGTCTCAACCTGCTTTTTCCATCACTAGATTGAGAAACAACATGAGTCCAGATGACGGGATCGGCGTGTCTACATGGCCCACAGGCGTGAGCAATGCGCGCAACATGCATGCAATGCATGCATGAATGCATAGCAGCACCTCATCCTACGAAACACGCAGCCGCAGCTACACGAATAACGGCCAGGCCCAGAGGTCACTTGACAAGCGCACAGAGAGTCTCAGTCATGAAAACAGCAGGCCTGACCCACCGCGCGGACGTAAGCGGCGGGCGCTGGAGAATCTGGAGCCATCTTACGGCGGCCTCAGCGGGGCACAAATAACACAAGCCTTGGGCACAAACGTGCTAGCAGGACCCAATATGTACAGATAGCAACATGCAGAGGAGTTGCACCCAGAATCCAATCCCCGGCCATCACGTGGCAGGTGCGAGCAAGCGCAGACGCATCTCTGGCCCGGTGGAACCCGTCCTCAAACCTGGTTGGAAGGAGAGAAGAGCGTGGCGCGTGGCAGTCGCGCTGTACCTGAGGTACGTGGCTTCGAGCCGAACAGACAAGAATCCCACAGCATGGAGGAGGCCGTTCAGTGTAGCGGAGGTGTTGTCGCGGAGGCGGGCACAGGCGCCCATGATCCAGGCGCGGAAGTAGAGGCGGCCGACCCGCGACGTGCGCGGGAAAAATGTCACTCGAGGCGGCTCTGTGTTGGTCAGAAGGGCAGGGAAATTCTTCGGGCGGAAGAAGTGGTGGATATGCTGTGGGTCGATGATGATGCGGTGCTCAAGCATGTCGATGACACTGCAGTCTGCGGTCTCCTCGCAGCGGTCTCCTCGCATGCGGTCTCCTCGCATGCCGGCTGGGTATGCCGAATATGCCGCATACACAGCCGCTTTGAAGGATGCATGCATTGCTGTGATAACTGAGTGATTCTAGGTCAATAAGAATGATCATGCCGTGTTTTGGTGGACATGCACTTGGATTGTGTGCATGGGTCATGCATGCATTGCCCAGGCTATGTATGCATGGCCATTGTGTCTAGAGGCATCTCAACTGTGACAGTACAGTTATTAGTCCTTCTCTGGATCTCATGGTGATGCACTTGTTGTGTTACACAGTGATAGATCTAGGACTCAGCAGCGCCGAGGCAACAGACCAGGTAACAAGCAAACAGACAGCAAACAGACAGACCGGCCACCGCAAGCACCAAGGTCATGCGCCGCACGAGCAAATGCCAGAACGAACTATCGCAAGCGCGAAAGCAGACACGCACACACCACGCAGTACCATGCAGGCCACGCGCACACCAAACACACAGCCAGCACTCGCCGGGCCCACAAGCGGTCGTCGGCGCGGCACTAGCAGTCTGCACGGGCGCGACAGCGCGCGCTACGGCGATGTCCGAGGCCGCGAGGCACCGGTCCCAGGAGCAATAGCCTCAGCCAGCCCGGCAGCCCGAGCGGTGTCCGGGGAGGGGCGCAGAGGAGAAACGGCGGACGTGCGCTGGGAGGAGGGAAGAGGGAGGGAGGGAAGAGGGAGGGATCGGGTGCGGGGGGGGGGGGGGGGGGGGTGGGGGGCTGCAGGGTGAAATGGGTGGAGGGGGGGGGCTCTCGGGGCGAGATGGGCGAGGGGGGGGGGGGGGGGGGGACGCAAGCCTATGCGCGATGGCCTGTTAGCGCCGGCAGGCCGTCTGTGGGGACAGGAAGGCCCGGCAGCAGCGCCCGTCCGACCAGTCTAGCACGGAGGGGCGCAGCCGCGCGGGCTTGGCGCGCCAGCGCGCGGCACAATGTTGTGGACAGGTCGCGCATGGCATTGAGAAGGAAAGTACGCATGGTGATGCACTTGTTGTGTGGTGGCAGGTAGTTATGCTGCGACTCTGCAGGCACCATGTTGCTGCACGTGTGCATAACATAATGATCGCTTTTGATGCGACATGCTGTGTGGACCAGAGCATAGGTGCCATGGGATTGGAATCTGAATGCCGGTGTAGCGGGGGGCAGATCTTGTGTTAGGGACATCCAACATAGAGCAATATGCTACAGTGATCTGCTGGTGAAGGGTATATAAACGCTGTGCAAGGTCAATGCAGACATCGTGACTTAACAGATGTCTGCGTTGACCAATGCACAGGTGAGCTGCCCAACCCTGACCCATGCATGTGTTTTTGGTCTGTGCCTATGTGAGCTAGCGTGGTATATTCATGCTGCATTCAGTGGATGTGATGCAGGTGCAGCTAGTGTGGAGTAGACCAGCCAACAGGCTGGCACATAGCTGACACACATTATTGTATCACAGGTATAATTCCTTCTACACATGTAATATCGTGACTTAATAGATGTCTGCGTTGAGCAATGCACAGGTGCAGCTAGTGTGGAGTAGACCAGCCAACAGGCTGGCACATAGCTGACACACATTATTGTATCACAGGTTATGGGCCTATCATCGTGATCTGAGTCATGGATCAATCAACGTCTTCCGGGTCAGTCTTCGGGTTTCGCAAGCTCAAGCGCCATGGGGACTACCGGATGTGGGCACGCCAGTTCAAGGCTGCCTTGACCACCCAGGGACTGGAGCGCTGGCTCACCGAGGAGCCAGACGTAGCCTCAGCTGCAGACGTCGCCGCTGACGCCAAGGTCCGAGGGCGGATGATCCTTGCTGTAGATGATTCCGGACTGACACGCATCATCGACAGGGCTTCCAGCACTATGAGTGCTTGGGAGGCTGTCCGGAGCGAGTACGAGGCACAGCACGAGTTGAGGCAGCCTCTGCTCGTGAGACAGCTGAACGCCGGGAGGCAGAAGTCATCGGAGAGTTACGGTGATTATGCTGAGAGAGTCTACGAGCTGATGGAGAAGCTCCTTGACACTGACTTCGAGGCGGCGGACCAGCTGGCTACCAACGCCCTAATTCAGGGTTTGAAGTCATCCGCTGAGAGAGGGTCCCTCGTGTTGATGCTGACCACAGTGGCAGCTGGTGGTTTCCAAGAAGTCGTGAGAGAGCTGAAGTCCGCAGTGCGCCTGATCGAGCGCACCGGGGCTGATGAGCGGCCAGCTGTGGCCGACGAAGGAAGAGTGCTAAATGTCGAAGCACAGAAGCCTCGACAGGAGACCCGCAAGTGCTACAACTGCGGGAAGGTCGGGCATCTTGCCCGTGACTGCCGTCAGCCACGTAAGGAGAGACCTCAGCGTGATGGGAGGCCTGCAGCAGCGATGATGGTCCACGCTACGTGCAATGCGGCCGCACCAGCAGAGGCGGCAGCAGATGGGGTGCTGCTGTACGACAGCGCAGCGTCCCACCACATGGCGCATGACATGCGGTATCTGCGTGACATGCGCACTTGTGACGTGAAGCGCGTGGTGATGGGCGGCGGGGAGACCCACGACGTCATCGGCGAAGGTGAAGTCTGGCTGACAGGCGGGCCTGAGGGGCCGATCGTGCTTCGGTCGGTGCTGTGTGTCCCGAGCATGACAGTGAACTTGCTGTCGGGACACCTTGCCACGGCAGCGGGGTATGTGTGCCGGCAGGAGGGAGCAACTTGCTCCATCGCCGAGAGAAGTGGCCGAGTCCTACTGAACGGAAGGAAACAGAGGCGGCTCTACCGGCTGCAGTGTACGATGATGCACGCCGATGAGGTACACGAGGCCTACGGCCTGCGTGCCGCGGGACTCGCTGTCAACACGTATACGTGGCATCGACGCCTGGGGCACCCCGGGGAGCGTGCGCTCATGGCCGTGGCGGCTGAGGCGCAGCTCACAGAAGTGGTGGCTGGGGAGATGGTCCCACACTGCCACGCATGCAAGCTCGCTAAGCAGGCACGGGAACCGTTCGTCCGGTCCAGCAACCGCGCGGAGAAGCCGCTCGATCTCTTGCACACGGACGTGATGGGGCCCTTCCAAGTTAGGAGCTGGGGAGGCAAACGCTATGCCGTCACCCTCATGGACGATCACTCCAGGATGGCGGAAGCGTGCGCACTGAGCTCGAAGGCGGAAGTCGCGGGGTGGGTCCAGAAGACCATCCTACGCTGGGAGTGCCTGAAAGACCGGAAGGTGAAGGTGCTTCGCAGCGACAACGGGACCGAGTACAAAGGTGACCTGGACACGTTCTGCTTGAACCGCGGCACAACCCACGAGCACAGCGCGGACTACACCCCGGAGCAGAACGGGCGTGCTGAGCGTCTCAACCGGACACTCATGGAGAAGGTTCGCGCCATGATCCATGAGTTTTGCCTTGCCCCTGAGTTCTGGGCAGAGGCGTTGGAGACCGCATGGTACGTGCGCAACTGCGTGCCGAGCGTCGGACAGACTGTATGCCCACACACTCTGTTCTACGGCAAGCCACCTGATGTGCGTGGACTCAGGGTGTTTGGGTGCATCGCATACGTCCATGTGCCAAACGCCAAGCGCAAGAAGCTCGACGCCCGCGCTGAGGTGGGGTTCCATGTCGGCTACGAGCCAGACTGCAAGGCTTGGCGCATCTACGTCTGGCGGAAGGGACGATTCATCAGCATCAAGTCCCGCAACGTACGCTTCGACGAGTCAGGGACGGTCAAGCTGCCTATGAGGCAGGGCCTGAGTCGCAATGCTGAGGATCCATGCGTGATGGAGGACGGAAGTAGCGTGGTCTCACCGGACGCAGAGTTCGTTGAGCACTACGAGGACCCCATCCCTGAACCTCAGATGGACGACACCGACCCTCCCGCAGCGGACGACGCTGCGGTCGACGAGGACGCATGGGACGCAGCCACCGGCGACGAAGGAGACGGCTGGCAGGAGAATGAGCCCGGAGTCGGCAGCGATGATGAGCCCAGCGATGACGATGACGGCGCTGCGGGGCAAGGGGCGCGCTACCCACAGCGTGAGCGTCGCCAGCCCGACCGCTACCAGCCGCATGCGTACGCTTACGCTGCTGGAGGGCTGAGCGATGAGCCCAAGTCGCCCGAGGAGGCACTGCGGCGGCCGGACGCTCCACTTTGGCAGCAGGCGATGGACGCAGAGTGGACATCACTTCAGGAGAATGGGGTCCTTCAGGTCATCAAGGACGTGCCGCGGGGGAAGGGGGTGCTGCCGATGAAGGCAGTCCTGAAGGTGAAGCGTGATGCGCTCGGGGGGGTTGACAAGTACAAGGCCCGTGTCGTCGTGCTGGGATGCCTGCAGCGGAAGGGTCTTGACTTCGATGAGGTATTTGCCCCCACAGCTCAGCAAGCCTCGCTGCGTGTGTTGCTTGCGCATGCTGCGCAGCACGATCTGGAGCTGCACCAGTTTGATGTTGCAACTGCATTCCTCAACGGTGAGCTTGACGAGAGCGAGGAGGTGTATGTGCGCATGCCAGCTGCTTTCGGTGGCCAGACGTACCGCCTACGAAAGGCGCTGTATGGGCTGAAGCAGGCTGCACGTGCGTGGCATGCAAAGCTGCGTCGTGAGCTGCTGGCATTGGGGTTTGCTGCCTCAGATGCTGACCCCTGTCTGTTCTACCTGGGTGAGCCAGGGTCACGGGAGCGCCTCTACATGCTGGTTCATGTGGACGACGGACTCATCGCCGCGACGAAGAAGGCAGTGGGAGCAGCGCTGGCGGCCATCCGCCGCGCCTTCGAAATCAAGGACCTCGGCGCAGCGGAGTACTTCCTCGGGCTGGAGATTCACCGCGACCGTGCTCGCGGGCAGCTCTGGCTCGGACAGCCCAAGTATGCGAACTCGATCCTGGAGAAATTCGGCATGACAGACTGCAAGCCGGTCGCCACCCCGCTGGAGGCGGGCCTGCATCTCTCCAAGGGCCAGGGGGAGCAGCTGCTGGGAGAAGAGTACCCCTACGCTGAGGTCGTGGGCTCGCTCCTCTACCTGACTGTGAACACCCGTCCTGATCTTGCTCACGCCGCGGGGGTTCTGAGCAGGTTTATTTCATGTGCCACCATGATGCATTGGAAGGCTGCCAAGCGGGTGCTCAGGTACCTTTCTGGCACGCTGGACAAGGACATCGTGTACAGCCGTGATGTGAATATGATTGAGGCATTCACCGACTCAGACTACGCAGGGGACCCCGATTCCCGCAAGAGCACATCCCGTATGGTGTTGCTGATGAATGGCGGGGCCGTTGCATGGCGGTCTAAGCTGCAGACTGTTGTCGCTGCATCGACATGTGAGGCTGAGTACATTGCAGCAGCTGCTGCTGTGAAGGAGCTGTTGTGGGTGCGTAAGCTGCTAGGTGAAATGCATGGAGTGATGCCATGTCTTCGGCTGTATGGGGACAATCAGTCGGCTCTGGTGTTGATGCGGCAGCACACACCGGGAGCAGCTGGCAGGACTAAGCACATAGATGTTGCGTTCCATTTTGTCCGCCACCGTGTCATGCAAGGAGACATTGAGGTGGTGTTTGTGAAGACTGGTGAGATGAAAGCCGACATGCTGACTAAGGCAGTGCCGGGACCAGCACAGGCAGCTGGGGCTGAGGGCATGGGTCTTCAGATGCTCTGGGAATAGATGCATGCCATATGGGCTGGGGCATAGAATGTCAGGTGTTGTTGTGGATGATCATTCAGGGGGAGTGTGATAACTGAGTGATTCTAGGTCAATAAGAATGATCATGCCGTGTTTTGGTGGACATGCACTTGGATTGTGTGCATGGGTCATGCATGCATTGCCCAGGCTATGTATGCATGGCCATTGTGTCTAGAGGCATCTCAACTGTGACAGTACAGTTATTAGTCCTTCTCTGGATCTCATGGTGATGCACTTGTTGTGTGGTGGCAGGTAGTTATGCTGCGACTCTGCAGGCACCATGTTGCTGCACGTGTGCATAACATAATGATCGCTTTTGATGCGACATGCTGTGTGGACCAGAGCATAGGTGCCATGGGAGTGGAATCTGAATGCCGGTGTAGCAGGGGGCAGATCTTGTAATAGGGACATCCAACATAGAGCAATATGCTACAGTGATCTGCTGGTGAAGGGTATATAAACGCTGTGCAAGGTCAATGCAGACATCGTGACTTAACAGATGTCTGCGTTGACCAATGCACAGGTGAGCTGCCCAACCCTGACCCATGCATGTGTTTTTGGTCTGTGCCTATGTGAGCTAGCGTGGTATATTCATGCTGCATTCAGTGGATGTGATGCAGGTGCAGCTAGTGTGGAGTAGACCAGCCAACAGGCTGGCACATAGCTGACACACATTATTGTATCACAGGTATAATTCCTTCTACACATGTAATATCGTGACTTAACAGATGTCTGCGTTGAGCAATGCACAGGTGCAGCTAGTGTGGAGTAGACCAGCCAACAGGCTGGCACATAGCTGACACACATTATTGTATCACAATTGCACGTCTTTCTGCGCAGACGATGACGACGCCATCGTTGACGTACCGGAATCCGGCAAGGCGGCGCGTCAGGTCGGGGCCGAGGCGTGCGTGCAATTGCAGCTCGGCGGCAATGCACACCAGTATCGCCACGGTAGGGGATATGTATCAACCCATGGCAGCACCACGTATCTGTCGCAGGACCTGGTCGCCCACAGTGATGAGGGTGTTGTGCAGCTCAAACTGGAGGGCAGGGAGGCGTTGACTGGGGGTCACACGCGTGTTGCCGGGTGGCTTGGCACCGGAGACGGTGCACGGCAGCACCGTGCGCCTACGGAGGTGGACATGCCATGCGGCTGCGCCACCGTTGGCAGCGTAGAGAGCAAGTCCGAGCGCAGCAGCATCGCAGATAATGTCATGTGGGAGTTCGGTTAACATGTCCTTCACGTCGAAGGCAAAGCCGCGGCGGCTGCCGTGCACGTGCAGGAGGCGGAGCTGCGCCGCAGCGAGGCGGCTTTTAAGCTCCAGGGCGCTGGCGCCGCTGAAATCATTCGGGAGGGAGCCCAGGCAGCGCACGATGTGCATCCACACGAGGTTTGCATTCTGGAGTGCATCGCGGGCAGTCGATCTGTGGCACGAGCGGGCGGGATTTGACATGTGGAACCTTGTTCTTAGGCAGGGCATATGGGGCGGGGAGTGAACCGGAGGCGGACCACGGTGCGAGGGCGTTCAGGGAGGCCGCTGAGAAGTGAGAGCGGAGGTCAGCAAGGGATTGTTGGGGTGTGGCGGGGACGGCTGTGTCGTGCTGGGGGTCGCCAATGAAGAGGGCATGCAGGCGGGAGGCGTATTGTGTCGAGCACTCGAGCCACATGGCTTTGGCTGTTGCGGTCAAGTGGGACCGGAACGAGGCGCATTTCGACGAGCTTTGCGGAGTTTGCTTGTAGCGCCAGCGAGGTCAAGCAGCCCGACTGGGGGACTGGTTGGAACCGCCGGAGCTGCATGTGTGTCGGCGTGGCGGCAGCGGCCGCGGTTGGCGGCCACCCGAACTGCCGTGAGAGTTGACGCATGGTATCCGCAACGGCGCGCAGCCGGCGGCGTGTGGCTGCGTCTGGGTGAAGTTCAGGGCGAATTTGGGCAGAAAAGGCGAAGGACGGCGCAGTGTTGGAGGGGTCGGATGCACGGAAGGCAACGTGGCCGTGGAGGCCACGGCGGAGGTCCATGCCCATGCATGTGCATGGGGGTGGCGCACGCATGTCGACCAGCTTCTCACGGATGCGGCGTGCAGCAACCCGCACCGGGGCGGTGCGCGTGAACTGGACGCGCATCGTGTTGATGAAGTGGCGGGCAAATGCGAGCGGCATACCGCCAGAGCGAAGCGCGCGCAGGATGCGGTGGTGCATGGGGCGGGCAGGGACGAACGTAGCTGCGGGAAGCTGAATCCAGATGGCGCACAGGTCAAAGCCGAATCGTGTTCGAATGTGCGCACGCATGCGCCTGCTAGCTGCAGCATACAGCCTGGTTGGCACGCGTTCATGGGGGAAGGGGCCAGGCGGTAGGGTCGGGTGGAGGGTATGCACTTTGATTAGGTGGCGAGGTGGCAGTGTCTCAAGTTGGGGCTGTGTGGCAGTAGCGTGGAAGATCATTGCGAGCTTCCACAGGGATGGCATCTTGTGGGTCCCTCTTTCGATGAAGACCGCAAAGAGGATGTGGCGTGCTGTGGGCAGTTGTGGGACGAGATGGCGCAGCTGGCCGCAGACAACGTTGACCGTGCCGGGTGAGGTGACCACGACTGTTGAGGTGCCGTAGTCCCGCAGAAGCGCTCGGTGCCATTCACCAGGTGCCAGGGCCCCGGAGTGCAGCTCACCGACATGCTGGTGGAATCCGGTGCTTGCGTGTGCAGCAGATGCACGAGGTCGTGTGAGTGCCGCGACGCAGTGAGGAAGGTAGCAGGCAGCTGTGCCGGGGCCAGGTAGCGCGTGCGGAAAGAGGGTGGCCTGGGTCGGCGATGGTGGAAGCCATGTTCGCATGCATGTCTACTAAAGGAGCAGCTGCGGACTCGTTCCACACACATGTTTAACATGTCATATTTGGCAGGTGGTTGCTGTGTTAGGCTGTGGCGCGGGTGTCGTGGTGGTGGGGTGCCGGAGTGCGCATGCGTGTGGATGCATGGGTGTGGTTGTGTCGGCTGTGTCGGTCCGTTGTGGCTTTTCACCCAAGACAGTTGTTGCTTGTTGCTGTTGTCTGCTTTCAAGGGTTTTGGCCGTCTGCTTTCCTGCTGTTGCCCTCGCTGCCGGGCTATTGCGTACATCTCGTTGTAACACACATGTCACGCATATCACATGCACGACGCAACGAACGCAATTGCGCAAGCCTCTTGTGTTACACAGTGACATCTGGGTTACTAACAGCGCTGTTTGTGCAGAGATTTCCTTCCAAATTTAAACGTTTAAATATTTGCACAGCTTTGTCCCGAACATGCCGCCTCGGCCGAGCTTGGAGCAATGCAGCTTTGCACTCTGCAAATGTAAATTGAATCACTTGCCTTAGCTGATTAGGCCATTGACATCTCCGGCGAACCGGGACCCAGGAGCGAGCTGAGGAGAGGGTGACGGGCGAATGAGATGTGAAGCAGATGCTTGTGGACGTCTATGGTACCCTTTGTGCCATGCAGTGGGCCAGTGTTGGTGTTTATGCTGCCACACCGTGGACAAGAGGCGATGGTGCAGCGGCACCACGCTGCCAACATGTGCTGGGGCTGCTGGCGGCAGACGGGGCGGCACACTTGGGACAGGCGCGGAAGACACCGACAGATGGGTGGGTGCGCCGTGGGAGCTAGTCAGTGACATGGAGCCGTCAGCCCACTTCGCGGTTACAGCGATGGTCTGGTAACAGGACTCGCTGGTATGTGGCAAAGGTGGGAGTGGCAGGTGAATGTCCGTGTGAGGGGTGCAGCTTGTCTGAGCATGCGCAGGTGTGGACAAGGACAGCAGTGCCAGTGCTCACTGCCACTTGCTGCGATTGCCAATGCTGCTGCGGTAGGGCCGCTTCGAAAAGCCTTGCTTGCCAGCCCTTTTCCCTCGCTGTAGTGCTGCAGCATCAAGACCTATCTAGCACCAGCATACTGACCGGGTCTGGCCATCGACCGGCGCCTTGTTGCATGGAGAGTGTTGTTCAGCAAGCATTACCGGCCTCGGACGAGTGCTGTTACGGGCTCACAACCTCATCTAGCTCAACTCAATCAGACATCCAAACAGGCCGGACTGCCATACATCTGAATACAGTGTATTCAACACACGCCCAGGTCACCGGCCACCATGCAAGTGTGACGCGAAGATCGACAAAGCAGCCCTCCAGTGTGGGCAGGAGCAATACACGACACTCTCCAAGTCATTGCTGCGGACCATACATGATTCTGGTGTGGGATCACATGATTGTGCATCGATCGCTGACGGCACATGAAGGAGTCTGCCTGTGGATATTCGGTTTCCTCTGCGGCGTGGAACGCAAGTGCCACCAACAGCGCCCCCAACAGCGTGTAAACAACAATCTAGCTCTAGCAGCGGCCATCAGCATCAGCCACGTCTGGCGACACCATAGATGCGTACAATGCCTTTGGCGGCTGCCGTGTAAACTAAGCCCCAAACTGGGCTCCATGCAACACCGATCACAGGGTAGATGTGCCCTCGCAGCTCGTGCATGCGAGTGCCTATATCCGTGTCCCACACCGCGGCTGTTTTATCTGCTGACCCCGTTGCCACCTTGGACCCGTCCGGGCTCCATGCAACCGCGATGACTGAACTGCCGTGCCCTTGCAATTCAGGCAAGCGGGTGCCACTGGCCGCTTCCCGCAATGCGGCCGACCCATCTGCCGACGCCGTTGCCACCCTGGACCCATCCGGATGCCAGTTTATGGAGTATACAGCCCCACCGTGCCCACGCAACTCATGCATGCGCGTGCCCGTGGACGCGTCCCACAGCGCGGTGGTTCCGTCCCCTGACGCCGTGGCCATCTTGGAACCATCAGGGCTCCATGACAGGGATCAGACAGCGCTGCTATGCCCCCGGAGATCATGCATGCGGGACCTCGTGGCCGCGATGCACACCGCAGCAACACCGCCCGCTGTCCCGGTGACCACTCGCGTGACAGCTGGGTTCCAAGCAACTGACATGACGAGACTTCCGTGGTCCTGTAGCTTGTGCACACGAGAGCCAGACGCAACGTCCCATATCGCAGCCGTCTCATCTTTTGAACCGGTGGCGACCCTCGCCCCGTCGGGGCTCCATGCCGCTGACATCACCCAGTCGCTGTGCCCCAGCATGCTGCGCAGCTCATGCATGGGGCTCTTATCATCGGCATCCCACACCGCGGCAGTCTTGTCAAGCTTCGCGGTTACAGCCCGGGTCTCCACAGGCGTAACATGGAATGCAATGCCAGCAAAGTCTGCAGGGCTGGACAGCCTGATCTTCTGGCCCGTTGATGTCTGCCGGGTCACAAGCGCCTTGGCCATGGCCTCGACCAGCTTTTTGTCAGCAGCATGCACGCGCTCCAGCTGCTGCACGTGCTGCTGCAGCTCCCGCACCGCGACCTGCGCGCTCAGAGTCTCTTCTGCGCTCTGCAGGCCCCGCAGAAGCGACGTGAGGTGCATGTATGAGTTGACATCCTCAAACCGGCTCTTCATCTGCGTCCGCTTCTCGCCGACAAAGTCCTTGAAGCTGGAGGCCTGCCGCAGCTGTCTTAGCCTGCTGTACTGCATGTACATGTACATCTCTGACAGCGGCTCATGCAGCACGTCGCAGACGGAGGTGTTGCACCGCGACATCGCCTCGTTGAGCTCGTTGACGCCGTCACGCTCCGGGAACAGCTGCCCCAGGTGCAGCAGCACACACGATGGGCAGCCGGTTGGTGGCGGAATGACGCATGTCCTTGCAGATCTCCTCGCAGATGCCCGCAGCCACAGTGGCGTCTAGGAGCGACTGGGCCAGTTTCATGACCTGGCTCGCGACCTGCGAGGGGCTGAGCGCGCATGAGACGGTGCCCAGCGAGGTGTCCACTGCCAGCTCCAGTTGCCCCGCACTAACTGCGAAGTCCAAGGCCATGGGTACGCCTGCACATACAGTGGAGATCACCAAGGGAGACGATTCGAGGACAGCATGGCGATGGGGGTAGACAAACGGTGGATTACGTGGAATGTAATCGCACTTATGGTGGGGGTGGCGACGGTGGACCGAAGGACTCTGGCCTTCGGTGTTTACAGGGGTCTGCAGCACTGCTGCGGACTGGGTGCTGTGCAGAGATTAAATGTTTTTAGGCTGGTGCGAGCAGCAGCTCGCCACGCAGAGTGGGTGTTCGCTGCTAGTGCTTCGCAGCTTTTAGCTAAGATCCCGCCCGCCCGGGCCCATGCTGTTGTGCAGGTGTAGATGATCCAGAGGATTCCAAGTCTCCGCGAGGTTTCTCCGCGTGTGGGTGGCTGGAGCGTTCTTCCTGTGACCCCCCCATCGGATCGGGCCCATGGCCTCTCTCTCAGCGGTTCTAGGCAGTAATGGAGCTCCTCAAGGGGTGGAGCCTCTGGGCTCCACGTGCCTCCGGGCACCGGTGTTTACTCAACACCGCCGTCGTATGACCATAATGAGTCCATACACTGCCTATGCCAGTAGATCGCATTTTTCTGCACAACGCGCATTGCCCGTAGTGCAGGAAAAGGCAAGGGGATCTGAAACGTAGAGCTTGTGATGTTTAGCTCGATAACGCAATCGAGTTGGTCAGCTCAGAGTGGTGCATTGTCTGCCAGACCTGCTGTCTCGTATGTGTTTTGGAACCGAAGATCTAAGCACTGCAACCCGAGATTTTGGTGATCTGTAGCATGTAGGATGTGCAGTGGTCATGTTTCTTTGGTATAGCGCAAAGGAAGACGCCAAGCAACTGCGCATGTGTAGTAATCGCGATAGTCTACGCAAGCAGGCGGGCACATAGCGATGGATGCTTTCGGCTTCACTCGTGAATGCCGCAAGGATCTCGTTGTAGCCTTGCCTATCAAGAACACTGAAACAGTTTCGTGTTATATTGCGACGATGGCATTAATATTACAGAAGTCGCGGTTGGGAGTGGATCGGCAGTGGACGGTCTCACCTTCTAATCCAGTATTGGTGCAATTGTATGTCTGTCGTCTATTTCCTGGCGAAGAGTACTGAGGACTCCTGCCCCCGTTTTGCTTCTCCCATACCTTTCAGAAGGTCGTCGGTACGAAGTGGGACGTATTTTGTTCCACCTGGGGCCCGGTGCACGCCGTGCATGGAGGGTACAGATGGACCGCGGTGAGCACTAGCACTAGTCCCAGGGCTCATGATCCCGTGACGGCATCACATTTTAAGCTGCACCCAAGAATGTTGTTGCTGGTGCAGGCTTGTGAGATTGCATAGATTGCATGTGTACGCAGCGCTCAGGTACACCGACCCATACACATATGCATGGAGATTCAATTTCTCACCTGCCACAGCTCATGACCTGTTACACGGAGATGAACGCAATAGCCCGGCAGCCAGGGCAACAACGGGAAAGTAGACGGCCAAACCCCCGAAAGCAGACAACAGCAACAAGCAACTCATGTGACAAGCCACAACGAACCGACACAGCCGACACAATTACACCCACGCATATACATGCATGCGCACTCCCGCACCCGACCACCACGGCACCCGCGCCACAGCCGCACACAGCAACCACCTGCCAAACTACGCACTTCCGCCCACCCCAGCAAAACCGGGCACCACCGACCCCCCAACAGCAGCACCCCCACTCCAGCCGGCCCCACTCGAGCACTCCATCACGGGCCCCCCGCACATGAGAGCCCGGGGGCTCACGCCCCCCACAGTGCAGGGCGTACCAGGCCTTTCCCCTCCGGCCGCCCTGCAGGGGCCTTAGGGTGGGGCGCGAAGGGCACTGGCGGCGCCGCATCGCTCTCCCCGCGGCAGCTCACGGGAAAGCAGGGCGGGCCAGCACGACCAGACGCGGGGCCGGCCTGCGCCGCTGCAATCGCGGCACCCGGTCCATCAAGGCGGCCGCCTATAGCACGTCCGACGGGACAGCGTGGCCAGGCAACACCGGACGGCCCGCCAGCCGCATGCGCAGCGGAGCTGCAGCGAGGACCTGGCGCGTCACATCACGGCACAGAGTGGTGGAGAGTTCGCACATGGCATTCTGTAAGAACGCACGCCTGGACACGGCTCCCGAAGCCGCAGCAAAGCCAGCGATCTTATTTGGGAAGGCGAACGCACCCGTGCCCAAACGGCCAAACGTCTCATTCGACAGGGACACAAAGCGGCACGCGCCAGTGCCGGAGCGGCCGTACTTGTCTCGCTTCCGATCGTCCATCAGCTGGGCGGCAGCGTTTGGCGTGTTTGCTGCGGCGACGACTCGGGAGGGGGCCACCGGACAGGTCACGCACACATCGGCCACGATGGTATTGCAGGGCAACATCACAAGCAGATCAACCCGTTCCGGGTCGCGCTGCGAGCGAGGGGGGCAGCGGCCGGGCGCAAGCCGCGGCCGCGCGGCCCCGGCGACCCTCAAGCAGGCACTGCGGCGGACCTGTGGCCACCGGGCCCACCTGCGGCAGGTGCTCACACCGCACCGTGCACTGGCCGGCCGGGGCGGCCGCCTGGACGTCCACAGCGGCGGCGGCAGCAGCTGCCGCGCTGAGCTCCAGCGCGCCACTGCGGCCGATGGCCGCCTCGCCGGGGACGTCGACGTCCATGGCGTCTGCCGTGTTGGCCGCGGCAGCCATGAACTTTCTTGTAGCGTCATTACGAAGTCACCTTCTGCACGTTGTTCGTGTGCAATGACGCTGGCACGGCGCTCATTGCTTCACAGTGATGCTCCATGATGCTTCCACACGTACGTTGCACGCACTATGTCCGGAAGTTTGGATGCCGCACGATGGCAACGGATTCCCAGCGCGCAGCCCCGCGCATGGTACAAGGGGCATCCCTTGGAATGTGCACTCGCGGTAAATGGAACGTCTGACTTATCGCGGGTTTGGTGGGGCTTTGAAGACAAGCGGCACCTGTCCACAACTAAAGACACGTGCACACCGGATGCCATGGCGTCACATGCGTTTTCATATATCTGCACCTTCCGTCGTTGCAGACAGGGTAGGATGGCTTATCGCACGTGTACCCAAGCGACTGCCGTTTTCACCAGCGGATTCAGTCGCACTATGGCAGACTTTTCGTGCGTGGCTTTGCATGGTTGATTTGATAGGCTTGAGTACATCTGCAGCTTGTTGGAAGCCCGTATCGCACGCCCCGCCGATGGGATCTCATAAATGTTGCACGCTGGGGCTGTCTGGAGTCGTGCTGTGTGCCACATCACGATTGATAAATATGCTGCTCTCCTCGTTTAGATCCTTGTTGTGAGCCTGTCCGTGCTGTTAGGGCAGCGCTGAATGTCAACAGGGGCGCGGCCCCGAGGCTGTGTCCACAACGCGCGGCGGGTGCCTGCACAACTGCCTGGTTTGAAGAAGAGTGTTTTTTGCACCGGTAAGATACATCGGCTGAGGAGAATTTGTGCTGTTCCCTGAGACTGTAGGCATGGCAAACATGTGCTCTCCGGCGAGGCGTGTTCGTTGATTATCAAAGCCTAGTTGCATGCTAAGATGATTCAACTGTACGGTGTGCCTGGAGGCTAGGATCTGGTTGTCAGTGATCCCCTATCTTCGGCGTTCTCCTGTCTTTTCTTCACGGATAATGTGATTACAATCTTCTGCACCTCGCCACACCTCACACAGCACTGAACGCACACGTACGGTGTACTCTCCAATATCCTCACCTGGTGCACGTTATGCATGTTACGGTCCGTCCGCATACAAATTCGATCTTAACGCCATAAACGATAAGACCGGGTATACCCGAAACCGGACGGCACAGGAGTGATGATGCAGACTGTCTGCCACAGATTTCCACTTGAACGGGCGGCTCTGCCGGGCATTGCTGCACTTTCGGTGCATGTGCATGTATTCTGTAAGGAGCACTCTCGGGAACTTGATCAGTTAAACTGCATTTGATGTGTTCTGGTGCTGGCATCACACTGTCAAGGAACAACTATCCTTGTCCCAACATCCGTGCAGTCGGCGAGTCGATGCACGCTTCATCTCGCACTTGTTGACAATAGACGGACCACTGCTGTCGAGATGGCCGTGACGCTGATTCGCCGATGACATATGGTGGCGGATGCTCTGTGGTCACATGTGTTACGCAGTGATAGATCTAGGACTCAGCAGCGCCGAGGCAACAGACCAGGCAATAAGCAAACAGACCGGCCACCGTAAGCACCAAGGCCACGCGCCGCACGAGCAAATGCCAGAACGAACTAGCGCCAGCTTGAAAGCAGACAATCGCACACCGCGCAGTACCACGCAGCCCACGCGCACACCAAACACACAGTCAGCACGCGACGGACCCACAAGCAGTCGCCGACTCGACACAAGCAGTCTGCACGGGCGCGTCGGCGCGCGCTACTGCCATCTCTGAGGCCGCGGGGCATCGGTCCGAGGAGCTGCAGCCACAGCCAGCCCTGTGGTCACATGTGACATCTGTTCATCGCAATCCGCAAACATGCAACGGCACTACGTCGGAGGCAGGGCTTGAATTGGGTTTGTGTCATGAGCCGTACTGTGCGCTTAAGAGTCTAGTCATCTCTCAGCCGAGCGAAGTTGCTGCATGTTGGCTGAGCGGTGGACCTGGCCAGAAATGACACAGCAAAGGCAATATCTGGCCTTTTGTAGTTGGCAATGTGCAACAGTGCTCCCACAATGGACTTGTACTGTGAGACTGCTGCAACATCTGTGACATCTGACCCTGGTGGATCCTTGTAGACATTGGAGATCATGGGAATGGAAACAGGCCAGGCGTCTTTGAGCTCATGCTTATCAATCAACTTCTCAATGTGACGCTGCTGCTTCAAACAAATGGTCCTCTGGAGGCGGTTCCGTTGGATTGACATTTGGAGGAAGTACTTCGACTCTCCTAAATCCTTGCCGGGGAATTTGGACAGAATTGCCTTCTTGACGGACTGAACGCTGGACAACTTCTTGGCTGCGATCTGAATGTCGTCAACGTAGCACAAGATGAGCATGAAGCCAAGCTGCTCTGAGAACAACATTAACAATGCGCCGTCACTCTTGTTCTGGACGAACCCGAGGAAGACAATGTGGGCTGAGAGTGTCTTATTCCAGACACGAGGAGCCTGCTTGAGCCCGTAGAGGCTCTTGTTGAGGAGACAGGCACGGCCGGTGCTGTCAGCAAAGCCAGCTGGCTGTTGCATGAAGATCTGCTCCTCAAGGTCTCCTTGGATGAACGCATTCTTAATGTCAATCGCATGACAAACAAGATCGTAGCTGGCCACGACAGAGAAGAACAGGCGCACTGTGCTTGCGCGCACCACGGGCGCAAACACTGCATTGTAATCAATCCCTTCTTTCTGGTAGAAGCCTTTGATCACAAGCCGAGCTTTGTATCGCTCGATGGAGCCATCTGCGTTGAGCTTTCGCTTGAAAACCCACTTGCATGGAATGACTCTGTAGCCTAGGGGAGCCATCATGAGCTCCCACGCATTCATGGACACCAGAGAGTTGAACTCTTCTTCAGCTGCTGTGCGCCAAAATGGCGCTTCTGGACCAGCAAGTGCTTCTTGCATTGTCTTGGGCTCCGGAGGGAGCCCTACAGCTGAAAATGTACCTGTGCATTGTGCGGCAGGCCATGAAGGTACCTCTGGTACAGCTCCTGAGGTGGTTGTCTGTTGCGCGCTGGGTTGCGCCGAGGCGTGGTTGGCTGGGAGCTGGACTGCGGCGCTGCTGGCGCGGGCGCCTGATCCGCTGCTTCATCAACATCGAACAGTGGATTGCTCGCCATGAGCTGCTGCATCTGCTGTGGCTGCAGTGCATGCTGCTGTGGAGCCGGCTGCAGCACGGGCTGCTGAGTCGGCTGTGTAGGCTGTGGTGACTGCTGCTGTTGCGCGACATGGTCCATCAGATCTGAAAGCGCTTCAAGGCGTGCATCACTCGCTGGAGCTGCTGACTCATCAAATCTGACATCTCTGGAGATCTCAACTTTGCCGCTGGGCAAGAGGACTCTATAGGCTTTGAAATTGGGCTGATCGTACCCAAGAAACTTGCCTGCTGTCGCTTTGGCCGGGAGCTGGCCTTTCTTGCGCTTCTCTGTTGGAATGCGCATGTGGCAGGTGCAACCCCAGACGTGCAGGTTGCTGATGTCCGGCTTCTTGCCCTTCATGAGCTCCCACGGGGACGCACTACCGTCACTGCTCATGATGTTGGACAGGTAAGCTGCATGCCTCACAGCTTCTACCCAATACATTCTGTTCAACCCTGCATCAGCAAGCAGGGCGCCACGAAGGTCTGACAATGTGCCGATGGCACGCTCAGCATGCCCATTCTCCTGTGGGCTGTACCCTGACGTCGGCTGGGAATCAATTCCTCGCTCCTCAAGATATTTCTGCACCTTCTGGGAGAGAAAAACTGTGTCGCGGTCGTACCGGACAGCACCGACGTCTGCTTTGTACTTCTTCTCAAGATGCAGAATGGCCTTCAGCAGCACATCAGCCGCATCAGACTTGTTGGTCAGTGGAAGCACAATCTTGTAACCGCTGAAATCATCAACGATCACCAGGTAGTAGTGAGACCCGATGGGCGATCTCACGAATGGACCTGCCATGTCGACATGCAAGCGCTCCAACTTGGAGGTCGCTCGCTCATGCGTGCTGGGAAAGGGAGCTCTCTTCATCTTCCCTTCCGCACATGGCGTGCAAACAGCTGTGGACTTCAGCTGCTTCTCAAATTCGTGCGCAGGAGGCAGTCCTTGCACGGTTTCGCCTCGAGACATCTTGGCAAGGGTGCTGAAGCCGGCATGACCATACCGGCGGTGCCACAGCACAGCATCTTGGACTTGTGACGCAAGTGCCGTCTCGGGCATCTGATCTGAGACCTGTGGCTCACAGTCGACTTCGTAGAGGCCATTGACATTGGTGGCAATCAACAGCTGTTTGGATTTCTTACGAAGGATGATTCTGCCTCCTCTGCCGGTGTAGGACATGCCCGCATCATCAGCGCGGCTGAGGGAGATGAGATTGTGCTGCAACTTCGGAACGAGCAATACATTCTTGAGCGTGACACGATCACCATAATGGTTGATGACCTTGACGGTGCCGATGGCAGTGACTTCTTCCGTCTGCTCATTTGCCACAGTGCATGTGGTCTTCAGCGGCTGCGCATCATGGAGATACTCAGGCCGGTTCAACATGTGGTCAGTGATGGCAGAGTCTAACAGCCATTTGTCTCTGGCTGTAGACACTTTGCTGGTGGAAATGCAAACGAATGCACTAGCTGAGCTGGAGGTCTGGTTGGCGTTGGATCCTCGGCCACGACCTCTGCCGCCACGGCCACGGCCACGGCCTCGGCCACGGCCTCTGCCACGGCCTCTGCCACGGCTGGAGTCATTGCTGTATGACTTCTGATCGTTTTGCAGCTTGAAACACTGCAAGATCTGATGGCCTGACTTGTGGCAATATTCACATTTTATCCGTTGCTGACTGGAATCAACTTGATATGCTCCAGAGTGTGACGTGGCACCTGAGCTGTCATGCAGCTTCTGATAGAAGGTGCCACGTAGATTCTCAGTGATGTCGGCAAATGAAGGCAGCGATTTTTGGGCCGAAATCGCCTGCGCCCAGGCCATGTAGTCTGTTTCATCTAGAGCGGCAAGGAACATTAGACTGAATTCTGCTTCCTTGAACAGCTGTGCTGAAATGAGCTCAGCGCGGAGCTGCTCTGCTCTGGTCAGAAACTGATCAAGCGACTCATCCGGTATCTTGCGAAAGCAAGCTTGGCTGCGTGAGATAGCCATCTTTCTCGCATTGCTTTCCCCACTGAACTGTTTCTTCAGCGCTTCCCACGAGTCTTTGGGAGGCTTTAAGGGGTCTATGACATGTATTAAATCATCGCCGACATTGCATGAAATTGCAAGTCGGGTGTCATTCAACTTTTGGTCATCCCCAGCACCTGTCGTAACAACGTCCCAGCACTCGACACTGCGAAGCAGTATCTCCATGCGCTGAAACCACTGAACGGCATTGGCCTGGGTCAGCTCAAGGCCTAGTTTAATATCCTTGGGGTGCATGATAACGCAGTGGAGTCGTTAAAAGCCCATAACCTGTCGTGAAACCGGGAAGTCAGTGAGCACTCGATGAAATTACACAGAGGTGCGACATTGACATGCAGTGAGCCAGCAAACACACCTGTCGTGAAACCGGGAAGTCAGTGAGCACTCGATGATGCTCACCAACCACAGCTAGACTATATACATTCAACGTCCCGGAATCACAACTCTGATCATCAACTAGCATGGACTGGTACGTCATGCATTAGCCACTCGCACTATCCACTCAGCACTAGACTAGACAGCTTCTCTCAACAGTTTGCAATTATATATCATAAGGTCAAAGACAGCGGCAAGACAACATTTTCAGATAACGTTGGGTAGCACGTCAATATGTGATGATATGAGCAAGCGCGCCCCGGAACAGATTTCTGCCAACTGCTGCGTCACAGCCACACAGTGACTGCCACACAGTGACAACCACACAGTGGCGGTGGCCAGTCTGAGTGTACCATGCTGTGGCGAGGCACATTCAGTGTACCATGCACTGCACGACCTCAGGCAGAATCACAGGGTGCTGGAGCAGACTTGACCCTGACTCTACCGTCCGGTCCTGTGTCATCTGCAGCAATGGTAAAGCTGGTCTGTTCGACAAGGACTAAACGAAACTCCTGATGACTGAAGACATGGCCCGCAGCTGCTGTAGCATGGAGCAGTGTACAGGCAACGTCAGCGAGATTACCTGACACCTTGGGTGCTGCACTTGGTGTTACACGGAGATGAACGCAATAGCCCGGCAGCGAGGGCAACAGAATGAAAGTAGACGGCCAAAACCCCAGAGAGTAGACACCAGCAAAAAGCAATCACTGTCCCAGGCGAAAAAGCCACAACGAACCGACACAGCCGACACAACCACACCCACGCACCCACACGCATGCGCACTCCCGCACCCCTTCACTACGGCACCCGCGCCACAACCGCACACAGCAACAACCACCACCTCACTACTGCCCACCCCAGCAAAACCAGCCACCACCGACCCCCCAACAGCAGCCAGCCCACTCCATCCTGCCCCACTGGAGCATTCCATCACGGGCCCCCCGCACATGAGAGCCCGGGGGCGCACGCCCCCCCCACAGTGCAAGGCGTACCGGCCCCCCACCTCCGGCCGCCCGGCAGGCTGCACTTGGTGTGGGCTGCTTGTGTTTGGCGCTGGCAAACAACTGTCTAGGTCTACGAGTAAAATTTGCATCCGGAGTCAGTTGCACTGTGTAACGGAGATGAGCACAGCATGGGCACAGCAGGTAGTGAGCTCAGCTGCAAGGGCAAAAGGCCGGAAGCTCATCACAACACGTGCGTACGCGTAATACTATGGATGCTGATGCTACAAGCGCATATATAGCAGATCTAAACGAGCCGCTGCAGAAGCACACCCACGTGTTCTGCATGCCCTAGCACATGATCAATGTGGCGTGGGTGCCGCGGTGGTGGGGCGCGACAGTGCGCGTGTGTGAGGATGCGTGGGTGTGGTTGTGTCGGCTGTGTCGGTTCGTTGTGGCTTTTTACTTGAGACAGTTGCTGCTTGTTGCTGTCTGCTTTCGAGGGTTTTGGCCGTCTGCTTTCCTGCTGTTACCCTCGCTGCCGGGCTGTTTGTTCATCTCCGTGTCACACACGATCATTTCAGCCGCGACTCAGCGCACTATCTTGCTCCTGACACGGGCTTCTCCCTCGGAGCAATGTATGCACTGGCTTGCACCGTACACCAGTCCCAGCCCTGTGCTTGCAACCAGTACATCGTCCTGTGCTTGCTCACCGTGACACCGTGCACACATTGCTGCTGCGGATGCCAAGCACGCCCAGCACCCTGCCGTGGTGGGAGGTTGTAGCAGTGGTCAACCGTGCTAGTACGAATTCAAATTTGTAGAACGAATGTTGGGAGCGTACTCCAACATGATTCGGGGGTAGGGCTGAGCCACTGACACGACGCCATACGCATGCAGCCACATGCATGACTGCAGATTCATACGTCTGTCGGAAACAGGAACGGCATCCAACCGGCATTCTGCACTCAAGCTTCTGCACGATGCACATGCAAACCAGAGCACCACCGTAGATGCGCTCACGGGCGGTCGCGGAGAGCAGACCCAGCACTCTGGCAAGTCAGAAAAGTCCATGAGCCCTGCTTATACGCGTACAATGGTCCACAGCCTGAGCACTGGTTCATAGCATCAGCTGACACACCCCTGGCGCGCAACAAACCGGAGCGATCCAGGTAAACGCAACACCAGGCAGGTCGGGGTCACATGGGTTCAGTGTGCTGCTGCTGAACTTGCACAGCCTGCGCCGGGGGCGTGGCGTGTAAGCGCAGCTCACGTTGGAGGAGGGGGCATGGCGTAGCGAGGCCGCAGCAGCCGTGGTTGACGCAGCAGCTGCGCTTCCGTTGTGTGTTACACAGTGATAGATCTAGGACCCAGCAGTGCTGAGGCACAGAGCAATCAACAGGCAAACAGACAAAGTATCACAATCCTAAGGCCGCTCAGACCTAAGGCCGCTCTGTTACCAGCTGCAGAAATCCCTCTGTGTGGAGTGCGCACGACATATGTCGACGCCATGGCGGCCACCAGCTGCAGAAATCGACCATCTGAACGACCGAACGGACTAACCATAATGTACAAGCCTGCTTTGCTCGGAGGTGGCGAAGTGCCCGCTGCAGTCAGTGCAATGCTGCATGATGCTTGATGGTCTCGAGGAACCTGCATGTTGTTCTACAGTGGCTACGGGGGCGGTACACGTCTTCACGTGATGAATGCGAACATTGAGTTTTTTTCCAAACTGAACAGACGTAATGACCAGGCAGCTAAGGATGCGTTGACTATGCATGGTACACAAGGCGGCACAGTGGTTGTAACAGGTTTCCTTCGCGGCATTCCGACACGGGGAGCTCTTACACGGTTGCTAAATACTAGAGCTGCATCTCGACCTCGAGGAGTCAGCTCATGGATCACCACGGATGCATGAACAGGCCAGCATGCGCCTCACCCGACCTCACTTTGCACCTACACTGCTGCATCCTGGATTAACTTATAGCACTCTTTGTCGACAAGTACGGTGTTCTCGTGTGTGGCACCAGACATATTGATGCTTGCCCGCGGGGATGCGCATGGTGTGGCCCAACGTGTGCCTGTGCACAACGTCGATTGTCGTCTATGTAGCAACTCCCGATACGGCATTTGAACTTCTAGGCATCAAAAGGATGAAATGCTCTCTTCGGAACGTTGTGTAGAGCTGGTAGGGAGCCCTGATGGGATTGGCGGGGGGCGAACTGAGGATGGCGGCAGAAGGAGCAAGCGCACCCCTACAGAAGCAGATACGAAACGACAGACCAGCTGTCGTCGTTGTATGGATACTTCTGAGTGTGCGACACCGGCCCCATGAAACCTGGAGTTTGTATATGTCGCGTAAGCCTGCCCGTCCACCGGCGCGTGAATGGACTCTGGAATTCAGCTTCGCTGTCCTTAAGCGGTCGTTAGCATGCATTTAGCCTGAAATGAATGTCTGGCAGTAGGTATATGCAAGCCGGTGTTGCTGGGCTACCTCACTAGGTGACAGCGGCACCAGTCCGCGGAACGGTGATCTCCGTCTCGACCTCACCACGAAGTGGCAGCGAATTCAACTAATATTTGATCTTGATGCTCTGTAATTTCATCTCAGTGTTTGATGGCCTGTGCGTCAGCTAGCCATCGCGACGCTGTTTGCATTGCTCGCCAGGCCCTGGATGGCGTGTTGATGAGCTCGAGCAACGTGTCCAGCTTTGTGTTCTAGTGCGGTACCGCGCAGTTTCCTGGAATCTTAACGCAAAGCTAGCAAGTGCTGCGTTCCAACGGTATCTGCCGCTGTGCGCAAGCGATACCTTCCAAGGGCCAGGGCTCCCATGCGACCATCTCGTGTTTGGCTGAAGCCTCAGTGTATACGTGAGGATACTTCATGTACTATTCCAGCCCTTCTGTGATGCCTTGCTGATCATCGCGCTCGTACCAGTTAACAGACACCTATTTCCGAGATATCGTCCTTCATGCGCACGAACACAAACGCCATAACGACACGACTAGCGCGGGCGGCCGGAGGGGGAGGGCTGGTACGCCTTGCACTGTGGGGGGCGTGCGCCCCCGGGCTCTCATGTGCGGGGGGCCCGTGATGGAATGCTCCAGTGGGGCAGGATGGAGTGGGGGTGCTGCTGTAGGGGGGTCGGTGGTGGCTGGTTTTGCTGGGGTGGGCAGTAGTGCGGTGGTGGTTGTTGCTGTGCGCGGTTGTGGCGCGGGTGCCGTAGTGGAGGGGTGCGGGAGTGCGCGTGCGTGTGGGTGCGTGGGTGTGGTTGTGTCGGCTGTGTCGGTTCGTTGTGGCTTTTTCGCCTGGGAGAGTCATTGCTTTTTGCTGGTGTCTACTTTCGGGGGTTTTGGCCGTCTACTTTCCTTCCGTTGCCCTCGCTGCCGGGCTATTGCGTTCATCTCCGTGTAACACGACTAGCGCCGAAAACAAGCTGCACCAGCAAGATTCTGACGTATGTGCTTGAAACAGGTTCTGTCAGGTATGCAAGTTCGACTTGCAACGTCTGTAGCGCATGGCAATATCGCAGGCTGATGTGTATTCAATATGCCAGCACTACTCGTGGTTTGGTATACAAACAACAGACAAGAAGCTGATGACGGGGCTCATGATAACCCTCGTAACCGCCAGATAGTCTGAAGCTGCAGCATTGTCACTCAGATGGAATCCAGGCGTGGGCCTCAGGAGTAGCCATAGCCAGTGGTGTGCAGGCTCTGTCGGTGGCATTGCTTGTCACCTACATCATCACAATCCGGAACCTGGTGATGTACGATTACATTGAAGTGTCATCAGGGCCTAGGCTGGCAAGTAATGTCGCATATCTGGTTGCCCTGGCAATTCCACCGGTGATGGCCATCATCTTCTTCATGTACTGGTCCATTCGGTGCTGGACAACGATGCGCATGCAGCGAGACAGAGCCTTTCTCGCAGCACTCAAAGTCAGTTTCCTGGGAATCTGCACGCTGTATTTGCAAGCGGGGCTGATCATGCAGTCATACCATGGATCGCTGCAGGCCTGGGAAGGTGCTGCACCCGCACGCTCTCCTGTGTGCCCGCATGCTGCCCTGACTCTGCTGTGGCAGCCCTCTGTCTCCATGTGAAACTGACTGCACGGAGGTTCGGTCTCCCGCGACTGCTGTTCACTACCCCCCCTGAACTACCGCACCCACCTGGCGATCCACTTCCGGCAGGCTACACCTCTGGGCTGCAGCACTTACTTCTGTGAACAGATTTGTATGAATGCATCTACACATTCCTGACGCCCCACCCGACTCGGAGATGTTCATGCATGCAGATGGTGCGACCGCTCCAGGCCGCGTCACGCCGCCCCCCACGGACAACGTGCAACACGTTGAGGCCGCCCTGGAAGCCACGTTCGGCCTCGCGTACACGCTCGCCGGCCTCTTCCTCGTCGTCTTCCTCATCCTCCTCGACACCAACACCGCCGGCGCCATCTTCGGCACGCGCTTCGGAGACGGCGCGTCGGCCGCAATCGCGGCAGACCCACGGACTCGTTCCGAGAAGGCCCTTGCCGCAGCAGCGGCTGCTGCGGCGTACGCGTCGCTCGGGGAGCGCCACCTGGAGATGCAGGAGGTGATGCCAGTTGATGCGGGAGCGGCGCAGTGGACGCACCCGCGGTGGGGGCCGGACACCGCTAGCAGCGGGACAGCACTGCCGCTGGTACGCCTTGACTTTGCAACTGCTACCGCACTCGCGAGATATGCTCTTTGTACACGCTTGTTTCACGCATGCATGCTGTATTGTCACACAGCCTGTCCCGTCTGCATGCTTTCCTGCAGAACATCGTATCGACCTGTTGTTCTATACTCAGCATCCTCTGTTGTCACACAGCCCTGCTGGTATGCTGCAAAACTGCAGCCATTCTTGGTCTGGAACATAGTCCGGCCATGCATCGCTGTCACGCTGTGCAGGCGCACGGCATGCGGTCGCGTTCAACGGCCGCCAGCATGCTCATGCATGCCAGCGGCTCCAGCAGCGGCGAGGCAGCAGCGTACCCGTCTGCAAGCGGCAGCCGCCACTCCTCCCACGCTTTCCCGTCTGTGGCTGAGGGGGGCATGCCGCCGAGCGACCGCGCTGTCTCCGAGGTCGGGTCGCTGCATGCCCCGGCGCCGGGGGCAGCTCCGGGCGCAGGGCTGGGAGCAGTGATGGGATCGGGGGTCTACCGCAGCAGCCAGCTGCCGCAGCGAGCAGGCGCAGCGGCTACGAAGACAGTGGGTGGGACAACGCAGACGTCATGGTCGGACTTCCAGAGGTGTGGGGGTTGCGAACTTCAGACATCTGCATGGGGCCGCGAGTAGTGCTGCACGCATGTGGCGCGCGTTGACGTTGCATGCATGGTGTGGGTGCTGCACGCATGTGGCGCGCGTTGACGTTGCATGCATGGTGTGGGTGCTGCACGCATGTGGCGCGCGTTGACGTTGCATGCATGGTGTGGGTGCTGCACGCATGTGGCGCGCGTTGACGTTGCATGCACGGTGTGGGTGCTGTTGCTTTCGCGCGTGATGTTCGGCGTTGCGTTTGCCTTTTCTGGCATCGCCACAGCATGGCACCATCGCCTGCCGCGGTGCAGAGCTGTGCAGCAGCGGCTGTCGGTGCCACATGATCAGCACACATCGCATGGGCTTGAGTGCACAGGACCCTTTCAGTGCCAACCTTGTGTTACACGGAGATGAACGCAATAGCCCGGCAGCGAGGGCAACAGAAGGAAAGTAGACGGCCAACCTTGTGTAATATGTAGTGCGGGCATGTCCACTGCTGCATACCCGTGTCATCGCACGACCGCAGCGCTAACGCCGTTTACGGCTTTTACATTCGAGAAGCCTGTTACCAGTGGCTTGCCTGGGTGCGGTGCTGCATCCGGTGCAGAGCCGATGTGCGGCGCCGATGTGCGGGCCACTCCATCGGCAGCCGAGGTGCGGCAGGAGCAGACCATCACCGAAAACATCAGTAGCTGGGAAGTGGCAGGCCGGGGCGGAAGTAGCAAAGTGGGGCAGTGGCAGGCCACCACAGAACTTTTGCACACGGTCGCCTCTACAGTCGGGCGCCGAACAGTGTAATGTTGAGGGTGTGCATGTGCATGTGCAGGGCAGCGGAGGGGTGCGCGATGCCTGCAGACGAGCTCGAGGTGGCGTTGGACGCGCTGTGTGCTATGGAGACGCCGTTCTTATTCCGGTACAACATCCTCTCGGCCGTGGACCGGCGGGTGGGCGGCCAGGGCCTCGTGCAGTTTGCGACGATGACCAACTCCCAGCAGCGGGTGTGCTCCTCCTCGCCCTCCATGCACCCCCCGGCTGCTCCTCCCCTTCCATGCACCCCCGTCACAGTATAGGGTCCTCAATGGAGGCACTTGCCAAAGGCGTTTGGCTTCAGGCACCCTCGGGGCTGAGCAATGCACCACTTGACCTACAGGCAAGTTGTTTGACCATGGTTTGCATGGTGCCAGTGCTCTTCCGTCGTGTCGGCAGGCTTCACGGATCCGGGCTGGTAGTAGCTGTGCCAGGTCAGCATGAGTGTCACTGCTGCGACAAGGCCCGTTTCAAGGCCCGCTTCAAGGCCCGCTAGCGCTTGTGCTGTCCGCTTCCTTGTGCGCACCGAACAGTGTACTCTGCAGCCTGAGGGGCAACATCACCTCCCGCATGTGTGAGAGCTGCCGAGCGCTCGCCCACGTCCGCCCAGTGGCGCATGCATGCATCACATGCATGCGGCATGCAGGCGGCGATCAAGTTCTACCTGGACAGGGCCGCTTTTGAGAGGGAACGCGAGCTGTACACACAGTCAGCACTTCGTGCTATGATGCCTGCCACACTAGCAATTGACGACAATGCCACCGGCGATGCGGCAACACCATACGGCTACAAGTTTCCGCCTTTTGTCATCATCGAGTGCGGCCAGAGCCTTGATGAGTGGGCGCGCCGCAACCGTGCAGACTTCATCACCATTTTCCAGGTGTGGTGACGGCTGCATGCGCGTGCGCGTGCTGTATCATGCTGCAAAGCAGTGTGGCCCAACCAAGACAGGTCAGCTGCAGTGCTCCACTCTCCTGCGCCGACCACACAGGATGCGAGTACTGTGCCGCTGATGCAGCGTGCTGTGTGTGTTAAGGCATGAATGTTCTCTCAGTAACTGTGGCGTGCCATGCATGCCTGTGACGTACTGTGTAACATGTGTGTGTTGTGCAATAAGTTATATGTATGGCTTGATTGGTAAGAATCCGCATGTCAACGCATCTAAACATGTCATGCATGCCATGTGGAAACGCCAGTGGCTCTGCACAATGTGGATGCTGTACTGCAGTCACTTAGCCACGCAGTTCGGGCGCTGACGCGGCTGCACAGCTGCGGCTACGCCCATCGGGACGTCAAGCCGGGCAACATCCTCCGCCGTCCCAACCAGCACGACTGGACCCTCATCGACTTTGGCTGCACCGCACAGATCGGTACGCATCGCTGCATTCACCTCTCAGCGCTGCCCTGCTTGGATTTAGAACGGCCACTACGGCTTTAGCAGGCCTGGCGCATCGCTTCTGTGTTCCTGTGAGTCCCGCCAGCCGTTCGCTATACAGCATCTGCAGAATTTGGCCGCTCGCAATGCCTGGCACGCCACCTGTTGCATACCTCCTTACCTTGTAGGACCGTGACTGTCCGCCAAACGCTGCTGTCTTGATGGCACAGAATGGTCAGCCCACACCTAAGACATGTGCAGGCACAATTGCGAGCCTGAGCTACTCGCTGAGATACACTCCGCCGGAGGTGGTGCGCGAGCTGGAGGCAGGCCACAAGACCATCAAAGTGGATCCAGCAGTCGACATCTGGGCCATCGGCGTGATCGCGTTTGAGCTGCTGACTGGGGCGCGTGCGCTGCCATCCTCTGGCATGGACCCTGATGCCGCCGAGCAGGCAGCGCTCGACGCAATCTCGGGGCGCACGCCACTGCCATGGGAGCAGGAGGACGCGGCCCCAGCGCTCGAAAAGCTGCGGGGGCTTAAGAGGACCGTCCTGCGGTGCCTTGAGCGGGACCCGGCGCGGCGCCCCAGCTCGGAGGCGCTGCTGGCGTCGTGGGACCACACGTTTGACAACATGCAAGCTCAGGGCACCGTGTTCACGAGATCGTCTGACGGGACCCCTAGCTGACTGACTCAGTGACCCGCATGCGTTATGGTGCGACCCACGGATGGCTGCCGTCCATGCAGTACGGGCTCGGCCTTTGCTGACTGACCGGAATTCGTATATATGTCTTACTGACCGGAATCCGTGTCGCTGTAGTTCAATGCAAGCCAGGCTTGGTGCGGCTTCACGAGTTTTCTGTGATGCCAGCCTGCGGTGATGGCCAGCCAGTAGGCACTGAGTTGATCCACGCGTCTCGTGCCTGGCAGTGCCTGCTGACCTGGCGCGTGTGAGTTGTGCAGCCCCACGTGCTTCTCTTGCAATGGTGATTGATGCAATGGTGGTTGATGCAGATGCCGGACACATGCTTGCATACTCAGACGCACTGTGCAGTCTGTGTGTGCCAAAGACATCCTTCATGTCTTGAACACAGCATACCTTGACGCCATGTCCACTCTCATCTTCTGAGCACGGTGTTTCCAAATGCAGGCAGGCGCGCAGTCTGCGCTGCGCTTTACGCGCCAACCTCGACCTCAGGGTCAGAGGGCAACATAGTACCAGCAGCATCCCCGTCTGCATGTGCCATAGCCTTCATTGACGCGTGCGTGACTTCATGCGGGCCCGTCGTCCATGTGCAGGCGCGGCATTGCCGCCACAATCATCAATGGGCCACTTCGCAGCAGGTTGTGTGCGGCACGTGTGTTGGCACTCGGCTCTGCATCAGTTGCGATGTGGTGTGTTCGGCGCTGCAGTGCACCTGTGTGCTCTGCTGCTGTAATCTTGGTCGCTCCACCCAAGCATATAGCAGCTGAGTGGATCGCGTCCATCGTGCAGCATGGTGACGACCCCGTGTACGCCGCCTGCATGTGCGGGCCTGCACCATCAGGTGACCAAATGTTAGGCTGCCTCATTTTGTTTTAGCACATGCACGTCAAGCACAGCCAACGCTGCGTCTGCAGCAAATAAGATGTTCAGCCCATCAGCTTCCCATGCGGTACACGCCTATTGGAACCCAGCCTGTGGGGGCCCAAGGCGTGTGCATCCCAGCTAGTCATTCAAGAGCTCTAGAGTGTTGTATCGCTAACTGGCCAGGATTGATGGCACCTTGGAGACTGCTGTCCTGGCTTGCTAGGCATGCGAATGGATTGCAGCCTGAGCAGCTGGGTGTGGGCGGTCGTTGTGCCGTTGGCAGGTGATCGCTGGGTTTGTAAGAGTTGGCTCATGGCACTCTTGCGAGTGCTGTGTGTCAGACTGTGATAAATCCAGGGCTAAGCAGCGCCGCGAGTGCTGTGCAGAGCGTGGGCCATGGGGACATTGTAACAGTTAGCTTCTGTCTGCATGGACAAACTGGCAGTTTCGCCCTGCTGAGAAAGGGGCAGCTGTGATGAGCATGTGGTGAGTGATGAAGTTGTCAGGGACGTGCAGGGATCTCACGTACACTGCCTTTGAGCGGCGCGGTAGCTCACACATGCGCTATCGACATGATCAGCCATGCATGTACTGTGATTGCCGTGTGTCCATGTTGGTGCACAGAGCGGCCTCAGCAGTGCATCATTCCCATGGGCCCTGGTTTGTACAACTGGCAAGTAGTTCACGCTGCCTGAGCAAGGCTGCACCGATTTGGTGTAACTCACATTCACCGCCGACCACACCACAGAGTGTACGCAAAGCTGCTGCCGCAGGTCCTCTCACGCAGTTATGTCTGCCGGTTTAGTTCACACCCACAAGCCATTTGAATGGCGGGTTCGAACCAATAATTCATATCATGTGTTCCACCACCTCAACAACTGCCTTGAACACAAACCCGTGCCGGCTGTGCTGTTGCAATGCGTTGCATTCTCATTGCAAACTCCATGCATGGTGGCCGTTGACTATCAGATTAGTCCGAACATGATTACGGTCATGGCTGACATGTGTTACACAGTGATAGATCTAGGACTCAGCAGCGCCGAGGCAACAGACCAGGCACCAAGCAAACAGACAGACCGGCCGCCGCAAGCACCAAGGCCACGCGCGGCACGAGGAAATGCCAGAACAAACCAACGCCAGCGCGAAAGCAGACACGCACACACCACGCAGTACCACGCAGGCCACGCGCACACCAAACACACAGCCAGCACTCGCCGGGCCCACAAGCGGTCGTCGACGCCACACTAGCAGTCTGCACGGCCGTGACAGCGTGCGCTACGGCCATGTCCGAGGCCGCGAGGCACCGGTCCCAGGAGCCGTAGCCTCAGCCAGCCCGGCAGCCCGAGCGGTGTCCGGGGAGGGGCGCAGAGGAGAAACAGCGGATGTGCGCTGCGAGGAGAAAAGAGGGAGGGAGAAAAGAGGGAGGGATCGGGTGCGGGGGGGGGGGGGCGGGGGGGGGGGGCTGAAGGGCGAAATGGGTGGAGGAGGGGCGCTCGCGGGGCGAGATGGGCGGAGCTGGCTGACATGTGTAACTGAGCCGTGCTGCTGCGGTCCAAGCCACAACCGACGATCGAATGGCTGGGCATGACCGCGCTGCGCATTAGGCATTCCCTTGGAACCACTCTGGTTCAAGGTCTTTGTAAGATCATGACAGTACTGTCTGCACCAGAGCTATTTTGCTCACCATGAAGTTGCAGTGCCCACCGGCATGAAAAGGTGCCATTCCACTCACAGAACGATCGGCCAGCACACGCATTCGTGGAGCAGCACCACCCACCCTTGAGCAGTACCGCATTGTGGCTCATAATCGCTTTCAGTGTGCACCTCGCCTATTTCTTGAGTTCGGGCTGCATGTTTGTGGTGCTGCGGCGAGCTCACTTTGGATATATGTATACGTGGAGAGTATGCCAACACGAACAAGCTTGAGTCTACCCTTGTGCAGGCTGTGAGCAGTGCATCAATTGGCGGTACCTTGATCACGTGCGCCAACCTGTGCACTCAACACAGCAGCGATGACTACGTGCAACAGAGCGATGATATCTACACGGAGAAGAGTCTCCAAGGCAAGATTGCCTCTTGAATCATTGCACCTCTGGCTACTCTCGTCTTCTGAACTATAATCGTCCGCTTGATGTGGCAACCACGGAACACTGAAGTACAGATCCAGGCAGTGCGTACGTTGTAGATCGCAGGTCTGCCGTGGTTGGCGTTGATCGTGCTGCAAGCATCTATAGCTGTCAGAGGATATGAACACGCAATGGAGAACTGGCTGAATGTAGTCGGTGTGTACCTTCACGCCACTTAAGCGTGCGACCAAGCGCTGCAGCACATGTGCAACCTGCGAGTAACGGCGGGAGGATGGTGTATGGCTGCTTCACCTGCAAGACCATGCGTATGTCACGATCACCTCGAGTTGCCCTGCATCCCATTGAACCGGTGGTCAGCGAGGTCGCCAATGTTCTTCCGACACGCTCGCCTCAGGCGCACCAACATGTCAAGCAGTCGTGTCACACTTCTGTGTACAAGTGGAGCACTTTGATTGCGATAAAGAAGTAGTCGCCGTATAATTACATTGAACTGCGGACTGCACCTCCTCAACATCTGAACATCCTCAGTATTTCGCACCGTTGGTGCATCCACATGGCGATCAGTTATAAGATTTAGTGAGTGCCAGGCCTGTCCGTGGGATAGCTTGCAGTCGGATGGCGTGGGATGGGTTCAAGTGGGATGGCCATTGGCTGCTAAGGTAGCGCTGTTGCTGCAAAGTAGTATGTATTCCAGCTGGAATAGCTACTATGCATGCGCAGAAAAGGGCAGAGTGTAGCCATTAATGTAATATTCTATAATATTCTACTAATGTAATATTCTGAGGGATATGCATGTCAAAGGCGCTATCTGATATTCTCGCCTGACAACATGGAATGCGCACAAAGACAGGGCCGATACGGGGTGTCGTGATCCAGCCATGCACAGGATTACTGTGACCATGCATGGTGGCATACACAGGACTACGGTGACCATGTATGCATGGATACACGGTGCTGATCCGGAGTGGCTATGGGGCAGCCATGCACCGATGGCTGACCATATGCACGAGCAATGCATGCAGATTGCGTGCCAGCAGACATTGATTCTGATCGTATCCGTATGAGACGTTGATTGAACGCTTATATAGGCTCTACAGATCGTAGTGTAATCACTCTTCTCGTCTGTCCAAGTCTCACGTGTATTTATCCTCCACTGAAGGTACAGGCGCTGTCACGGACAGATACCTAAGACAGCAAGGTATGTGACAGCACCAACCCCTGCGCATGGCTACGGCATGCACAGGATCCCACAGGCGCTAGGCCGCGGTCCACTGCATTGCAACATGGTATCGGTGATGATTGTGGGTATTCTTGTGATGTCTATTAGCATGCGCTAGACTCCAGGGGGAACCTGCGGTTACGGCTGTGCGTTCCGAAGAGCTTGCCACACCGTTCTAGCGTGTAGCCGACCGTAGAGAGATTAGAAAAGCTAATGCAGAATGCCACGGCGAAGCTGCATTATGCTTGTGTGCTGCGTGTGTCTCGCGTGTGTGTCTCGCAAAGTGTGTCTCGCGAAGAGGCCTACGGGTCTGCGTGTCCCGCGACGTACAGTGATCGTTGCAGAACTCCACCACGCCGAGACGATTCAATGGCATCTCGCCAAGGATCTATCGGTTCTGACGGTGTGGAGGGAGGAGAGCGTAAAGCTAACCTCCCGCACCATCACATGCGTTCCACAGTGCGCCGCGAGCAGGCCGCGGAGGGTCAGTTCATTCCCCACAGGGAAGGACAAGACGCTGGGACCTACGGGTATCTCAGTGTCAACCCTCTGCAGGCCGCCATGCCGAGCAACGCTGCTCCTACGGGGAATGGGAGTGAGACAGCGGTGCACGGAGCGAAGCACGCGCAGCAAGTGGCTCAGGCTGCACACTGGGCTGCCCTCTGGGATGCACACTGGGATGCCCACTGGGTTGCACACTGGGATGCACACCGGGGTACACAGCAGGCATAGTGAACCAGATGAGGGGTCTGGGAGAATCTGTGCCTGGTCAGCTATACCGCTCTAGGCTGCTGGCAGTAGACAGAGAGTATGCGCTGCTGCAGCCGATGCTGCTGCAACTGCCAGTGCAGCAGATAGTGTCTACGCTGCTAACGCATGCTCAGACTACGGGCCAACCTGCCCCATCGCGATTCCCACGGGATGATCGCGGTGGTCATCAACGTTTTGGGGGACAAGGGGATCGTGATGGACGCCACGGTGGTCGCCATGGTACACCCCCACAGGTTGCGGCAGTGGGAGCAGGGGGAGGAGATAAACGCAAGTGCTTCAACTGTGATAAGCCTGGTCATCTGCAGAAAGATTGCCCTTTGCTCTCCGCAGAGGTCAAGCAGTCCCTGCAGAAGCAAGCAGCTGCAGGGCGAGGCCGTGGCAGAGGCCGCGGGGGCCCTCAGGTGGCTGTAGTTTACCTAGAGGAACTGCGAGCTGAGTGTGCTGATGGGCCATCGCCCAACATGCCATACACGTTTCTGGTGGATAGCGGGTCTGATCTGAACTTTTGCTTTGATTATAGCATGTTCAGTGAGATCAAGCCACTGGATATCACAGAGTGCCAGCCTTTAGACCAAGGCAGGCTCAAGATATATGGCATGGGCACTATCAGGGCGAATCTGGGGAAGAACGTGACAGTACAGGGCGAGCTGGTGCCTGTGGACATTGAGCTAGATCATGTTTACTGGGTGCCAGCTAGCCCGATAAACATCCTATCAACGACTGTGCTGAAGCGGTCGAACATATACTTGCACACAGGCAAGGCAAATGTTAGGATTCCATGCATTGGTGTGTCAGCCATGCCGCTCTCAGTAGCAGACGTGGCACAACAGTGTGCCGCGGCACTATATACTCAGCAATACGCAGTGTTGTAACATCCTAATCTGTCAGTCCTCCGTCTGCTCCCGTTTTCGCCAAATAGGTTATGGGCCCGAGCACGCCTCGCGACATTGCTGAGACCCACTGCGTCTCATAGGATCCATGCCGACACACGTTAAACTGCAACAGAGTTTACCTCTTCAGGGCGAAGAACACGATGGACGACTCCACAGCAGCAGGGAGTGGAGGCGAACAGACGGCACCCGTCACGGCGCCACCACACCAGCTAGTCCAGACAATGCTACAATCACGCGTCCGTTTCGACAACGGAAAGATCGACTCCGTGTACGATTACACCAATTGGGTACAGTACACGGACGCGGTAACCACGTTCCTGGTCACCCGCTTCGCCGGGCACATGCTACACTCGTCCCTCAGCGGCGATCAAGTGTACCAACCACCAGTGCTGATGCAATTGCGCAGCAGCCTTCCTCCTGAATTAAAAGAACTTGTTCCTGTGTATACCCCGACGGACATCCTCGTCCATGAAGCGTGGGGGAACATCACAAATTATCACAGAACCTGGGCTCGCGCATCCCTTGTGTTACACAGTGATAGATCCAGGACTCAGCAGCGCCGAGGCAACAGACCAGGTCGAAAAGGACCTCTACAATGCATGCATACGACCAGATGAGGAGTCTGTGTCATATGTGCACAGAATCACTCAGCTGCACAGCCAGCTTGTCGCCGCCGGCGGCACCATGCCAGAGAAGAAGGCCACAGACCTTGCCGTCTTGGGCCTGGACGAATGGTATGTATACCTGAAGCTCAAGCACAGAGACAACCCCGCCAAATAGGTTATGCCAGCCGATGAGGGTTTTGGTGCCCGGTTGGACAAGCGCCACTTGTGGTATGACGGTGTGAGTCGTTTTGCGGCCGATGCGGCTGACAAAATGGACGTCGCCGTGGCCGAGGATGGCGGCTGGGTCGCCGCCACCGTATGTCACTGTTGCTGCCGCGCCGGACGTCAGAGGTTGGTAGTTGTGCAGGATGCGCCGGTTGGGAGTCATGTGCAAAGCCGAAAAGCGCGATGTCAGCAGCCTCCGTGGAGACAACGATGCCGTTTTCAATTCTACAGTGTTCCTGACGCAGCTAGATGAGTTCGGCATACGCTCAGGCCGCTCCCCGCCGGGGCAGCCACAGTCCAACGGCATGATTGAGTGCTTCCACGGCACGCTCGCGCCGCGCCTGCGCGCAGTCCTGCACCACAGCGACCTCCCGCTGCACCACTGGCCGCGCTACGTAGAGGGCCTGTGCTACATCCTCAACCGTATGCCGCACTCCGGCATCGACAATGCCATCCCAGCAGAACGCTGGTTTGACAGGCCCCTGGAGGGCCTACACCCTCTCCGGCCCCTCGGAGCCCCATGCCGCTTCATGAACCACGACCCGGACGGCAAGTTCACGGAGCGCGGGCGCGAAGGCACGCTGGTCGGATTCCAATCCGGCGGGCGGGGGAGCAGCGCAGTCTACAAAGTCTTCGACCCCGCCAGCCGCAAGGTGGTCATCTCTGCAGACATCATTTGCGATGAGCGTCCCCCGGCAGCCGTTCATGCATCCTCCGGGGCTGGCGCACTGCCAGTGCCGGATGGATCCGGTCCACGGGGGTCAGGTGCTCTTCCCGATCCAGATTTGACCGCTGCGCCGCGTGCTGCTGTCGACGTTGTCTCTCCTGAGCCGGCAGCACCCGAAGTGCCAATCGCAGCGCCTGTAGCCGCAGATCCGGCTGCAATGCATGCACCCCTGCCATCGCCAGGGGGATTGCACTCCACAGAGCACGACTCTGTACCACCTGCCACTGAGCCCTCTAACCAGCGACGTTCGATGCGAGATAACCGCGGCGTCCCGCCGCCCTGACTCGGTTTCAACGAGTACGTGGGCATGGCGAATGCGGACTGCGTCATGGAGCTGGAGTCCGCGATGGCCTGCATGGCCGTCGCGGATGACGAACCCGACATCGCCCTCCAGCTGCCGCGCATCAACGAAACCCTGCATGCGCCAGCCTTCGCCGCCTCTGCTGCAGCGGAGCACGCCTCTCCGTCAGTAGGTGCACCCGCCCCACCGCCAGCAGCCGCGCCGAACTCCGTCAAACAGATGCTTGCTTCTCCAGAAAGACCTCACTGGATGCGCGCCATGGACGTGGAGATGGGCAACATTGACGAGCACGGCGTCCGCAGCCTTGTCGACGCGCCTGACGGCGCGAACATCCTCGGCTGCCGCTGGGTCTACGCGTACAAGACCGACGAGCATGGCAACGTTGTCCGGCACAAGGCCCGCCTGGTAGTTCAAGGCTGTGGCCAAAGCGAAGATGAGTTCGAAGACAAATGGGCTCCAACGGCGCGCAGCGCCTACCTGCGGGTGCTCCTCGCTTTTGCAGCGCACCACGGCCTCGCCGTGTACGCTTTCGAAATCTCCGCTGCCTACCTCAAAAGCGATCTGCTGGAGACCGTCTACATGCGATAGCCTCCGCTGCACGATGACGGCACCGGCCGCGTCTGGCTTCTGCGTTGCCCGCTGTACGGCCTTCGCCAAGCCGGCAACGCCTGGTGGCGTACCTTCGCCGCCGGCCTCCTCTGCATCGGCTGGCGCCCCTTCTCTGTCGACCCTGCCCTCTAAGTCCGCAATGGCGCCGCCCCCGGCGACTCGCGCACCTTCTTGCACACGCATGTGGACGACGGGATCATCATCGCAGAGCGCGGCCGAGGGGACGACTTGATCAAGCCCATTCTGGCCGAGTTCCCTGGGCGGAACCTCGGACTGGCGACCCACGTCCTCGGCATGGCAGTCGAGCAGGACTTCGACGCTGGGACCATCGCCCTCTCACAAGAGGCGATGGTGGGGGAGGCATTACGGCGTCTCGACCTGGATGGCAGCGCCCCAAGCACTTCGCATCTCCTCCCGGGGGCACATCTGGTCTCAGATGCGCCCCCGAGCAGGACTTCGACGCTGGGACCATCGCCCTCTCACAAGAGGCGATGGTGGGGGAGGCATTACGGCGTCTCGACCTGGATGGCAGCGCCCCAAGCACTTTGCATCTCCTCCCGGGGGCACATCTGGTCTCAGATGCGCCCCCTCTCCCTTATGCACTTGCTGCACGCTATCGCAGCATAGTGGGAACTCTGCTGTACCTGGCGTGCATGACGCGTCCAGATGTCACGTTCGCAGCCACACTGCTGGCACGCAACATGGCGCACCCGTCACAGCCACATCTGGACGCAGCTGAGCGCACCATGCTGTACGTCAAGGGCACGGCCGACACCAGGCTTGTTATTGGCATGTCTCCCAAGTTCAGCCCTTCAGGTGTGCCTGATCCGCCGTGAGGCCAGCCGCAGCTGCTCGTCTTCTCGGACTCCGACTGGGCAACTTGTCCAGCCACTCGCCGCTGCATCAGCGGTTTCGTGCTCACCTTCGGGGGAGCACCAGTCATCTTAGGGCCTAAGAAACAGTCATGTGTCGTTAAGTCAACGATGATGGCGGAGTACGTCGCTGCATCTATGGCGTCAGATGACGCGCTGGCGCTAATCAAGCTGATCCAAGACGACATGAAGACCGAGATCACCCCGGTCCCTCTCCTGTGTGACAATGTCGCTACGACTAAGGTCCTAGTGAACCCCATTGAGTCCGCGAAGATGCGATACGTTGCGATTCACTACCACACAGTGCGTGAGCGCATCTACGCTGACCAGTTGCGTGTTCTCCAGGTCAGCACGCACCAGCAGCTTGCTGACTGTTTCACCAAGGCACTCAGCTCTCTAAAGCTACTCGAGGCACGATCCAGGCTCTGCCTCTTCTCTCCGGCACTAGGCCATTAATATCCCGTAACATCCTCGTGCTAGTGGAACGCAGTTCGTGTGCCCAGAGTGCAGGTAGGGAAGGCTGGGGACTGCAGTGGGCAGCACAGCCGGCACGAGCAAGTCTCGTGTGACGCAGGTTTTCCCTGGCATCAGGTTTTCCCTGCAGAAATATACGTCGGATAGGACTGAGTGCTTTCTGTTCCCGCCTGCCTGCCCCAGGGGGAGTGTTAGGATTCCATGCATTGGTGTGTCAGCCATGCAGCTCTCAGTAGCAGACGTGGCACAACAGTTTGCCGCGGCACTATATATTCAGCACTACGCAGTGTTGTAACATCCTAATCTGTCAGTCCTCCGTCTGCTCCCGTTTTCGCCGAATAGCAAATACAGTAGAAATGCCTGGCTTCTATGACCAAGCCCAGACATTCGTCGGCAACTGTGAGCAGGGTGTTGATAGTGAGGACAACCCCACACTGAGCGGGACAGGCAGACCAATGTGGGAGCTGCGCCCTGTATATTCAGGGACAGACTGGACCAGTCCTAACAATCTTTTCCACAGAAATAGGAAATAGGTTGGTGAGCAGGCGAGAGTCGCTGCAGTATATGGTGTACCCATTGGTCAGAGATCTTCTTTCCAACTCAACCCAGCATTCCTGGTGCACATCTCGTTTCACCATGTTGGCAACCGGATTCTCAGATAATCCAGACCTGTATGACCTCAAGCTGCCTAAACCTACGGGAATAGCACTTGAGTGTCATGGTTGCCATGTGGCGGAACAGAGAAGTGGTGACAGAGCACAGCACGGGAGCAAAGTGACAGAGAATGCCACGTATGCTGGAGAAGTTCTGCATGCGGATTTGGCGGGAGTAGGCATAGGAGGAATGAGCCACGTCCTGGTAGTAGTGGATGAGTACAGCAGGGACTCCCATGTGATCCCGTTGAAGTCAAAAAGCGGTGCTGCGGAAATGATATGCCTTCTGATAGAACGCATCCGCACTCGGATTGTCTATGACAAGGAGGTGGGTGTGCGGAGGCTGCACACGGACCAAGGAGGTGAGTTCAGCTCGAGTCAGCTGGCTCAGTACCTTGAGTGGCGAGGGATAGTGCACACGTTCACTGACACCGCCCAACATGAGTCAAATGGGTTGATAGTACGAAATATCGGTGTGCTGAACACGTCTATGCGGGCCAGTCTGCTGCAGGCGGCAGTGCCTGCATTCCTGTGGCCGGAGGCATACATGTGCGTGAACCATGCACACAACCTGACGCCGAGTACAGCAGTGGAGGGTGTGAGGCGGAAGGAGGCGAAGCAGAAGCTGGAGGACAGGCTTGTTGCCACCAGCTCTGAGCCATGGTCCACAAATGAGCAGCAGCAGGCTAAGGAACTGAGAGTCCGGAAGGCTGCAGCGCATGCGCTGAGCCTAAATGAGCTGTGTGAGAAACTGATTGCCAGGAGAGAATTGGCATTCGTGGCACAACATATGAGAAATGTGCATGTCAGAGAGATTGTGCCATATTTTTTGTGGTTTAGGAAGGTCAGAGAAGATGACTTCTGTTTCGTGGTGGCACAGGTGAAGCCATTCGGGTGTCCAATGTATGTGTATCCACGGAGGGAGCACTTCAGGCACCTAGAAGCGCGAGGAATCCTCGGTGCCTATATGGGACCGGGTGGAGGTTCTCACATGGACAGGGTTAACGTGAAGCGGGGGAATGGGGGAGCAGTGCGGATGTACAGGCACACGGCTGCTCCACCTGCTCTAGTGAAGGATTTCGCGCAGCGATTTCACATGGCTGGGGAGGCTACGGGGGACCCAGTTGTGCTAGAGAACTATGAGCAGGGTGAATTTGAGGTCCTACCCGATCAGTATACCAGTGTAGTGCCGGAAGCTGAGTTCCGGCCCAACATGAAGAAGTGGGTGAAGAGCACTAGTGTGCGGGCAGTGCGTCCACCAGCCAGTCGTGAACACATGATGCCAGAGCAGGGCAGAAATGTGGATTGGGCTGAGGGGGAGCATCCGGGCCTGGGCCATCAACACTGGGAACCAGGAAGAACGCTGCATAGGAGTTTCAAACCGCAAAACGAGCTGCCTGAGGGTGAGCCTGAGTTCTCTCCTAGAGTGTTGCGTGCAGAGCTGCTGGCGCGACATGAACGCTGGCACACACCAGAGATCAGTGAGGCAGTGGTTGCAGCTGTTGTAATTCAGTGGACCGCGGCCTAAGGCCTGTGGGATCCTGAGCATGTCGTAGTCATGCGCAGGGGTTGGTGCTGTCACATACCTTGCTGTCTCAGGTATCTGTCCGTGACAGCGCCTGTACCTTCAGTGGAGGATGAATGCACGTGAGACTTTGGACAGTAGAAGAGAGAGTGATTACACTACGATCTGTAGAGCCTATATAAGCGTTCAATCAACGTCTCATACGGATACGATCAGAATCAATGTCTGCGGCACGCAATCTTGCATGCATTGCTCGTGCATATGGTCAGCCATCGGTGCATGGCTGCCCCATAGCCACTCCGGATCAGCACCGTGATTCCCCGCATACATGGTCACCGTAGTCCTGTGTATGCCACCATGCATGGTCACCGTAGTCCTGTGCATGGCTGGATCACGACACTCCCCCTAGACTAAGCTTGTACTACCGCAAGCTGCAGTCTATCTCTAAATTTTGCTAGTGCTGGTCCTGCCAACACCTTAGTGAACATATCAGCTAGCATGTCTACCGTGCTAACCCACCTGATAGTCAACTCGTCGAGTTCTACGAACTCTCGGACCCTCAGGTCCCTGACCCTGATGTGCTTAGAGCGGTCACTAGAGATGGGGTTCACTGCTAGCAAGTTGGCACTCTTGTTGTCGCCCCACAGCGTTGGCTTCACAGCCGACAAACCAAGATCAGTGCACAATTGCTTAGCCCACATCACCTCATTGGCTGCTGAACTCATAGCAATGAGCTCTGCCTCAGTTGTATCACCAGCCACAACAGTCTGCCTCTTCGAACGCCAGAACACACAGTTCCCATGCATCCGGACTACTACTCCTGACACGCTCTTCAAGCAAGCACCATTGGCGAAGTCAGCATCCGTAAATGCTTCCAACACCTCACATCCCCCATTGGATCCACTAAAGGTCAAGACAAAGTTTATGGTCCCTCGCAGGTATCTCAGTACGTGAAGGACACCATTCCAATGACATTTGGCACTCCCAGCCATATGCCTGGCCAAGACATTAGCCGGAAACGCAATGTCTGGACGCGACACAACTGCCACATACTGGATGCTTCCTACGGCTTGCATAAACCTCTTATGCTCTGTGCCTGTAGCCTTCGCCTGGCTAGGATCTTCCTTCAGACTAAACATTTTTTGGTTTGGTACCAACGGAGTTGGCGCCCGTCTGCACTCACTCATGCCAAATCTCTCTAGCATGTCCCTGATGCTCTTTCTGTGTGTGATGGTGATAGTGCGAGCAGCTCGATCACGTATGACCTCCATGCCCAGCACATATCCCAGCTCCCCCAGGTCACGACCCTCAAATGCCTCAAGGATCTTTCTGATGGCATCATCCATCTGCTCTCTGTGGCCGAAAATCAGCAGATCATCGACCCACAGAAAAATAAGACAACGTCCTACTTTGCAAATGAACAGTGCAGGGTCACTGGCTGATCTCACAAAACCCATTTTCAACAAGATTTCTGCAAGCGCTTTGTGCCACTCCCTGGCAACTTGCTTCAGACCATACAACGCCTTTTTCAGACGCCACACCATACCAGACCCATCATCCAGTACCGGAGGGTGTGCGACATACACTTCCTCCTCCAGAACACCATTCAGGAAAGCACATTTAATGCCTATATGCCTCGTCTCTAGATCCTCTTCTGCACAGATAACAGAGCCCTGAAGGTAGCATAACTGCCCACAGGTGCCCATGTCTCAAAGAAATCTACGCCCTCCACTTGCGTAAATCCCCTGGCTACGTATCTGGCCTTGAAACGCTCAATTTCACCTTGTGCTCCTCGCTTGATCTTAAGCACCCACTTGCCTCTCACAGGCTTCACTCCTGTTGGGCACTCAACCAGCTCAAACACATCATGTTCTCTTAAGGAGGTCAGCTCATCGACCATTGCCGTGATCCACTTCTCACGATGAGCACCACGCATGGCCTGCTGCACCGTTGAATCATCTACTACGGCCTCGACCCTCTTCCTCACGGTAGCTGCACGCCTGGACTCACAAAGGCTAGCAGTAGAGCCACCGTTTGGATTCACCTTCTGTCCCGTCATCTTTTCTGCATCAGGAGGCACACTGTCAGCTGCAGCTGACACTCCATCAGACAAGTCACCGACGTCATTCTCATCATCATTCATTACTGTGGGGCTCGCAGCATCACTCACATGCTCACGTGCTTTCTCCGGGGAAATGCGCTCAACAGCAGCATCACTCACAATTGCTCCCACAGCATGGACAGCAGGTCTTAAGATTTTGCGAATCAAGTGAAAAGGCTTTGGAACCCATCGAACCCTCACCTCATGTGGCGGATCCAGCCGTTCTCCGCTGCCCCTCGCGGCACTTGGTGCTGACTCTCCCCCTGAGCCATCACCTCCTGTCGCTATTCCGCTAGGCACATGCCGTAGCTCGCCTTGCCCCTGGCCCTCAGACCCAGATATATGCCTCGGCTCATCATATCTGTCACGGTCATCACGCCCTGACACCGTGGACCCGCGGTGACTTCGGCCGCCGCCGTGACCGTCAGCTCGCACAGGTGGGGGTGGCTCACTCAGCTCCTTGCCCATCGACCGCTGGACTGGCTCCGCTGAACGCGAGCGGGATCTAGACTCAGACTCAGAGTCATCCTCACCTCCATCACTAGACGCAGTATCACTCACTTCCTCATCAGTTGGAAGCGGATGGATATCACAGTCCCCTATGTGCAGCACAGCCCTATCCCTCGTAGGGATCGTCTCTGCAGGCCTAAACTCGTGGTGTAGAGGCCCAAACGGCTGGTTTGCTGCATCATAGTCCCAGTGTGCCACCGCTGCAGCATTGTCAGCCACTGCATGATCGCAGCGCGCTGCAACCACTGCCTCACTGATCTCTGGTGTGTGCCAGCGCTCATGTCGCGCCAGCAGCTCTGCACCCAACACTCTAGGAGAAAACTCGGGCTCACCCTCAGGTAGCTCATCTGTCGGTTTGAAACGCCTGTGCAGCGTTCTTCCTGGTTCCCAGTGTGTTGATGGCCCAGACCCGGATGCTCCCCCTCAGCCCAATCCACATTTCTGCCCCTCTCCGGCATCATGTGTTCACGACTGGCTGGTGGACGCACTGCCCGCACACTAGTGCTCTTCACCAACTTCTTCATGTTGGGCAAGAACTCAGCTTCCGGCACTACACTGGTGTACTGATCGGGTAGGATCTCAAATTCACCCTGCTCATAGTTCTCTAGCACAACTGGGTCCGCCGTAGCCTCCCCAGCCATGTGAAATCGCTGCGCGAAATCCTTCACTAGAGCAGGTGGAGCAGCCGTGTGCCTGTACATCCGCACTGCTCCCCCATTCCCACGTTTCACGTAAACCCTGTCCATGTGAGGACCTCCACCCGGTCCCATATAGGCACCGAGGATTCCTCGCGCTTCCAGGTGCCTGAAGTGCTCCCTCCTTGGATACACATACATTGGACACCCGAAAGGCTTCACCTGTGCCACCACGAGACGGAAGTCGTCTTCTTTGACCTTCCTAAACCATAACAAGTATGGCACAATCTCTCTGACATTCACATTTCTCATATGCTGTGCCACAAAAGCCAATTCTCTCCTGGCAACCAGCGTCTCACACAGCTCATTCAGACTCAGCGCATGCGCTGCAGCCTTCCTGACTCTCAGCTGCTTAGCCCGATGCTGCATGTTCGTGGACCATGGCTCAGAGCTGGTGGCAACAAACCTGTCCTCCAGCTTCTGCTTCGCCTCCTTCCGCCTCACACCCTCCAGTGCTGTGCTCGGCGTCAGGTTGTGTGCATGGTTCACGCACATGTATGCCTCCGGCCACAGGAATGCAGGCACTGCTGCCTGCAGCAGGCTCGCCCGCACTGACGTGTTCAGCACACCGATCTTTCGTTCTACCAACCCATTTGACTCATGTTGGGCTGTGTCAGTGAACGTGTGTACTATCCCTCGCCACTCAAGGTACTGAGCCAGCTGACTCGAGCTGAACTCACCTCCTTGGTCCGTGTGCAGCCTCCGCACCCCTACCTCCTTGTCATAGACAATCTGAGTGCGGATGCGTTCTATCAGAAGACATATCATCTCCGCAGCACCGCTTTTCGACTTCAGCGGGATCACATGTGAGTACCTGCTGTACTCATCCACTACTACCAGGATGTAGTTCATTCCTCCTATGCCTACTGGCTTCATCTGTCCAGCCAGATCCGCATGCAACACTTCTCCAGCATACGAGGCATTCTCTGTCACTCTGGCCCCATGCTGTGCTCTGTCACCACTTCTCTGTTCCACCACGTGGCAACCATGACACTCAAGCGCTACTCCCGTGGGTTTGGGCAACTTGAGGTCATACAGGTCTGGATTCTCAGTCATCAGTTTGAGAATCCGGTTGCCCGCATGATGAAACGAGAGGTGCACCAGAAATGCTGGGTCAAGTCGGTAAGAAGATCTCTGACCAATAGGTACACCATCTACCGCAGCGATTCTCGCCTGCTCACCAACCCATTTCCTATTTCTGTGGAAAAGGTTATTGGCACTGGTCCAGTCTATCCCTGAATCTACAGGGCGCAGTTCTCATATTGGTCTGCCCGTCCCGCAATACCAACTCAATGTGGGGTTATCATCACTATCAACTCCCTGCTCACAGTTGCCCACAAACGTTTGTGCTTGGTCATAAAAACCCGGCATCTCTACTATGTTTGCCTTGCCTGTGTGCAAGTACACGTTTGACCGCCTCAGCACAGTCGTTGATAGGATATTGATCGGGCTGGCTGGCACCCAGTAAACATGATCCAGCTCAATATCTACAGGCACCAGCTCACCCTGTACTGTCACGTACTGCCCCACATTCGCCCTGATAGTGCCCATGCCATATATCTTAAGCTTGCCCTGGTCTAAGGGCTGGCACTCTGTGATATCTGGTGGCTTGATCTCGCTGAACATGCTATAGTCGAAGCATATGTTCAGGTCAGACCCGCTATCCACCAGAAAGGTGTATGGCATGTTGGGCGACGGCCCATCAGCACACTCAGCTCGCAGTTCCGCTAGGTCTACCACAGCCACCTGAGGGCCCCCGCGGCCTCTGCCACGGCCCCGCCCTGCAGCTGCCTGTTTCTGTAGGAACTGCTTGACCTCTGCGGAGAGCAAAGGGCAATCTTTCTGCAGATGGCCAGGCTTCTCACAATTGAAGCACTTGCGCTTATCTGCTCCCCCTGCTCCAACTGCGGCAACCTCTGGGGGTGTACCATGGCGACCACCGTGGCGTCCACCACGATACCCTCGTCCCCCAAATCTCTGCTGACCCCCGCGATCATCCCGTGGAAATCGCGATGGGGCAGACTGGCTGCTATTCTGAGCATGCGTCAGCAGCGTAGACACTATCTGCTGCAGTGGCAGTTGCTGCAGCATCGGCTGCAGCAGTGCATACTCTCTGTCCACTGCCAGTAGCCTAGAGCGGTATAGCTGGTCAGGCACAGCTTCTCCCAGACCCCTCATCTGGTTCACTATACCAACTACCTCGTTGACATGTTTCTCTAGTGGCTTCCCCGCCTGGCACCACTGAGTTGCTGGTATAGCTTCTGTATTTCTACTTCGACAGAAGGCATGTACTTGGCATGCAGCAGTGCCCACATCTCATGGACAAAACTGCAGTCTGACACGAAATCCCTATCCTCCTTTGGTAATGTCACGAATAGCCAATGCTTGACTGACTCATGAGCCTGGCTATTCTGTGCCAGTGGATCATTTACTAGCAGGCTACTTTCCCCCACCATGTTTGCCCAACTCTCTACCTCTTTCTTGAACAACCGAAAGTGATCATATCTGTGGTTCCATACCGGGAACTTGTGCTTTTCTACTAGCGACTTTCCCGGCATAGACTTAGGCATTACGAGCGACAGTGCGCTCGCGAGAGTTGCAACATCGATCGACCCGGCTGTTGCTGCCGCCCCGGATCACATCGCAGCCTGCGAAGGCTGCGGTATCGGAGGTGGTATCTGCTGCGCTGCCCATGCTGTCTGGGCAACGTGTGGCACTTCCTGCGCTCCGTGCACCGCTGCCTGAGCACCCGCATTCCCCGTAGGATCAGCGTTGCCCGGCATGGCGGCCTGCAGAGGGCTAACACTGAGATGCCCGTAGGTCCCAGCGTCTTGTCCTTCCCCGTGGGGCATGGACTGACCCTCCGCGGCCTGCTCGCGGCGCACTGTAGAGCGAGTGCGATGGTGCGGAAGGTTACCTGCTCCCTCCACACCGTCAGAATCGATAGACCCTTGGCGAGATGCCATTGAATCGTTTCGGAGTGGTGGTGTTTTGCAACATGACCACCGTATGTCGCAGGAAACGCAGACCCGTAGGCCTCTTTGCGAGACCAGCACACAAGCATAATGCAGCTCCGCCGTAGCATTCTGCATTAGCTTTTCTAGTCTCTCTACGGTCGGCTATACACTAGAGCGGTGTAGCACACTCATCGGAGTGTGCAGCCGTAACCGCAGGTTCCCCCTGGACTCTACCGCATGCTAATAGACATCACAAGAATACCCACAATCATCACCGATACCATGTTGTAATTCAGTGGACCGCGGCCTAAGGCCTGTGGGATCCTGAGCATGTCGTAGTCATGCGCAGGGGTTGGTGCTGTCACATACCTTGCTGTCTTAGGTATCTGTCCGTGACAGCGCCTGTACCTTCAGTGGAGGATGAATGCACGTGAGACTTTGGACAGTAGAAGAGAGAGTGATTACACTACGATCTGTAGAGCCTATATAAGCGTTCAATCAACGTCTCATACGGATACGATCAGAATCAATGTCTGCGGCACGCAATCTTGCATGCATTGCTCGTGCATATGGTCAGCCATCGGTGCATGGCTGCCCCATAGCCACTCCGGATCAGCACCGTGATTCCCCGCATACATGGTCACCGTAGTCCTGTGTATGCCACCATGCATGGTCACCGTAGTCCTGTGCATGGCTGGATCACGACAGCAGCGCACTGTGGGCATGCAGCGGCTGACAGTGCTGCAGCAGTAGCACACTGGGACTATGATGCAGCAGACCAGCCGTCTGGGCCTCTACACCACGAGCTTAGGCCTGCAGAGACGATCCCTACGAGGGATAGAGCTGTGCTGCAAATTGGGGACTGTGATATCTATCCGCTTCCAACTGACGATAGACAGCGGCAACAAAACACACAATACAAACCAACAATCACAAGCAGCATCGTCGCCGACAGTACCGGCACGATGCACACCCATCACGTACAGATCTAGAAACAACAGCACGCACACACATACACACAACACACAAAGCAAGCGCAACATTGCACGTTCTATGTACACGCTACCCTTTCGCATGTGATACACTAACATGACAGTGGTGGACAGTGAGTGATAGCGAGTCTAGTGACGGAGGTGAGGAGGACTCTGAGTCTGAGTCTAGATCCCGGTCGCGTTCAGCGGAACCAGTCTAACGGTCGATGGGCAAGGAGCTGAGTGAGCCACCCCCACCTGTGCGAGCTGACGGTCACGGCGGCGGCCAAAGTCACCGCGGGTCCACGGTGTCAGGGCGTGATGACCGCGACAGATATGACGAGCCAAGGCATATATGTGGGTCTGAGGGCCAGGGGCAAGGCGAGCTACGGCATGTGCCTAGGGGAATAGCGACAGGCGGTGGTGGCTCAGGGGGAGAGTCAACACCAAGTGCCGTGGGGGGCAGCGGAGAACGTCTGGATCCGCTACATGAGGTGAGGGTTCGATGGGTTCCAAAGCCTTTTAACTTGATTCGCAAAGTCTTAAGACCTTCTGTCCATGCTGTGGGAGCAATTGTGAGTGATGCTGCTGTTGAGCGCATTTCCCCGGAGAAAGCACGTGAGCATGTGAGTGATGCTGCGAGCTCCACAGTAATGAATGATGATGAGAATGACGTCGGTGACTGGGCTGAAGGAGTGTTGGCGACGGCTGACAGTGTGCCTCCTGATGCAGAAAAGACGACGGGACAGAAGGTGACTCCAAACGGTGGCCCTGCTGCTAGCCTTTGTGAGTCCAGGCGTGCAGCTACCGTGAGGAAGAAGGTCGAGGCCGTAGTAGATGATCCAACGGTGCAGCAGGTCATGCGAGGCGCTCACCGTGAGCAGCGGATCACGGCAATGCTCGATGAGCTGACCTCCTTCAGACAACATGATGTGTTTGAGCTGGTTGAGTCCCCATCAGGAGTGAAGCCTGTGACAGGCGAGTGGGTGCTTAAGATCAAGCGAGGATCACAGGGTGAAATTGAGCACTTCAAGGCCAGATATGTAGCCAGGGGATTTACGCAAGAGGAGGGCGTAGATTTCTTTGAAACATGGGCACTGTGGGCAGTTATGCTACCTTCAGGGCTCTGTTATCGGTCTGTGCAGTAGAGGATCTAGAGACGAGGCATATAGACATAAAATGTGCTTTCCTGAATGGTGTTCTAGAGGAGGAAGTGTATGTGGCACAACCTCCGATACTGGACGATGGGTCTGGTATGGTGTGGCGTCTGAAGAAGGCGTTGCATGGTCTGAAGCAAGCTGCCAGGGAGTGGCACAAAGTGCTTGCAGAACTCTTATTGAGTATGGGTATCGTGAGATCAGCCAGTGACCCTGCACTGTTCATTTGCAAAGTAGGACGTTGTCTTATTTTTCTGTGGGTCGATGATCTGTTGATTTTCGGTCGCAGAGAGCAGATGGATGATGCCATCAGAAAGATCCTTGAGGCATTTGAAGGTCGTAACCTGGGGGAGTTGGGATATGTGCTGGGCATGGAGGTCAGACGTGATCGCTCTGCTCGCACTACCACCATCACACATGGAAAGAGCATTAGGAACATGCTAGAAAGATTTGGCATGAGTGAGTGCAGACGGGCGCCAACTCCGTTGGTACCAAAGCAGAAAAATGTTAGCCTGAAGGAAGATCCTAGCCAGGAGAAGGCTACAGGCACAGAGCATAAGAGGTCTATGCAAGCCGTAGGAAGCATCCAGTATGTGGCAGTTGTGTCGCGTCCAGACTTTGCGTTTCCGGCTAATATCCTGGCCAGGCATATGGCCGGGAGTGCTAAATGTCATTGGAGTGGTGTCCTTCACGTACTGAGATACCTGCGAGGGACCATCAACTTTGGCTCGACCTTTACTGGCTCCAATGGGGAATGTGAGGTGTTGGAAGCATTTACGGATGCTGACTTCGCCAATGGTGCTTGCTTGAAGAGCGTGTCAGGAGTAGTAGTCCGGATGCATGGGAACTGTGTGTTCTGGCATTCGAAGAGGCAGACTATTGTGGCTGGTGGTACAATTGAGGCAGAGCTCATTGCTATGAGTTCAGCAGCCAATGAGGTGATGTTGGCAAAGCAGTTGTGCACTGATCTTGGTTTGTCGGCTGTGAAGCCAACGCTGTGGGGTGACAACAAGAGTGCCAACTTGCTAGCAGTGAACTCCATCTCTAGTGACCGCTCCAAGCACATCAGGGTCAGGGACCTGAGGGGCCGAGAGTTCGTAGAACTCGACGAGTTGACTATCAGCTGGGTTAGCACGGTAAACATGCTAGCTGATATGTTCACAAAGTTGTTGGCAGGACCAGCACTGGCAAAATTTAAACATAGACTGCAGCTTGCGGTAGTACAAGCTTAGTCTAGGGGGAGTGTCGTGATCCAGCCATGCACAGGACTACGGTGACCATGCATGGTGGCATACACAGGACTACGGTGACCATGTATGCGTGGATACACGGTGCTGATCCGGAGTGGCTATGGGGCAGCCATGCACCGATGGCTGACCATATGCACGAGCAATGCATGCAGATTGCGTGCCAGCAGACATTGATTCTGATCGTATCCGTATGAGTCGTTTAGAGAACGCTTATATAGGCTCTGTCGATCGTAGTATAATCACTCTTCTCTACTGTCCGAAGTCTCACGTGCATTCATCCTCCACTGAAGGTACAGGCGCTGTCACGGACAGATACCTAAGACAGCAAGGTATGTGACAGCACCAACCCCTGCGCATGGCCACGGCATGCACAGGATCCCACAGGCCCTAGGCCGCGGTCCACTGAATTACAACACGGGAAGTTCCTCGTACTACGGTCTAGAAGAGTGGAGCCCCACAAAAACATCGCAGGCGCAGCTCGCCGTCATTGCGCGCTACTTCGTGTGCGCATGGTATGGCCTGATGTAGGTAAACCTCATGCTGTCAGTAGCACAATTTGCGCACAGAGCGCGCGAGGCTGATGCGTACAGAAATCACCAGGTGCCAGTAGGCGTGGGTGGGATGGTGACGGCGACGTCAGGGGGGGCGACCAAGACAACATGGTCAGAGTTTCAAAAGTATGCCCACGCAAGGCATGCAGCTGAGTGCATGAACTGGACTTCATGCCAGCCAAGTAACAGGTCACACCAGCTGGTAATGCTTCGTCTAACCTGACTTGTTCAGCATATCTGAGAATTGGTGCGTACACTTTGGTGGCATGCAGCATGCAGCTGTATGCATACACATGCCTGATGCTGATGCCCTCAATGTACATATTCAGGGAGCTTAGGCCGCGTGTCATTCCCAAGTAAGTACATGTCACCTCCGCAGTCAAGCAGTCACGGTGCTGCATTCAAACCCCTGATCTCACATACATAGTGAAAAGTGCCTCCCTTCACTGTAGAGCCGTATCGACCTTTTAAAACGCAAAGGACGAGCACCGATGCAAAAATTCCATATTGATTTTGATTTCACAGAGCTCATACGAGTTGACCGCTTCCATGCAAGGCTTCTTGCGCATTGGCACACGGCGTCCATGCGCACAGGGCCGCACAGAAGTGCGCGGTGCCGGCTATCGAGCTGGAGGTGGCGTTAGACGCGCTATGCACTATGGGAACGCCGTTATTTTTCCGATACAACATCCTTTCAGCCGTACACAGGCGAGTTGGTGGGCAGGGCCTTGTGCAGTTTGCCAGCATGGTCAACTCGCAGCAGCGGGTGCGAATTCAACACAGACATGAGCATGCAACCCAACAGTTGCGCCTGTGAAGTGGATCTCGAGTTTCTAGCTGGTGGAACTTCTAGATGCTTGGTGGGACCCTCGCCTGTGCTTGCCATGTATCACATGAAACAGCTCATGATTTCTGCAATAGAACAATATTCACAGTGGCTCGCTGCGTCCGACTAACCATCACGCGCGATGTGCAAGTCCGCTGTGAAATGTACTGCTCGTCCATTATTGATCTGACACCGCAGCAGGCAGCAATAAAGTTCTACCTGGACAAGGCTGCGTTTGACAGAGAGCAAGAGTTGTGCACGCAGCCTGCACTGCGTGCCATGATACCTGCGACGCTAGCTATTGATGACAATCCCTCCGACGACGCAGTTACGCCGTACGGCTACAACTTCCCGCTATTCGTCATCATAGAGTGCGGGCAGAGCTTAAATGAGTGGGCACGCCACAATAGCACCGACTTTATCACCATATTCCAGGTGTGCTCATGCACACGGATTTGTTGAGCTGCATCATGCTAGTATATTCTGAGACACGGGCTGGTGCTAGCGGCTGGGGGTTGACTATTCACAAGGCTGATATGCCATGCAAGCGGCCGTACCCTCCGGAGCGGTAAAAGGGTGAGCTTTCTTGAACTCCCGGTGTGTGCCCGGTAACAATTCCAGATGCCATGCGTCACCTCGGTGTTTTGGGTCCACCGTTCACACCATAATAGTTGTCATGCTGACGTGAAATGTTGCTGCATTAGCCATATACGTAGAAGGAATGTCTTGATACGGGTAGCCGTGCACTTTGGTTATCAGATGTAAAACATACAGGGATACATATGTCCTCAATAGAGGTAGCAATACTGGAGCTGTCGGCTGTGGTCGATATCACATACCCCGGGTTGCTAAACAGCAAAAATGTATCAAATGCTGACCATGTCCCTCATTCTGTGTGTTGCCACTCGGCCGGCGACTTCAACGCCTTCAAACTGTGTGTTACACAGTGATAGATCTAGGACTCAGCAGCGCCGAGGCAACAGACCAGGCAACAAGCAAACAGACAGCCCGGCCACCGCAAGCACCAAGGTCACGCGCCGCACGAGCAAATGCCAGAACGAACTATCGCCAGTGCGAAAGCAGACACGCACACACCACGCAGTACCACGCAGGCCACGCGCACACCAAACACACAGCCAGCACTCGTCGGGCCCACAAGCGGTCGTCGGCGCGACACTAGCAGTCTGCACGGGCGCGACAGCGCGCGCTACGGCCATGTCCGAGGCCGCAAGGCACCGGTCCCAAGAGCCATAGCCCCAGCCAGCCCGGCAGCCCGAGCGGTGTCCTTCAAACTGTGCAGTGTAGGTATTAGTAAATTGCCCATCCTACCTCACACATCCAGATGTCTTGCAGTCACTCAGCCACGCTGTTCGTACGCTGGAGAGGCTGCACAGCTGTGGCTATGCCCATCGTGATATTAAACCAGGCAACATTCTGCGCTGTCCCGACCAGCACAACTGGACTCTCATTGACTTTGGTTGCACCGGCCAGATTGGGACGATCGGCAGCCAACTCGTGTCACACATTTCAACGGCAACTGTCGCACAACGTGCATACGGTGATCAACGTTAACATGGACACTCTTTCTGTAGAGATAGACGCTGCATGTTGCATTGTCGTGGGCCATGCTGTTGCCCACTACTGCAGCGGTGACTGCTTGGATTGCTTTACTTCCAATGGTCAAATTTGCTGTCATAGTCTTTTCCGTTTGTAGCTCTATGTCGCAGGTGTTGTCGAGTCGGAATTATCTAGAGCTCCATGCATACATACAAACCCAGTTGACAGTTTACCTGAGCTACTCGCTGAGATACACGCCGCCGGAGGTGGTGCGCGCGCTCGAGGCGGGCCGCAAGACTGTCTTAGTATCTTCCGCCGTGGACATCTGGGCAATAGGCGTCATCTCATACGAGCTAATCACCGGGGCATGCGCTTTGCCAACATGCGTACTTGTGCCTGAAGCAGCAGAGATGGCGGCGCTGGATGCCATATCGTGGCGCACTCCGCTGCCACGGGAGCAGAGGGATGCAGCACAAGCACTTGCTATGCTGCGGATGCTGAAGCGCACCGTGCTGCGGTGCTTGAAGCGTGATCCTGCGAAGCGTCCGAGTGCGGAGGCGTTGCTAGCATCGCTGGATCACACCTTTGACAACATGCATGCGCAAGGAACCCGTTTTTACAAGCCCCGATGAGTGACCGTAATGAAAGCTGAGACGATAGGTCTAAAGTGTAGCGTACACGTTTGATTAACCTCCTAGATCCAATAGACTGGAGTACAAACATGTATGTATTGCGAGCACTGAAGGCATCGCACGGGAATGGGTAAGTATCATGTGGCAATGCTTGCACTCAGGCTTCTAGGCGAAGTATGTTTCTACATCCCGATGCCATGATGCAAGCCCATGCACACGAGCGGTAACAGGTGTTCCCGCAACATTGCCAGCTGTCCCTGTCTCTAATTTATTGCTAGCATCTGGTTCCACTCACTCAGCCGGCAATTGCATGCTGACTATCCACGCTGGCGGAAACTCAGCTTTGTGACAAGCGCGACTCTCATTCCAATCATGCAGTTAATGATGCGCTACATCCCATCGAGCATGCCATGCCCGTTCCACTGTACATGCTCACCCGAAGGGGGAGCCGAGTCTTTACTAGTATTTACAACAGCCATTATAACACACCCAACCCAGACATCTACCTGCACTGCCATGCTAGCACCATGGCTGGCCAGCGCACATGTGCACCCTTGCTACGTCAATGTGAAAGCCGCACTAGCATCAGTATGCAGGGCCGGGGGCTGGCCAGAGCATCATCAGAACTAGACAGGCTGTGGCCATGGCTGGGCCATGTGTTACACAGTGATAGATCTAGGACTCAGCAGCGCCGAGGCAACAGACCAGGCAACAAGCAAACAGACAGACCTTCCATCGTGAGCACCAACACCACTCTCCGCACGAGCATATGCCAGAATGAACTAGCGCCGGCTCGAAAGCAGTTATTGTGTGCAGGTCGCGCATGGCATTGAGCAGAAAAGTGCGCCAAGATACTGCGCCGTGTCCCGCCGCTACCTCCGCGATCGTGTGGAGCAAGCGGCACACGTCCCGTCCAACCCTGCCATGCGTATCATGCACAGCGGGATGAACTGGGTGGCACCAGTGATGGCGCCATACTTGTCAGGCTGCTCTGTGTTACACAGTGATAGATCTAGGACCCAGCAGCGCCGAGGCATCAGACCAGGACCAGGCAACACGCAAACAGACAGACAGGCCACCGCAAGCACCAAGACTACTCTCCACACGAGCAAATGCCAGAACGAATGCATTCGAACAGGCTGCTCTGTGCAATCGGTCAGTCTCGGCGATCTCCTGTGCATGCTGTGTGAGAAAACAACGAGGCTGCTCGTGCACGAGTATAGCGGACTGGGCTCTTGCACTGACGGCATCTGGCATTTCAATTGCCGTGTGTATTGTGACTGAAAGTGCTTATGGTGAAAAAAAACCACCACATGCAGCACAGTCACTCCACACACCTCTGTTGCCTCAGCGCTGCTGAATCTTAGAGCTATCAGAGTGTAATATACGCACAGACATGAGCTGCACGCACAAGGAACGCAATCAAAAGCGCAATCACACAGCACACAAACCGAGCACCACATCGCTGCCCACACACAGGCAGCGACCCTCCGTGGCGCTGGCGCGCCAAGCCGCGCGGCCGCGCCCCTCCGTGCTAGACTAGTCGGACGGGCGCTGCTGCCGGGCCTTCCTGTCCCCACGGACGGCCTGCCAGTGCTGACACGCCATCGCGCATAGGCTTGCGTCGTGCCACCCCCCCCCCACCCATTTCGCCCTGCAACCCCCCCCCCCCCCCCCCCGCGGCAGCCGTCCCTCCTCCTCCCTCCCTCTTCCCTCCTCCCAGCGCACGTCCGCCGTTTTTCCTCTGCCCCCCTTCTCGGACACCGCTCGTGCTACTGGGCTGGCGGTGGCTGCAGCTCCTCGGACCGGTGCCTCACGGCCTCACAGATGGCCGTAGCGCGCGCCGGCGCGCCCGTGCAGACTGCTAGTGTCGAGTCGGCGACCGCTTGTGGGTCCGGCGCTTGCTGACTGTGTGTTTGGTGTGCGCGGGGGCTGCATGGTACTGCGCGGTGTGCGAGTGTCTGCTTTCAAGCTTGCGCTAGTTCGTTGTGGCATTTACTCGTGCGGCGCGTGGCCTTGGTGCTTACGGTGGCCGGTTTGTCTGTTTGCTTGTTGCCTGGTCTGTTGCCTCGGCGCTGCTGAGTCCCAGATTTATCACTGTGTTCCACACAGACAGCACGTGCTGGGAACCACGGCGCCTGGCCGTCGTAGGCGCAGAGCCAGCCGCAGCAGCCAGCATTGCTATTGAAATTGGCATGACACGATGCCACCCTGTTCCCAGGCGACCCCTGTGGGAAATGCTCACAGGTGAACCCTGTGGGCAAATGTTCATAGGTGTCGATATCACTGGTGACAGTCTAGATCTATCACCAGCTGGATGGACTGCAGCTGCATTGTAATTGGTGGAACTCTTGACAGTTGTTCCTTGCTGCCGCCTGCTTGCTGTGGTTCGGGTGCTTGCCTGCTTGCTTGCTACTGCCCTCGCTGCTGGGCTCCCGCGTCGCTGTCCGTGTACAGCGCTGCCTGGCAACGTTTTCTGCACAGCACGCGAACTGGCTGGTTAGAAGCGACTAGATAGCTTGCTGGCGACGCTGTGGGAACAATACCAAGCGCGAGGACAGGCATTCACCTTGGCCGCATGGTGCTATTTGAAGGGTGAAGGTCTAGGGTAAGCCAAATCCAGGTGGCCTCGCAGCGGTGCCCTTGCTAGCTCGCATGTACAATTGCGATGCCGAAGCTGGAGGAGTGCGACGGTGTCGCCGTGCTGCCGCGGTGCTGCCGCGCTGCGGTGAAGCGCTCTTGTCACGAGGCAGCCTTCCGATTGCGGAAATCGTGTAGCTCATACAGTCTGTGAAGAAAGGTTTTATGGTTGTTCCGGATCCATACCAGAGTGCCGATCTTGGAGAGTAGTCAGCCGCACGTCAACCTGCTGTCTGTCCAGAGAGGGGGCCATCTAGAGCTCGAACATCGCTGGGCACTGTATATGCCATACCAACGCCGTGATTAATACAGTTTATTGTGCTGCGGTACATCATGGCGTCCTGGCCTGCATTGCTTGGCATATTCTTGGTCTCCATCCTGACTCTGGTGTGCCCCACTGCGAGCACTTATACACATGCCGTATGAAACGAGTTCCTGGAAGTGGATGTTCTATTTTGGTGTTTGATGACACAGGTGTTCTGTTCACTGGTGTTCAGGCTGACATTCTGCGATCTCTTTCACGTCAAGCTGCGTTAAGGTCCAGCGCATGAGTATCACAGCTAGGGCATATTATCCTTCAACTTCAACAAAATACACTCGTTATTCCGTCGCTGTTTCAGCCGAAGCGCTCACGGGCACACGCTGGCGCCCGTGCACCCGGCCCGCACGCGAAAGGATGTCCCACAGGTGTACACGCGCATGCCATTGCGTTCAATGACAACGCGCCAGCGTACTGTCGTTTGCCGTGCAGTATCCTATACGAATGCCTGGCTGGGTGAGGCATGGCGAGCGAAGCTACAGCCCAGGAGTGTGGGAACAGTAAAACAAGCGCGCATAGCAGCACTCAGAAACATGCCCAACCATGTCCAACCGAGACATCTTTCAATTCTGCATCTCCAGGTAGCACCATCACAAACCCGCGCTCCTGCATGTAAAGAGGTCGCCACTGATGTCAGTACACACAGAGCTCATCCGTTTTGTAGAACGAGACAGCTCTGATCCTATGCCAGACTGCTGTCCAAGCGTCCTGTGTAGCAAATACACATTTGTACAGCGTGTGTTGCCCCCTGTATCAGACAAAACCAACTTATAATTGAATTACGGAGCCATGTGACTACTACTACTGTACTGTGCTAGACTGTGACAGATCAACGCCCAGCAGCACCGAGGGAAGGAAGCACGGAGCATAACGTAGCACATGCAGCACGGTCACCCTAAGCACCGGCAACATCTGTGCTAACAAGGCACACCACCGGCAGCCCGAACACATGGGACACCCACCCAGAGTAGAACGGCGCGATTGCTTAGGACACCTGAAGGCACCAGGCGCTGGGGACCGCGGCGTTAAGCCAGCCAGAAGTCGACGCAGAGCCGGCCACCATGTGACAACTGTATTGCGCTGTGAAAGATCTAGGACTCAGCAGCATCGAGGCAACAGAGCAGTCAACAGGCAAACATGCAAACAATCACAAGCCCCAAGCCCACTGTCCGCACGAGAAAATGCTAGAATGGACCAGAGCCGAGACGGAAGCACAGCTTTGCAATGCACCATCGTGCCCGACTACGCTGTGCGCAAACAACATGCATACAATCCATCTGAGCACATCGCAACAGTAATGACGGCGCTATTGCGCCATCACGGCACGCTCAAGTGGTCAATCGGGCTTCAGCAGTGTCACGATCGTCGACTTGTGCCACGCAGGCATCAGGCAGCGTTACGCAAGTATCGACAAGCGTGCTGGTCATCTGAGCTGGTCATTATTGATAACTAATGTTAAATGAGGGATGCTTGCAGCCCCGTCGATGTTTGTGGGGAATGTATGGATTCGGTGACATCTGTGTGTTACACGGAGATGAACGCAATAGCCCGGCAGCGAGGGCAACGGAAGGAAAGTAGACGGCCAAAACCCCCGAAAGTAGACACCAGCAAAAAGCAATCGCTCTCCCAGGCGAAAAAGCCACAACGAACCGACACAGCCGACACAACCAAACCCACGCACCCACACGCACGCGCACTCCCGCACCCCTCCACTACGGCACCCGCGCCACAACCGCGCACAGCAACAACCACCACCGCACTACTGCCCACCCCAGCAAAACCAGCCACCACCGACCCCCCTACAGCAGCACCCCCACTCCATCCTGCCCCACTGGAGCATTCCATCACGGGCCCCCCGCACATGAGAGCCCGGGGGCGCACGCCCCCCACAGTGCAAGGCGTACCAGCCCTCCCCCTCCGGCCGCCCGACAGGGGCCTCAGGGCGGGGCGCGAAGGGCACTAGCGGCGCCGCATCACTCCCCCCACGGTGGCTCGCGGGAAGGTTCGGCGGGCCAACACGACCAGACGCGGGGCCGGCCTGCGCCGCTGCAGCCGCGGCACCCGGTCCAGCAAGGCGGCCAGCGGCCGCCTATAGCACGTCCGACGGGACTGTGACGGTACTCCGATTGTACCTGGGTTGTGTCAAGCTGTACTGTGTAAACCCTCTAAGGTCCAGCCAGCACACCATAGCGCTTATATAGTGTTCCGGCCTGTGTGCGACTCCTGCCTTTAGCCCATTTGCAATGTGCTAATCCCCACACACGCCAACACCCCTTTCTAGAAGGGTCTATGCTCACGTCAGCCATGCTCTCTCGAGCATGCTCACGTAGCAGTGTTGGTGACCACATAACACAGCAACCTCGGCACAGGCATGTGCGCGGAAGGTCAGAGAAGCATCTCTGCCTCCTCGAGGACCTTCTGAAGGCTTCCAGAAGACTGTGCTGCCGCGTACAGCTTGTATCGTCACAGAGCTCCCCCCCTAAGCCTCTTGCTTGCCCTCAAGCAAGTCAGTCAGCTCGTCTAGCGACAAGGGGAAAGCGTCTGTCGGTGGCTCTTGGTTGCGGCTCGACCAAAAGTCCCGGATGTGATGGTCGCAACCATGTAGAAGCATGGCATCATGCCAGCCTTGGCCGCCGCCTACCCAATGCACATGGTATTGCCGTCTAGGCACATCCCTAGTATCAGAGATGTGATCAACCTCAAAGAACAATTCAGAGTCCTCTACCTCTGGAATTACTGGGGGCTGATAAGGACCATCGCCATGGTACTTCCTCAGTGACGAGACATGGAATACATTGTGCATGAGATGCAACGGGCTTGGCAACTCAACACGAAAGCTGAGCCTATGCTGACCAATCACTTCTGTAATCGGAAAAGGGCCCAAGTACCGGGGCGCTAGCTTCAACTTGAAGCCTTGCTTTAGCTTGAAGTGTTTGATGTGGACCAGCACTCGGTCTCCCACCTCTAGCAACTCTGCCGGTCTCCTGCAGCGATTAGCCGAGGCCTTTTGCCTTTGCTGTGCTGCCTCTATGCACCTCTTGGCAACTTGTAGTTGCTCAGACCACCTGCCGACGAACTTGTTCACTCTCGCATTCTCTTTGCGCAAAACTTGCGAGATGGGAGTGTCGGGATGCTGCCCGTAGTTCAGCATGAACGGCGTGTTGTCGATGGTCGAATTGTGTGCATTGTTCATGGCGAACTCTGCCACTGGCAACAGCGTGTCCCAGTTTTTCTGCGAGTTGTCAACGAAATGCCTGAGTGTATCCTCTAACACACCATTGGCGTTTTCTGTTTGCCCGTCAGACTGGGGGTGCTTGCCTGAGGACTTGTTGTGCTCAATGCCGAAGTGCTCGCACATGAGCTCCCAAAACGACGCAAAGCGCACGTCCCGGTCTGTCACTATGCTGCTGGGAATTCCATGCAGCTTCCACACTGTATCTTCAAACAGGTGGACCAGATCTGTGGCAGTGACATTCTTTGTGCATGGCGCCAGGTGCACCATCTTCGACAAGCAATCAACGAAGACCACGATAGTATTGTAACCCCGCTCAGTTACAGGCAAGTCAGTTATCAGGTCTAAAGACACTGATTCCCATCGTCGACCTGGGATAGGGAGAGGGTGTAATTCGCCCTGTGGCAACTGGTGCGACGCCTTGACGTGCTGGCACGAATCGCAAGTCTTTACGAATTTCGCCACGTCTACTGACACGCGCTCCCAGTGGAAAACCTCTCTCACCTTCTTGATCGTACGAGCCACCCCGTAGTGACCATACTGCGGGTGGGAATGCACTGATTCTATGCACTCTGTTCTCAACGTTTCAACGTCGGGGATGTACAGGCGATCATTCTTCGTCCAGTACAATCCGTCCTGGTGTTTTACCAGTTTTAGTCTGTCAAAGCGTTTCTGGTCTGATCGCTGCATCTGTTCGCAACCTTGTCGGCAACGGGCAAGTAGATTGTGAACCACATAGCCTTTGACAGCTTGTGCCGAAGGATGGACATTCACAACAGTTTCTCGATTGAGTTTCTGTTTCTTGCGCCGTCTCCCCCCCTTAGCAGTGCGTGGCTCACGCAGGACACCAGCGTAGAAGAGAGCGACAGAATTCCTCTGATGGTGGGCCGTTACACTGTCAAGCGTACGCACACATTTACCACCAGCTTGCATTATTGCAAAGTGTTGCGGTGCACGCGATATCGGATCCGCGACATTAGACGCGCCTGGCCTATATTTCCATACGTAGTCGTACGCTGACGACTCATACAACCACCTCGCTCTGCGCTTCAGAGTATGCGGGTTGGTACACTGATCAACGTATGTATTAGGCTGATGATCCGTCTCGATCACAAATGGCCTGTCTGCCAACTCCAAGTAACACCGCCACTCTCGCAGTGCATAGATAACGGCAAGCATTTCAATGTCGGAAGCAGAGTAGTTTGCTTCACGCCCAGACAGCTTCTTAGAATAGAAAGCGACTGGGTGCCGATTCTGGAGCAGCATGCCACCCACAGCCGGTGCAGCTGTACAAGCATCACACACAACAGTGAACGACTCGGAAAAGTCTGGCAGTGCTAGTACAGGTGCACTTATCAAAGCATCTTTCAGATCTGAAAACGCTTGTGCGCACGCAGAGGTCCACTTATGTGTGAACGCCTCTTGCACGTTGCGAGCAGCCTCTGCTGAGAGCTTGCCCCACTGCAGCAGCTTTCCCTTCCGGTCAGTTGCCGTAATGCCCTTGAGTAGATCTGTCAGAGGGCTGGCTATTTTCGCGTAATTACGAATGAATCGCCGGAAGTAATTTGCCAGGCCCAGGAAGCTGCGCACTTCATACACAGAACGAGGCTGCGGCCAGTCATTGACCACTTGTACCTTCGCTGGATCAGGCTTAATCCCCTCCGTGGACACGATGTGACCCAGGAATTTCAATTCCGGTTTGAAAAACTCACACTTAGACAGTTTGGCTTTGTACTGACTCTGTTTCAGCACTTCCAGCACTATCCGCAAATGTTGCAGATGCTCTTTTTCTGTTCGCGAATAAATTAGTATGTCGTCGAGGTAGACGCACACAAACCGGATCAGCTGCCCGGAGAACAGTTTGTTCATTTTCGCTTGAAAGAGCGCCGGAGCATTGCAAAGCCCGAATGGTAACACTCGCCATTCATATTTCCCCACATGTGTGTTGAATGGGACATCTGTGTGCAGGTTATTGGCACCCTTTCCGCTGTGACATACTACGCCACGTATACCCAGCTGGTGCTGTTGGGGGATTCTTCGGAGGCCTATGACGGGGACAAGCCAGAATGCATGCCATCCAGCCTGCGTGGCCTGCGATTCTCATGCATCTTTGCGCTTATGGCCTCGGTGATGGCCATCTCTCCGTGCATCGTCCTCATTTGGAGGCTCGCATGGCAGGCGCCACTCGCTGCTGTGGCCAAGACACGCCGCACCCTGACGAGTGTCCTGTCATGGGTGGCACTGCTGGTTTTACAAGCCTCCATGACACTCAGCGGGTATGACCGAGCAATGCAGCGGTGGGAGGTCGACAGTGACAGTGGTGTGGACTTTCCTTACACATGTACATGTACATGCATGCTCTCGTCCCTTGGGGCTGCTCGGGCCTTGATCTGACATATTGTAACACAGTGTAATATATGTGAATGCATGGGTCATCGAGGCACATGTAGCAACAAGGTCGGCTTGCTGTGGGCCAGTTGGGCCTGAAAATGTGTGGCAGACCACAGAGGCTGGTCATGTGCACCTGGTCATATGCACCTTGATATAAAGGCAGCTGTATATGATGTGATATTGTCGACGCCGGCCCTATCATGCATCTCTTGTGCGCTGCGTTGTCAACAGCTGTATGGGCAGATCAGGTCGGAGCTGGTTCGTGCACTCACCAGTTCCAAGGCAGACTGCCGTCTCGCAACGGCAAACTGAGAGTCCCTATAGATGGCTGTCCAAACTGACTGCACATTGGTATCATGTCAGAGTTGCCACCTGACTGTTGAGTCCTTGTATGCTGAAGCAGCGTGCAGCTTCGCATCAGGTCTGCAGAAGGCGCAGCGTGACATGTCGTGGCATGCTGCAGAGTACGCCTTCCCGCACTGTCGGACCGCGCTAATTCCCTGGAGCAGAACGTACACCACATGGGCCCGCTTGGCATACACGTCCGGGTTTGTCGCGTTTGCGTGGTACAGTCTACTTGGATTGTTCTTGGAGTTTGTCGAGCCAAGGGTGCGTGTACTGGAGCAGGCGGTCGGCATGCAGCGGGATGCGTCCGAAACCGCGGAGGAGCATGCCAATCTCATCTGAGCAGCAGCAAATTCAATCCGGGCGGCGAGGGGGCACGAGACCGGCCAGGCCTTCTGTGCTTCGGCTGCTGCGATGCATTGCCACATGTTGGCTCCAGTACGCGCGGCCACCCACCAGCAGACCAGACAAGCTTCCTCGGCGTGCAGCCTTGCTGGACTGGCCCGGGCTGGCAATGTCGGTCACACCATAGTGTATGCCGACGTGTGAAATCATGGCGATGCGTCGCAACATAGGTTCAGTGCTGGGACGAGAGAGTCCGGTATCCATGGAAGTCTGCTGCATACTGCTGCGTGCAGAGCTACATACACTGGTCGGAGGGCTGGTTGGTGTGTGTTACACAGTGATAGATCTAGGACTCAGCAGCGCCGAGGCAACAGACCAGGCAACAAGGAAACAGACAGGTTGGTGTGTGCAAGCATGGCTGGGCCATGTGTGGAGAATGTGATGGTAGGCGCAGTGCACACATGCAGTGTGTGTTGGATCGGGTAGCATGCCGGTCATCAGGTCATCAGCTCCTGTAAGCACTGGCAGTATCCCTAAATGCCTGCTAGTTGATGCCCTTGTGCCTGCTACTAATTTTGCTTGCTGCTCCGTGCCAGCGTGAGCTGGTGTGAGCTGCAGCGAATGCATTGCAGGCTCATGGACATGATTCAAATCTACTAATACAATTGCATTAGTGCCAGAATGCTTTCCTGCCACTATCAGAATGACTTGCCATCCTTGCGTGGTCGAGTTTCTGGGGATAAACAGGGGAAACGCTTTTGATGATGCGCTTGTTATAGCAGCACTAAGAAACATTTTCATCCGTGTCCAACCACACACACACCACACACACACACACACACACACACACACACACACACACACACACACACACACACACACACACACACACACACACACACACACACACACACACACACACACACACACACACACACACACACACACACACACACACACACACACACACACCACACACACACACACACACACACACACACACACACACACACACACACACACACACACACACACACACACACACACACACACACACACACACACACACACACACACACACACACACACACACACACACACACACACACACACACACACACACACACACACACACACACACACACACACACACACACACACACACACACACACACACACACACACACACACACACACACACACACACACACACACACACACACACACACACACACACACACACACACACACACACACACACACACACACACACACACACACACACACACACACACACACACACACACACACACACACACACACACACACACACACACACACACACACACACACACACACACACACACACACACACACACACACACACACACACACACACACACACACACACACACACACACACACACACACACACACACACACACACACACACACACACACACACACACACACACACACACACACACACACACACACACACACACACACACACACACACACACACACACACACACACACACACACACACACACACACACACACACACACACACACACACACCCACACACACACACACACACACACACACACACACACACACACACACACACACACACACACACACACACACACACACACACACACACACACACACACACACACCACACACACACACACACACACACACACACACACACACACACACACACACACACACACACACACACACACACACACACACACACACACACACACACACACACACACACACACACACACACACCACACACACACACACACACACACACACACACACACACACACACACACACACACACACACACACACACACACACACACACACACACACACACACACACACACACACACACACACACACACACACACACACACACACACACACACAACACACACACACACACACACACACACACACACACACACACACTCACGCCGCCAGTGCCCTTCGCGCCCCGCCCTCAGGCCCCTGCCAGGCAGCAGGAGGGGGCGGGCTAATACGCGATGCGCTGCGGGGGCGTGCGCCCCCGGACTCTCATGAGCAGGGGTAGCCCGTGCTGGAGTGCACGTGCTCGCGCGGCCGGCTGTGGTGGGGGTGCTGTTGTTGGGGGGTCGGTGGTGGCCGGGTTTGCTGGGGTGGGCGGCAGTCCGCGGTGTGGCAGGTGGTTGCTGTGTGGGGCTGAGGCGCGGGTGCCGCGATGGTGGGGTGCGGGGGTGCGCGTGTGTGTGGATGCGTGGATGTGGTGTTGGTTGTGTCGGTTCGTTTCGGCGTTTCGCCTGAGACAGTTTCTGCTTGTTGCTGTCTGCCTCCGGGGGGTGTTGGCCGTCTTCTTTCCTGCTGTTGCCCTCGCTGCCGGGCTCTTTCTTTGATCCCTGTGTAACACAGCACACAAAGTGTCTGGAAAGGCAGCCGTGGCGGGCAGACTCCGCCCGGCTGCTGAGCTGTGAGGTAGTGCGTCGGATGTGCCACTGGCATGACTAGCGAATAACGACTCTGCAACCACACACACAAACACCGCAGGAACCGAGCGCAGTATTACCCAGGACAACACAGTCAGCATGATCTGGGCCCAGCGGCGGGCGCCGACTCGACACTAGCAGTCTACATGGGCGCCCAGCCGCGCGCTACGGCCATCTGCGAGGCCGCGAGGCACCGGTCCCAGGGGCTGCAGCCACAGCCAGCTCAGCAGTACGAGCGGTGTCTGGGAAGGGAGGCAGAGGAGAAATGGCGGAGGTGCGCGGGGAGGAGGGAAGAGGGAGGGAGGAGGGAAGAGGGAGGGAAGAGGAGGGACGGGGGGGGGGGGGGGGGGGGGGGGTATATTTGAACTCGGCTGGGGCTATGTATTACACTGTGATAGGGCTAGGACTGAGCAGCGCCGAGGCAACAGAGCAGTCAACATGCAAACAACTGTAGACAAACTATCACAAGCCCCTAGGCCACTGGTACCGGTCAGGGCGGGCGCGATCTTAGCTGAGAGTTATGAAGGGCTAGTCACGTCAAAATCCATTCTTCGCAGCTCGCTCTGGTCTGAAAACATCCAAGCTGTGCACAGCTTCCGGTCCGCAGCAGTGCTGCCGACCCCAGTAGACACCACAGGCCAGGCCTTTGTTCCACCGTCGCCACCCTTACCATACGCGTGACCAAATAGATCTAGCCACACGTAGCTATATTCCACGTGACCTATCGTACCTGATTTCATCGGTAGAGAGGGATTTGCTCCTCAATGGGACAGTATCCACCTGGGACGTGGTGCCTACGTGGACGTTGTGCTGTGTACCTGACCTGTGGCAGGAATCCTCCCGTCTCGTCGTGTTCCCGCCACTAGGCAAATTTGCGGCTAGCGTAAAGCCTCCAATGGCATCAGATCCGTGTCGGCTGTATTCAGCTTTACCGAGTCGAGCCACCCCAGCTGCCATGATGATTCGTGGGGACGTCCGATCGCGAGTGATGCGATGGACGCTGGGGTCCTTCGCGATAGTGATGGTGGTACGCCATCTGCCCACGCATCCTCACTATTACATGCAACAGCTAATTTTTCGCGCCATTTGCGCCGCAACATATATCTTGTGAGGCAGATCAAGTCTGAAAGTGGTCGATGACGGTCTGCCAATGGCCGCGTAACTGAGTCTCAGGCCGGCACGGATGGCTAAATGCGTAGGAGGTGCAACAGTGCATTTGAGGAAGCATGGCTGCAATGTAGCGTCACGTCAATGCTAAAGTAGGCGGCCTGCTTGCCATGCGCACCATGTCTCGAAGATCGATGCCGGCGTGCGCCCAACAGCTAGTTGACACCCAATACTAAGGCCTACTTGCTGTCTGTGCTCTTTCATGCAACTATCTTTAGCCATCTCTAACGTACGCCTGAGCAGAACTGGTCGGGCGTGACATCGCCTGCGTGTGTGGGCCTCGCGAGAAGTTCCGCGAAGGGTGGACACCAGTGACTAACTTATTCAAGACTCCGTACACGTTGTGGTTACGCTTGTTGTTGCTATGCACAGCACTTTGTCGTGCACGCACAGTGCAGGCTGGTGCGGTTCCCCACCTTCGTACGCGTGACTCGGTACACCTGTTCTGTGTGGTGGAAACTAATTAATAACGAGGCTGTGACGTTCGGGGAGGGGGCCAACCTCATAGCGGATGAAGAACACGCAGCAAGCGGACGCAGCGCATACGGAACCAGCATACTACGCCACAAACAACTCCAGCTAGCCAAGCCATTATGCAAGGATGCATCTCGCGGCATCACCCGCATATCAGACTTTGTGCCGCTGTAGGCGTTACGCACCGTGCAAACTGTAGCCATGCCATGGCCGCGCTGTTGATCATGGCCGCAGTACTGAGTCATGGCCATTCTGCTGACCATGACCAGCAGTGGTTAGGCACAATGTGGTCTGGGGTCGGGGCCAAGGCGGTTGCAAAGCCACAGTTCATGGTCACAGGTCAGTGTGGCACAATGCCAGGTCTGTGGTCATGCCGGCTGCTGTGATTGGATCTCCTCCAACTTTGCGCCGACTAGGCGCTACAGTCCTCTGCACCTGATGTTTGTGCGTGGACTGCGTCGCGTTGAGCAGGGTCAGTGTGCTGTGTGCCTCCGCTGCCGCCATCTGGGGCCTTCGTCGTGAGTTCGGTTCACGTCAAGGTGTAGGGTGGCCGTGATTGCAATTGTTGGCTTTGTTACTGCGCAGTTCACTGCCAGTTTGCCTGTGGGGCTCCCCTGACTACATAGGCAAGGCGGTGCGCGCCTTCAGTGCATAAACGAGATGCATGGCTCCGCCGGGCAGCTGCCGCGTACGCACTCGCGTTCACCCACATGCCGGTCCGCAGTGCCGCCAGTGCGCGCGTGTGGAGACCGCTGCTGACGCCTGTGGTGACGTTGGTGGCGCCCAACACGATTCGCAATTCTGACGTTGGCCGGGCTGGCATCACCACTTGGGCACACCAACAGCGCTCTGTTGGCGCTTCCGCCTCTGCTGTGGCGCTCGGGCCCCTCGCTGGCCGCATCAGGAAACAGCCTCCCCCGCCTCATGTCCTGCGTAGTCCGCTTGCCCGGGGGCTTTGCCTCGCGGACACTGATGTCGTGCGGTACACAGTCCCCGTCCTGCGTTGTCTATCTCATCATGGTGCTGCGTTCTTCTCACCTTCCTGGCGATTATAATTACGCCGTGCAACATGGTGATGCGCGTCGCCCCCATGTGTGTATCCTTTGTGAGTGCGAGGTGTACGAAGCGCATGTTGGTTTATGTGCATGCTGGTTTGTGTGTTGTTGATCCGCGTGAGCACAAGTGGCGCCACATCAAACACCTTCTGTCATGCCCGTGTGTTCACCCCTTCGTGGTTTTGTAGTGGTGTTACCTGCCTCCGGTCTGATCTCGTGCACACTGTGGCGGGTGACATGGTTGCACGTGTCGTCATCGACCGGGCTTTTCCGACTGCGCGTGGGTGTAATGGTGTTTTGACTGCGTGCACTGTTCCTCTCCTCCATGATCCTGCGTCTGTCCTGCCTTCGTTTTTCGCCCAACCCGCTTGTGGCCTCTGCTGTCGCGTTGTGGCCGCTTTCCTTGCCGGCACGGCCTCCCGGATTTCTGCCCTGTGCGTGTCTGCGCCCGTTGCTGTGCCGTGTGTGTGGCTGCCACGTTGGGCCCGGCTGCGTGCGTAGTCGTCTGCGTTGTGTGCGTTGCTTGACCCTGTGCGTGCCCCCTCTGGTACCGGGTCTGATGTGTTCGAGAGTGTTGACCGTTTTTTCCGCCCCTGTCCGGGGTGCTGTGGCAGATGGCCGATTGGTTTTATTCATTGAATTTTGTAACATGATATCCTTTCCACCGATCTGTCACAGTGTGACACGGTGTCAAGAGAATGTGAATCCCCACTGGGACCTAGGCGTGTGTGAGACTGCTTCGACAGCTGCCACTTGGCTTGACTTGTCTGCTGAGAACTGTGCTGCCAGTTACAGCCCTCGGACCATTGTTGTCAGGCACCATCTCAAGGGCAGCACTGTTCCCACTCTGCAGCTGGCTAGAACATTCCAGCAAGATTCAGAGCCGCGTGCAACACACTGGCAGTTACAGAGCGCCAGCGGCAAATCAATATCCTGCTTCCCACCATGCATGGTTGCCCGCACGCACTGCGCACCCCCGCGAGTCCGAGGATAAGGAACCAAAAGATACATGCGTTGCGTCTCGGCTGCCTGACGGCCCACGGCCCGGCGTAATTCAGTATGGCTCTGCGGCAGACGCGCCTTACCAGCGACCATGCCTGTGCAGGTGTATATTGTGGCGGCTGCTGTGTCCTTCTTCAGACCATTCCTGAACATCATCGCCATCACAGACAAAGCCAGTTCATTCAGGCCTAGAACCACTTCATCGTTCCGTGGTGTGCATGCATCATGCATCATCGCACCACTGGCCATTCTGGCGTGCCTCATGGACATCGCTGTGTGCTGCATTCTCAACCGGGGAACTCTGAACATGCTGTGAGAACGGCGTGCAGCCGGTCAGCGTCAACTCTGCTGTGGCTGGCGCTGATCACGCTGCAGGCGTCTCTTGCAGTCAGCGGATACCAAGAAGATGCCATGGTCCAGTGGAGTCGTGGCAGTGATGATGCTTTCCCTTGTACACTGCATCGAGATCATCCATGCAGGTGGCACTGTCATGCATGCTGGGTACATTCCGTCAGCACAACTGTGTCCTTGCAGTGCGCATGCTCGTGTAGCCCAGTGCGTGATTGTCCGTGGAAGCGCGCACTGTGGGAGGTTTGCCGTGCCAGCATGCAGACCACAACAGCAGTCCACACATTCGCTCGATGCAATCTCAGCATCAGCTATGTAGGGTATACCCCGCAGCGCTGATAACATCGGCTCAGCTAGAGTGCATGCAATCACTGAATCACATGTTGTCTGAAGCACAGCGCCATACCAGATGCTATTAGTTTCCCCCTGGGACCATGGCGGCATAGATGCTTGGTTCGTGGACGTGCTGGACCAGACGCACCGGCGTGTCCCCGTTAGGAGGGCGCAGCGGCTTGCCAAAATTTTGCGCCGGCGCCGTGGGCAACTGTGATGATTCTGGTAGATAGTCACTTCACGACGAATCCCATGTACATCGCGATGTACATGGGATTTGTGGTAGAGTGACCATCTACCAGAATCATCAGAGCAACCACACATGGACCCGCAGCCTGAAAGAGTTTGCTGCATTGCAGATTTGCTGCTAGAGTGCGGCTGTGCCGATTATGCCGACGATGTCCTGGCCACAGCAACCACCTGTACTGAGGCCAAGACAGATCAGGCACGAGGCGCTGTGATCATTGGGTTGGTCATGTCATTCAAATGTGTACTGCATTTGGGCACCTGCCGCTTCGTGGTGCCCTGGAGCCCTTTTACCGCGCAGATGCTTGCACCTGAAGAGGCTGCAATCAGAATGTTAAGAGGGACAGGAGCTTGGCTCACCTCCTGCAGCGGCGGTCACGCCCTAGCTGGGCGCGGCTGCAGAGGGAGGTTGCTGGGACCACCGGCACTGATGCGTTGTTGCCGCGCCTGTTGGCAGTGACGCTGCGCGGACGCCGCGTTCAGCGTGGTCACAAATGCTTGGTTCCGTGCCCGCTCAGCATGCTATGGATGGTGTGAACTGTGTCAGCAGAGAAGCACGCTAGTAAGCACTGGCAGGAACCGTGTTGGGTGGGGCCACGTGTATGGGGTTTTTGTGCATGCTGGGGGTTATACACATGCTTTGGCGGGCTGCCAGGGTGCGTGTGGGTGACTTATCACAGCACGGACGTGGCTAGTGGGATGCGGTACAATGTGCCGCATGTCTCACAACGTGGTAGTGTGCGATTACGAACAGAAGATTCACGCCCGGGTCACGGTGGCAGAACTGTCGATGGAAGATCTGCGAGATTGCAGTACGTGGGGAGACAGCTTGGCATCGGACGTGATGCGAAGCTGGCTTTCCTGATCATAAATCATGATGTTAAGCGATGGTGATCGTGAAGTATGAAGGCCAAGCACAATTGAGCGTATATTTGACTCCAGTGGCGGAGTGAGCTGTTCTAATACAGACCATATCTGTGTGCAGCAGCCAGCGCTCAGCATCCAGCGTGTCCAGCACACCCAGCGCCGACCTCGTCCAGCACACCCCGCGCCCAGCGCCCAACATCCAGCGTGCCCAGCACCCAGTGCTCGGCGCCCAGTGCACCCATCAACAAGCGCGCAGCGTTGTCAGCGCCCACAGCCCAGCAGTGACCATTGTGTCCAGCCATGCATGCATGCTGTTGTTCACATACAGATGAGTCAGACGACCGCTGCCTGTGCTGGTGTCACGCTGAAACAGAGCAATTGTGTGCAATAGAAAGAGTCCAGGACTTCAGCATGTCAGTGGAGTTCCTGCTTACAGGTCACAGCCTGATTATCGAGTCCAGCGCAAGGCACACACCATGATCAGTCTGTGTGATCAGCACTGTGCGATACAAAAAGAAAGATTGATGAGCAGTCATTAATGCAGCAGGCCAGCAGACAGGGCAAAAGGAAGCAAGAAAGCGGATTACATTTGAACATGGGATTTTCCGACACACATTTCTGTGAAACGTGCACATTTCATGTGAGGGTAAGGGCAGTGGGTGAGTGCCTTCGCAAGCCTCGAGCCGAACACCGCGATGCGAGGATCACAGGTACTCCCTGCAGGAGAGGGCTAGGCAGTGTTAATACGGTTGGATATCTGTGAAGACCCGGTGCAGGTGTTGTGCGGCTACTTCCTGAACTGGAGAGTGCGCGGGGGGATGAGCCCAATACTGGGACGGGTGCATGGGGGCTTCTGGGGTTGGCACTCTCATTGTGACATGTTTTCCTGCCGCACCTGGTGAAAGTCAAAGCATTTTTGTGGTGCTGCATGCTGACGAGTCTGCTGTTGTGCAGTTTGGGGAGTCTCGCAGAGAGACTAACAACTTGCGCAATAGCTGGGCGCTCACAAGGTGTCGTCACACTTGGCTTGTGGACTTGCTGTATTTGAAACCCCCCGGCCCTGACGTTCTTCCTGTTTTAACACCGAGCTGGGGCACTGCAAGGCATCAAACTCTGGTACCCAGCTGCGCATGCCCCGTTGTAGGCTTTGCACCTGGGATCGCCGCATTGGGTAGTGCGCTGGGTTATGTGTGCTGGGACGATGTGACAGCAGCTGAGTTGGGTCGAATTTGCTGCTGTCTTCAGCGCGGGAACACTTGAAGGTGCAGGCCTGCGTCGCTGCAAGCGCTGGGATGATGGAAGGATATTGCATGGTTGATGTCTCTGTTCTGAGACTGTGCCTGCATGCTTTTAGCATTCTCGCTCAAGTTGTGCACTTGCACCTGGTGCGCATTGATTAAAAAAAGACCTGGACTATTCTTGTGGCAGGGAGTTCACAGACTGTAACTTTTGTGCGCATTTTGGAAGCAGCCATGTCAAGCACTGGTTGTGATCGTACCCTGGCAGGCCGGAGCTGGCCGTGGAGTGCAGCTTGGGTGGTGGCGTGCATGGGCGGCAGCAGCTGCAGTTTCCACAGGAGTCTCTCGACTTGTGCGGCGTAGGCACGTCTGGCTGCACACGGGATGGCCGAGATGATCGCCTGACCTCCCGACACTGTCAGTGAGTCCAACAAGCCGAACGTGCAGTCGTGGTAACGAACATGGCATTCACCAAGGCAGCGCAGGTGAGTGCATGTGTTACACAGTGATAGATCTAGGACTCAGCAGCGCCGAGGCAACAGACCAGGCAACAAGCAAACAGACAGACTGGCCGCCGCAAGCACTAAGGCCACGCGCCGCACGAGCAAATGCCAGAACAAACAAACGCCATCGCGAAAGCAGACACGCACACACCACGCAGTACCACGCAGGCCACACGCACACCAAACACACAGCCAGCACTCGCCGGGCCCACAAGCGGTCATCGACGCGACACTAGCAGTCTGCACGGGCGCGACAGCGCGCGCTACGGCCATGTCCGAGGCCGCGAGGCATCGGTCCCAGGAGCCGTAGCCTCCGCCAGCCCTGCAGCCCGAGCGGTGTCCGGGGAGGGGCGCAGAGGAGAACCGGCGGACGTGCGCTGCGAGGAGAAAAGAGGGAGGGAGAAAAGAGGGAGGGATCGGGTGCGGGGGGGGGGGGGGGGGGGGGCTGCAGGGCGAAATGGGTGGAGGGGGGGGGCTTGCGGGGAGGGGGGGGGGGGGGCGACGCAAGTGAGTGCATGTGTCAGATGCATGCCACTGAGTTTGTAAAGCGCACTTGCTTGTGCGCATAGGGAAAAGCGGGTGCACACCAGCTGCGAGTTTATTCGAGAAGTGACCCACACACACACAGACCACAGCGGATCCGCAGGGGGCACCCGGGGGGGGGGGGTTGCGAGCAGACCTCACGCGGACCCGGCCCCACGCATAACATGCGAGGGGCAGAACCTGAGATCTGCGCAGGCCCTGGGCCGCGGGGGCGCCCGATGGCAGGCCGGCCCCGGCGGCTGGAACTTTCCCATCTGATGATGCAGCGATCGAGGCGGTGACTGCGGCGGCGGCAGGGGCCACATCAACCGCTGCGGCGGCGGCAACAGTCGCGTTGACTGCTGAGGCGGCTGCTCGAACGCAGGCTGCACCGCCGTCAACGTCGACGTACATGGCAGGGGCCCCTGTGGCCGCGATGCTATTTGAGACGTGGGCAGCGGCAACCTTTTACTTTAGCCATGGTGGTTGCTGCATACAGGGATGGGCTAGCTGCTGTCCGGGCAGCAGGTTGCGCGAGGAGCGCCAGTGCGGAGTGCGTGAGTGGCATGTTGATTTGTAGACACGACCACAGCGGCGGGCCGGGCGGAGTGGGAGCGACAACTGCTGTACACACACAGTCTGTCCTGGTGGATGTTGTTGAATAGTGTGGCTGGTCAGAGTACTAGTGCACGTCTTAAGAGCGGTTGGCGCGGTTATTGCGGTGGTTGTCCTCCGCACTGGTATGCGGTTGTGGCGGTGCATCGTGGCTCGGAGATTCTATACATGTCTCTGCATGGTGCGGGCTGCTTGCTGAGATCCTGGGACATGCCTACTTGTTGTTGCTCTCGCTGCCAGACTCGTGCATTGGCATTGTCCTACGTGCACCACACTGGCATGCTGCCGGGCTGGCCGTGGCTGCAGCTCCTCGGACCGGTGCCTCGCGGCCTCAGAGATGGCCGTAGCGCGCGCCGGCGCGCCCGTGCAGACTGCTAGTGTCGAGTCGGCGACCGCTTGTGGGTCCGGCGCGTGCTGACTGTGTGTTTGGTGTGCGCGTGGGCTGCGTGGTACTGCGCGGTGTGCGAGTGTCTGCTTTCAAGTCGGCGCTAGTTCGTTCTGGCATTTGTCCGTGCGGCGCGTGGCCTTGGTGCTTACGGTGGCCGGTTCGTCTGTTTGCTTGTTGCCTGGTCTGGCCTCGGCGCTGCTGAGTCCTAGATCTATCACTGTGTAACACATACATAGCGGAGAGTGGCGTTGGTGCGTATGATGGCCGGTCTGCTTGTTGCCTGGTCTGTTGCCTCGGCGCTGCTGTGTCCTAGATTTATCACTGTGCAACACATACATAGCACACTGCCACCTCGACGTGGAGTGCTTATGGTGTCACAGGCACATGCATAAACGCAAGCGCCCGGCAGGAAGTGCAACAGCAGCAAAGCAGATGACCAAACCCCCAGAAGGAGGCGGAAACACGCAGCAACGGTTTTAGGCAAAAAAGCCACAACGAACCGGCACAAATGACTCAGTCTGACAGTGTGTCACTGTGTAACACCACACCCGCGCAGCCACACACGCGCACTCCGCTGCACCGCACTGAGAGCTTATGGTGCAATGCTTACGTTTACGATGCCTGGTGCGAGTGATTACTTCAATTCCGGCTGTCTGGACCACGCAGATCAGAGACTTCCGGGTGTAGTAGCCTGGGATGTGGTCGGATGACGTACCAAAGTTCGCAACACACTACGATTATCAAGCTTTGCGTTCATCTCCGTGTAACACTACGATTATCAAGCTTCAAGACTTCGCAATGACGGTCCAGGAGTCATCAGCGCAATGACACGGATGTCAAGGAGTAACGCTGGATGTAACTGGACACACTGGCCCGCATCGCTGCAGCTGCTTCGTGTATGTGCGGCACGGGCATCTGCCGCGCCTTGTGCCGTATTAATGTGCCGTATTAATGTGCAGGAACCGCACAGACACACCCACTTGGTAATGCTGTTTACGCTTGGTTGGTACGCACGAGTGGCGTCATTTCACCTGTTTAAACTTGTGGAGAAGGCACCTGTAGCTAGCAAGCTTAAGAGCCCGGGCTCTTACGCTGGCCACCGGTGACATTGGCAGGCGAGACGAATCTGCTCTTGCGCCTGCAAACGGGGAGGCCAATACACGACGCCAAAGCTTCTCTTGAAAAAATGCCTGCTGAAGTTTTTTCGAGTGGCAAGGTGAAGTCCGCGCCGGACTCAAGACTGGCCCGATTCTCCGTCTTCGCAGGCGCCTTCCTGACGCTGGTGCGCCACCCGCTACAGATACGCCCCTACAGATTAAACCATAAACGTCTCTACTTGTCTGCTGTTGTTGTGGTTGCCATGACCGGACGCCCGGAACCCGTGCGAATATGCTGTACTCTTCTGATTTCATCACGCAAACGCCATGTCCAGTAGTCACCACACACGTTTCCGCCGCGCAACGATGCATTCGTATGGGGCACGCAGAAAAGAATGTTGTCATGCCTGTGCATCTGGTGAACGTGTCAAAGGTCCACATGTCCTGGCACACTGATTGCCTTGCATGCCAGAAGTGGCTGTAGTGCGGCCATTGCAGCAGATCTGCCGGTGGTCATGGACTGCTAGACGGGGCGCACCCGCGCGTGAACAGGGTCTGAGGGCATCGGCTGATTATCACAGCAAAATGTTCAAACCATATGCAGACTCATGGCTGATGCATGAAGATGAACGTGTCCAGCATGGCACAAGTGGACATTTATGCGCGTACCTCGCACGTGCTGTCATCATTAGGGCAGATCCCAACTCGGCGACCACTCCCCGATTGAGTAGTCCAGGCAGCCTCTGGCAAGGGCATGTACTCTAGAGGATCGTGTCGTATGCCTACCTTGACGTTGTGACCATCGTATGCATTCGTGTGCGTGTCGGCGCTCAAGGTGTCTCCGAATCCTCTCATGTGCAATCTACCAGCTCTCTTTATGTTTCACAAAGCTGACAAAAGTGCATGATCATGAGCATAATTTTGGCATTCCATGCAGCGCTGTTGACAGAACTCAGTCTGACAGGGCAGTTCGCGGATTGACGCTCGTGCTGTGCATTCGGCTGTGCGCCGGCCGAGCATGCCTTTTGCCACCGGTACCAGAATTGTGGCGCCCGCAGGCGGCCAGGCTGCCTGGGCCAACACTGGTGGCAGAAATCACCCCTCGCGTGCTTGGTTCGAACTTGTTTCCACTGTGCAGGGTGTCAACATTCTGAAGATCGTCGCATTCCTCAAGACATACTACCACCTGGTGTCGGAGGTAGACGATGATGACAGCATTCTCGACAACGAGGAGGTGCACACCGTCGACAGCCTGCGCGGCGTCCTGGCTTCTTGCATGATTGTGCCCGCCGCAACCTTTGGGCTTGTGGTGAGGATGATCATACGCTCTCTGTGGCAGCACCGGCACGCGGACGTGACCGCCGAGGCAGAGCAGGAACACCTCCTCGCCGTCCTGCCGTGGCTGCTGATGCTGACTGTACAGGCATCTCTGGCGGTCAGCGGCTACAGCCGCGCGATGGAACGGTGGGAGCACATCGGCGGTGCGTGCCGTCTGACTGAATAAACTGCACAATTCAGGGGCTGAATGATCATGTCAATTACGAGCAGCCGTGAGTGGGACGGCTGGTGTTTGCTGCGCCTGGTTGAGTGTGTCGGGACCTTTGCATTTGCCATTAAATTGCTGCTGCACAGATCCGCACGCTCGCGCACTTGGAGCTGCATTGGATTGTCTACATCACGTCCCACCGCACAGCAGCCGTACTGTACCGGCTCATGTTCTGCCGTGGAAGCGAAAGTGTCGTTGCATATGATGCCGAGACTGCCATGCTTACAGGTGCATGTCAGCTCGGGATAATCCAATGTTTGGTATCGCAGAATATCTGCTTAAGAGTGCTCATATTTTCACGGCGTGCGGTCTGCACTGAAAAGGCGCTTGCATAAGATGCGGACTGTACGCCGTTGTTGTCACTGTTAGCATGATTACACGATCGCCAAGATCAGAGCACGTAGCGAACACTACCAGCCATAACTGCAGTCAAAGATCTAGGCCACTCTTGCTATGTGCTGCACACCGAGGATTCCGCCGTTTCTCCTCTGCCCCCCTTCCCGGACACCGCTCGTGCTGCCGGGCTGGCTGTGGCTGCAGTTCCTCTAATCGATGCCTCGCGCCCTAGGAGATGGCCGTAGCGCGCGCCAGCGCGCCTGTGCAGACTGCTAGTGTCAAGTCGGCGCCCGCTGGTGGGCCCGGCGAGTGCGACTGTGTGTTTGGTGTGCACGTGGGCTGCGTGGTGCTGCGTGGTGTGTGAGTGTCTGCCTTCGAGCCGGCGCTAGTTCGTTCCGGCATTTGCTCGTGCGGTGCGTGGCCTTGGTGCTTACGGTGGCCGGTCTGTCTGTTTACTTGTTGCCTGGTCTGTTGCCTCGGCGCTGCTGAGTCCTAGATCTATCACTGTGTAACACACCGAGCATTCAGGATAACCCCGTCACCACTGCCACTGGCACGTATCACCGCTTGCCACGCTGGAGCTAAGTCCTACATCATACATGGAGGCCCGTGCTGACCAACCAACATGCACTGCAGATGACTCTAATGGTGACTGGAACATCAGCGTCGATGGAACTTCAGGCTGGACACACGACCAGACCTCGTGGGCACAGCTCGCTTACAGGTTTGGGTACTTTGCGTGTGCATGGTACGGCTTGCTGTGGGTGTACCTCCGCTTCATTGAGCCCAAGGTAAACGCATGCATGCTCGCATTCCCAACAGACAGCGTGGACTCAGGCTGCAAGCGCACCCAGCATACGGCGATGTCGGAGCATCATGAGTTGCAGCCTGGCCCAGGGGACGTGGTGCCCGGTGGGTCTCATGCAGACTGTGTGGCTACAGCTGGTCCAGCAGAGCATTGAAGGAGTGAATGCGGTGATGTTGCTGAACGTGTAGGGCTTGCCCTGCAGCGAACTTGACGAGCTGGAAGTGGTGCAGCGCTGATGGCAGGGCCGCAATGCAGAGTGATCGAACGTATCGTAGATCTAGAGGTCATCTGCACAGCGCTGGCGCCGTGACCAGCATCGGTGGGCAACGGTTTTTACATCGCAGAATTTGGCACGGACAATGCGCGGTACACAGGCTGCTGCTTTGACCGTGATGAGCAACATGAACAGTAGGTGTGTTGAGGTTAATGGGAAATTTACAGATGAGCTGGAAATATGGTCTGGTCTGTGCACACGGTGTTTTGGGCGGGAGAGCGTAGCATGTGAGATTAAACTGTGTCATAGCTATATGATTCGGGGCCGTTCCTGTATTCAACGCGGAGGACGTTCCGACCTGTGTAACGCAAATCTGTTGGATGGAAACTTAGCAAGTGGCTGCTCATCCCCGTCAGCTGGTGAGTTCCGTTGATGTACGAGATTCATGAGAGCGTCCTCTTGGTGAGCTGCTTTGCAGAATGTCATCACCCCAAACTGTTGTTGTACATCGATGCAACCTCGAAAATCAGCTTCGGCCGGTGCTTCGCTCAGCTTGGCCAGGCAGCCTGGCCTGCAACGTAGCCTTGCTCCATCATTAGCAATGCACGGGACCCAGTGGCTTTGGCACAGTTGCTGCGGTGGTGGAGTGCGCGGGTGTGCGGTTGTATCGCTTCGTTGTGGCTTTATGCCTGTGCGTGTAGCTGCCTGTTGCTGCCTGCATGCATGGATCATCTGGATCAATGATTGGGTTGTATGCTTACCTGCTATTGCCCTCCCTGCCGGACTCTTGCGTTGACCTCCGTGTAATATTAGCACCAGCATAGCGCCTTGAGCTCGCAGCAGCGCTGAGGCCGTGAACTATGAGCCCGCTAAATCCTTGAGTGCAGCTCTCAACCAAGCAGGCATGCAGATTTGCATGCGCTGCATTGATATCTTGGAGACATATTACACTGTGATAGGTTGAGGCGCCAGCATTGCCAAGGGAACAACACAGGGAACCAAAAAAACAACAGAAGGCACGTAGCGAGCGCGACACCGTGTGTTGATGTCATGCCACGCACTGGCACCAAGTTGTGGGGCACCACGGCGCTCAGCACGCGTAAGCCAACAACTACAACAGGCGGGACGGATGCGGGAATGACCTGCTGTCGCGCAGTTCCACGGCCATGCACGCCGGTACTGGCATCTAGGCCCATGCCTCCTGCAGCTGGTGCCGCAGTCACTGCCACCGATCGCTGCAGTCCGACTAGTGGCGGCCAAGGACAGGCCGAGATGGGATGGGTGGGGCGGCGGGAGAGGGGTAGGTTCAAGGGACCTTGCAGCTGCAGTGCGCGGGGGGTGTGCTGTGGGGGGGGCCGGGGGTGGACTCAGGGATGAGGGGGAATTATTTTGGTTTGCGGCCTGCTGTATGTATGAAGGCGCAGCCAGTGCCTGAGCAGTCGAACGCACAGACACCTGCGCGCTGAACTGGAGCACACGGGAGGCAATCGGGGACACTGATAACATTTCGGTGCTAATGTCACACCTGGTGCACGCGGTGACGACGCTAGCTATGACGACTACAGTGGCGTACGCCTGGCAGTATGCACACGTGGCTCTACTGCAGATGTGGCCGTGGCCAAGCCGAGGCCACTGGCAGTCGTACAGGAGCTGACATGCACAGGAGTGTCGCGCTGCGCAGAGCAGCATGTCGCATGCGCCAGTGCATGGCGACTGTCTGGGTATGTATTACACTGTGATAGATCTGACTAGGTATGTGTGACTGTCTGACCACATTATGCCTCCAGTGCAACTCCTAGATTAGCACCGCAGCAGCCCACGTTCAACACACTTTGCGAAAAGGTTCTTCACTCCAACCAGCATAGGTGAGCGCAAGTTCCAAGCATTGCTGCATGCAAAAGCCGATGCTGCTAGTGCATGGTGGTCCTCTGCATTTCGATGTGGCTGCAGACCCACACATGCCTATCCAAGCTTCAGGGGTGGCGCATCATGATGTGCGCGCACTTAAGCGCCAGAATAAAGGCGCAGCAAACGCCTTAACACAGCATGCCCGCCTAAATCCGTATACCACTGCCCATTGCAAGACTTGTGGCAGTGCTCTTGCCTTTACATTCGTGCCTGCGCGAGCGTAGGCTTCTGGCAAAGGTGCGCTGCAGCTGCACAGCCTATGGGCGGGCGTGACGCCTGTTGATACGCACGAGAACATCGCACGCAGTCTTCCTCTTGGCCACGTGGGTGGACCCGTGGGTGCACCAAAGCCACTCCCACTCGGCAATGGCAACCGACGACGCGAAGACAGCGTTCGGGTCTGTTTATGAAACGATGTTGGTGTAGAGAAATATGGCGGCACCTGTCATACTCACAAAGTACGCACTTTGTATTTCGCATGGCTCAGTGTGCCGAGTAGATCTTTCTGCTTGCCAGAGCTGCTGTGCTCGCGATACATCAGAGCATACTCCTCTTAGCTTGCACCAAGACCGCAGCTTGGTTTTCCACTCACGCAAGATATACGATCAGCCTAGAGTATCTGTACCTCTTTTCCTCACAGAGTCAACAGTGCGGGAGTGCGCTTGTGTGTGAATGCGTGGGTGTGGCCGTGTTTGTTGTGTCGGTTCCTTTCGACTTTTCGCCTGAGACAGTTCCTCCTTGTTGCTGTCTGCCTTGGGGGCGTGTTGGCCGTCTGCTTTCCTGCTGTTGCCCTCGCTGCTGCCCTCGCTGCGGGGTTCTTGCTTCCATCTTCGTGTAACACATGTCGTGATCCAGCCATGCACAGGGTCACGGTGACCATGCATGGAGTAGATGCACGGTGCTGTTCCGGAGTGGCTATGGGAGCCATGCATCGACGGCTGACCATATGCACGAGCAATGCATGCAAATTGCGTGCAAGCAGACATTGATTCTGATCGTATCCGTACGAGTCGTTGATTGAACGCTTATATAGGCTCTACAGATCGTAGTGTAATCACTCTTCTTCTGCTAAGACTCACGTGCAATCCATCCAACGGCGACACAGGCGCTATCACAAGCAGAGCCTGTATACCAGCACATGTATGTGATAGCACCGACCCCTGCGCACAGCTACGGCATGCACGGGATCCCACAGTGCCCTTAGGGCGGCGGACCGCTGGTTTACGACGGTCTGTACGATTGCGATAGAGTCCAGGGGAGATCTGCGGCGGCGGCTGAGCGTCCCGATGAGCGATTCACACCGCTCTAGCGTTTACCTGACCGTACAGAGACTAGGATACACAGATGCAGAAAGCTCCGGCTAGATTGCATTCTGTTAGTGTGCTGGTCTCGCGGAGAGGCCTACAGGTCTGCGTGTCCTGCAACATACGATGGTTGCAGGATGCCACCACGCCGTGAAGGTCCCACGGAGTCTCGCCAAGGATCTATCGGCTTTGACGGCGAGGATGGAGAAGAAGTTCGTCCTCGCCACCACACGCGCTCCACAGCGCGCCGCGAGCAGGCCGCGGAGGATCAGTTCATGACCTACGGGGGGATACATCACACATGTATGCTAACCTACGGGGGATAACACCGTGTTATGGTCATACAACGGCGGTGTTGAGTAAACACAGGTGCCCGGAGGCACGAGGAGCCCAGAGGCTCCACCCCTTGAGGAGCTCCACTACTGACTAGTACCGATGAGAGAGAGGCCATGGGCCAGATTCAATGCGTGAAAAAAAATAATCTCTGACGCACTCAGATCGTGTATGATAGAGAGATTGGGGTGCGGAGGCTGCACACTGACGAGGGTGGTGAGTTCAGCTCCACCCAGCTGGCTCAGTACTTTGCGTGGCGTAACATCGAGCGCACGTACACTGCCACGTGCCAGCATGAGTCCAATGGGATGGTGGAGAGAAAAATCGGTGTGCTGAACAGGATTGCGAGGGCAAGCCTGCTGCAAGCGGTTGTGCCTGCATTCCGGTGGCCAGAGGCGTACATGTGTGTGAATCATGCACACAACTTGATGCCTACCACAGCTCTAGAGGGTGTTAGGCGAAAGGAGGCCAAGCAAAAGCTAGAGGAGAGACATGTGGAGTGCAGGTATGAGTCGTGGTCAACAAATGAGACTGCGAAGGCTACGCAAGTGAAGTTCAGGCGAGCTCAGGCTCAGAGGATGAGTCTGCAGGCTCTGGCCGATGCGGGGGTGGCTTGGGGCAATGAGAAGTTCGTGGCCGTGTGTGTGATCAATTTGGATGTCAGAAGATAGTGCCGTATCTGTTATGGTTTAGGAATGTGAGTGAGGACACGTTCCATCTGATGGCCCCGGTGAAGCCTTTCGGGTGTCCGATGTATGTGTATGCCCGGAGAGAGTATTTCAGGCACCTGGACGAGAGAGGAGTGCTCGGTTTCTATATGGGACTGGGTGCTGGTCCTCACATGGACAGAGCTTACGTGAAGCGAGGGAATGGGGGAGCAATACGTATGTATAGGCATACAACTTCTCCACCAGCTCTGCTGAGAGAGTTTGCGAAACGTTTCCACATGTCCGAGCAAGCTACGGAGGATCCGGTCGTGTTGGAGAACTATGAGCTGGGAGAATTCGAGATCATGCCCGATGAGCATACTCGTGTAGTACCTGACGTTGGTCTCTTGCCCAACATGAAGAAATGGTTGAGATCAACTAGTGTTAGGGCAGTGCGACCACCAGCCAGTCGTGATCACATGATGCTAGAGAGGGGCAGAAATGTGCATTGGGCTGAGGGGGAGAATCCAGCGCTGGGGCACACACACTGCGATTCAGGCAGGCGTGTGCATCGGCGATTTGTGCCGGATGATGAGTTGCCTGAGGGTGAGCCGCGGTTCTTACCGCGTGCTTTAGGCTCTAATCTGATAGCTAGGCATGAGCGGTGGCACACGCCTGAGATCAGTGAGTCAGTGGTGACAGCTCGTTGCGCTTACACAGCCGAGGATTGTGTGAATAGGGTACCACACTGGGAGTACGATGCGGCTCAGCAGCCGTCTGGTCCGCAAAATGCTGAAAAAAGACCGAGAGATGTCATCCCTACGAGGGAGAGAGCAGTGTTGGACATGGGCGGATGCCGCATTGAGCCACAGGGTAGTGATAATGATGTGTCTGAGGGGGAGGAACAGCCAGATGCTGCAAGTGACTCGCCTTCACTGGCTGAGTCATCCTCAGAGGAGTCTGAGCCCCCAGAATCGCAGTCCAGATCGCACTCGCGTTCACCGCAGCGACTCCAACAGTCGATGGGCAGGGAGCCGAGTGAGCCACCCCCACCTGCGAAATCTGATAGCCACGGGAGGGTCGACCAAAGGCACGGGTCAGCAGTTTCAGGACGTACAACACGCTAGGAGCACGATCAGCCACGGCATGTGTGAAAGCGTGATGATCGCCTGGGCAAGGCAAGCTACGGCATGTGCCTGGTGGAGCAGAGGCAGGCGGAGCTGGCTCAGGGGGAGAATTAGCACCAAGTGCCGCAGGAGGCAGCGGAGAAAATTTGGGTCCACCACCAGAGGTGAGGGTTCAATGGGTTCCAAAGCCTTTCAACTTGATTCGCAGAACCTTAAGACCTGCTGTCCATGCTGTGGGGGTGACTAAGAGAGATGATGCAGCTGTTGACCGCATTGTCGTGATCCAGCCATGCACAGGACTACGGTGACCATGCATGGTGGCATACACAGGACTACGGTGACCATGTATGCGTGGATACACGGTGCTGATCCGGAGTGGCTATGGGGCAGCCATGCACCGATGGCTGACCATATGCACGAGCAATGCATGCAAGATTGCGTGCCAGCAGACATTGATTCTGATCGTATCCGTATGAGACGTTGAATGAACGCTTATATAGGCTCTACAGATCGTAGTGTAATCTCTCTCTCTTCTTTTCTCTACTGTCCGAAGTCTCATGTGCATTCATCCTCCACTGAAGGTACAGGCGCTGTCACGGACAGATACCTAAGACAGCAAGGTATGTGACAGCACCAAACCCTGCGCATGGCTACGACATGCACAGGATCCCACAGGCCTTAGGCCGCGGTCCACTGAATCACGACATGGTATCGGTGATGATTGTGGGTATTCTTGTGATGTCTATTAGCATGCGGTAGAGTCCAGGGGGAACCTGCGGTTACGGCTGCACACTCCGATGAGTGTGCTACACCGCTCTAGTGTATAGCCGACCGTAGAGAGACTAGAAAAGCTAATGCAGAATGCTACGGCGGAGCTGCATTATGCTTGTGTGCTGGTCTCGCAAAGAGGCCTACGGGTCTGCGTTTCCTGTGACATACGGTGGTCATGTTGCAGGACACCACCACTCCGAAACGATTCAATGGCATCTCGCCAAGAGTCTATTGGTTCTGACGGTGTGGAGGGAGCAGTTAACCTTCAGCACCATCGCACTCGCTCCACAGTGCGCCGCGAGCAGGCCGCGGAGGGTCAGTCCATGCCCCACGGGGAAGGACAAGACGCTGGGACCTACGGGTATCTCAGTGTTAACCCTCTGCAGGCCGCCATGCCGAGCAACGCTGATCCTACGGGGAATGCGGGTGCTCAGGCAGCGGTGCACAGAGCGCAGGAAGTGCCACACGTTGCCCAGACAGCATGGGCAGCGCAACAGATACCACCTCCGATACCGCAGCCTTCGCAGGCTGCGATGTCATCCGGGGCGGCAGCAACAGCCGGGTCAATCGATGTTGCAACTCTCGCGAGTGCGCTATTGCTCGTAATGCCTAAGACCATGCCGGAAAAATCTCTAGTAGAAAAGCATAAATTCCCGGTATGGAACCACAAATATGATCACTTTCGGGTGTTCAAGAAAGAGGTAGAGAGTTGGGCAAACATGGTGGGAGAAAATAGCCTGCTAGTGAATGATCCACTGGCTCAGAATAGCCAGGCTCATGAGTCGGTGAAGCATTGGCTATTTATAACATTACCAAAGGAGGATAGGGATTTTGTGTCAGACTGCAGCTTTGTCCACGAGATGTGGGCACTGCTGCATGCCAAGTACATGCCTTCTGTCAAGGTAGAAATACAAAAGCTATACCAGCAGCTCAGTGGTGCCAGACAGGCGGGACAGCCACTAGAGAAACATCTCAACGAGGTAGTTGGTATAGTGAACCAGATGAGGGGTCTGGGAGAATCTGTGCCTGATCAGCTATACCGCTCTAGGCTCCTGGCAGTAGACAGGGGGTATGCACTGCTGCAGCCGATGCTGCAGCAACTGCCAGTGCAGCAGATAGTGTCTACGCTGCTAACGCATGCTCGGAATAGCAGCCAGTCTGCCCCATCGCGATTCCCAAGGGATGATCGCGGTGGTCAGCAGAGATTTGGGGGACAAGGGTATCGTGGTGGACGCCACGGTGGTCGCCATGGTACACCCCCACAGGTTGCCGCAGTGGGAGCAAGGGGAGCAGATAAGCGCAAGTGCTTCAACTGTGATAAGCCTGGCCATCTGCAGAAAGATTGCCCTTTGCTCTCCGCAGAGGTCAAGCAGTTCCTACAGAAGCAAGCAGCTGCAGGGCGAGGCCGTGGCAAAGGCCGTGGGGGCCCTCAGGTGGCTGTAGTTGACCTAGCGGAACTGCGAGCTGAGTGTGCTGATGGGCCATCGCCCAACATGCCATACACGTTTCTGGTGGATAGCGGATCTGATCTGAATATTTGCTTTGATTATAGCATGTTCAGTGAGATCAAGCCACCGGATATCACAGAGTGCCAGCCTTTAGACCAGGGCAGGCTCAAGATATATGGCATGGGCACTATCAGGGCGAATGTGGGGAAGTACGTGACAGTACAGGGCGAGCTGGTGCCTGTGGACATTGAGCTAGATCATGTTTACTGCGTGCCAGCCAGCCCGATAAACATCCTATCAACGACTGTGCTGAAGCGGTCGAACATATACTTGCACACAGGCAAGGCAAATACAGTAGAAATGCCTGGCTTCTATGACCAAGCCCAGACATTCGTGGGCAACTGTGAGCAGGGAGTTGATAGTGAGGACAACCCCACACTTAGCTGGTATTGCGGGACAGGCAGACAAATGTGGGAGCTGCGTCCTGTAGATTCAGGGACAGACTGGACCAGTGCTAACAATCTTTTCCATAGAAATAGGAAATGAGTTGGTGAGCAGGCGAGAGTCGCTGCAGTAGATGGTGTACCCATTGGTCAGAGATCTTCTTTCCAACTCGACCCAGCATTCCTGGTGCACATCTCTTTTCACCATGCTGGCAACCGGAATCTCAAACTGATGACAGATAATCCATACCTGTATGACCTCAAGCTGCCTAAACCTACGGGAGTAGCACTTGAGTGTCATGGTTGCCACGTGGCGGAACAGAGAAGTGGTGACAGAGCACAGCATGGGGGCAAAGTGAAAGAGAATGCCACGTATGCTGGAGAAGTGCTGTATGCGGATCTGGCTGGACAGATTAAGCCAGTAGGCATAGGAGGAATGAACTACATCCTGGTAGTAGTGGATGAGTACAGCAGGTACTCAAATTTGATCCCGCTGAAGTCGAAGAGCGGTGCTGCGGAAATGATATGCCTTCTGATAGAACGTATCCGCACTCAGATTGTCTATGACAAGGAGGTAGGGGTGCGGACGCTGCACACGGACCAAGGAGGTGAGTTCAGCTCAAGTCAGCTGGCTCAGTACCTTGAGTGGCGAGGGATAGTGCACACGTTCACTGACACCGCCCAACATGAGTCAAATGGGTTGGTAGAACGAAAGATCGGTGTGCTGAACACGTCAGTGCGGGCGAGTCTGCTGCAGGCGGCAGTGCCTGCATTCCTGTGGCCGGAGGCATACATGTGCGTGAACCATGCACACAACCTGACGCCGAGCACAGCACTGGAGGGTGTGAGGCGGAAGGAGCCGAAGCAGAAGCTGGAGGACAGGCTTGTTGCCACCAGCTCTGAGCCATGGTCCACGAATGAGCAGCAGCGGGCTAAGCAGCTGAGAGTCAGGAAGGCTGCAGCACATGCGCTGAGCCTGAATGAGCTGTGTGAGAAGCTGATTGCCAGGAGAGAATTGGCATTTGTGGCACAGCATATGAGAAATGTGAATGTCAGAGAGATTGTGCCATACTTGTTGTGGTTTAGGAAGGTCAAAGAAGATGAATTCCGTCTCGTGGTGGCACAGGTGAAGCCTTTCGGGTGTCCGATGAATGTGTATCCAAGGAGGGAGCACTTCAGGCACCTGGAAGCGCGAGGAATCCTCGGTGCCTATTTGGGACCGGGCGGAGGTCCTCACATGGACAGGGTTTACGTGAAGCGTGGGAATGGGGGAGCAGTGCGGATGTACCGGCACACGGCTGCTCCACCTGCTCTAGTGAAGGATTTCGTGCAGCGATTTCACATGGCTGGGGAGGCTACGGCGGACCCAGTTGTGCTAGAGAACTATGAGCAGGGTGAGTTGGAGATCCTACCCGATCAGTATACCAGTGTAGTGCGAGAGGCTGAGTTCTTGCCCAACATGAAGAAGTGGGTGAAGAGCACTAGTGTGCGGGCAGTGCGTCCACCAGCCAGTCGTGAACACATGATGCCAGAGAGGGGCAGAAATGTGGATTGGGCTGAGGGGGAGCATCCGGGTCTAGGCCATCAACACTGGGAACCAGGCAGAACGCTGCATAGGCGTTTCAAACCGCAAGACAAGCTACCTGAGGGTGAGCCTGAGTTCTCTCCTAGAGTGTTGGGTGCAAAGCTGCTAGCGCGACATGAGCGCTGGCACACACCAGAGATCAGTGAGGCAGTGGTTGCAGCGCGCTGCGATCATGCAGCGGCTGACCTTGCTGCAGCAGTGGCCCACTGGGACTATGATGCAGCAAACCAGCCGTCTGGGCCTCTACACCATGAGTTTAGGCCTGCAGAGACGATCCCTACGAGGGATAGAGCTGTGCTGCACATAGGGGACTTCGGACGGGCGCTGCTGCCGGGCCTTCTTGTCCCCACAGATGGCCTGCCGGCGCTGCCAGGCCATCGCGCATAGGCTAACGTCGCCCACCCCCCCCCCCCCCCCCCGCCCATCTCGCCCCGAGAGCCCCCCCCTTCCACCCATTTCACCCTGCAGCCCCCTCACCCCCCCCCTCCCCCCCGCACCCGATCCCTCCCTCTTCCCTCCCTCCCTCTTCCCTCCTCCCAGCGCACGTCCGCCGTTTCTCCTCTGCGCCCCTCCCTGGACACCGCTCGGGCTGCCGGCCTGGCTGAGGCTATGGCTCCTGGGACCGGTGCCTCGCGGCCTCGGACATCGCCGTAGCGCGCGCTGTCGCGCCCGTGCAGACTGCTCGTGTCGCGCCGACGACAGCTTGTGGGCCCGGCGAGTGCTGGCTGTGTGTTTGGTGTGCGCGTGGCCTGCGTGGTACTGCGTGGTGTGTGCGTGTCTGCTTTCGCGCTGGCGATAGTTCGTTCTGGCATTTGCTCGTGCGGCGCGTGACCTTGGTGTTTGCGGTGCCCGGTCTGTCTGTTTGCTTGTTGCCTGGTCTGTTGCCTCGGCGCTGCTGAGTCCTAGATCTATCACTGTGTAACACATAGGGGACTGTGATATCTATCCACTCCCAACTGATGAGGAAGTGAGTGATACTGAGTCTTGTGATGAAGGTGAGGATGACTCTGAGTTTGAGTCTAGATTCCGCTCATGCTCAGCGGAGCCAGTCCAACGGTCGATGAGCAAGGAGCTGAGTGAGCCACCCCCACCTGTGCGAGCTGACGGTCACGGCGGCGGCCGAAGTCACCGCGGGTCCACGGTGTCAGGGCGTGATGACCGTGACAGATATGACGAGCCAAGGCATATATCTGGGTCTGAGGGCCAGAGGCAAGGCCAGCTACGGCATGTGCCTAGCGGAATAGCGACAGGCGGTGATGGCTCAGGGGGAGAGTCAGCACCAAGCGCCGCGAGGGGCAGCGGAGAACGTCCGGATCCGCCACATGAGGTGAGGGTTCGATGGGTTCCAAAGCCTTTTCACTTGATTCGCAAAGTCTTAAGACCTGCTGTCCATGCTGTGGGAGCAATTGTGAGTGATGCTGCTGTTGTGCGCATTTCCCCGGAGGAAGCACGTGAGCATGTGAGTGATGCTGCGAGACCCACAGTAATGAATGATGATGAGAATGACGTCGGTGACTGGGCTGAAGGAGTGTTGGCGACGGCTGACAGTGTGCCTCCTGATGCAGAAAAGACGACGGGACAGAAGGTGACTCCAAACGGTGGCCCTGCTGCCAGCCTTTGTGAGTCCAGGCGTGCAGCTACCGTGAGGAAGAGGGTCGAGGCCGTAGTAGATGATCCAACGGTGCAGCAGGCCATGCGAGGCGCTCACCGTGAGAAGTGGATCACGGCAATGCTCAATGAGCTGACCTCCTTAAGAGAACATGATGTGTTTGAGCTGGTTCATTGCCCAACAGCAGTGAAGCCTGTGACAGGCAAGTGTGTGCTTAAGATCAAGCGAGGAGCACAGGGTGAAATTGAGCGTTTCAAGGCCAGATATGTAGCCAGGGGATTTACGCAAGTGGAGGGCGTAGATTTCTTTGAGACATGGGCACCTGTGGGCAATTATGCTACCTTCAGGGCTCTGTTATCAATCTGTGCAGTAGAGGATCTAGAGACGAGGCATATAGACATTAAATGTGCTTTCCTGAATGGTGTTCTGGAGGAGGAAGTGTATGTGGCACAACCTTAGGTACTGGACGATGGGTCTGGTATGGTGTGGCGTCTGAAGAAGGCGTTGTATGGTCTGAAGCAAGCTGCCAGGGAGTGGCACAAAGCGCTTGCAGAACTCTTATTGAGTATGGGTTTCGTGAGATCAGCCAGTGACCTTGCACTGTTCATTTGAAAAGTAGGACGTTGTCGGTATTTTCCTGTGGGTCGATGATCTGTTGATTTTCGGTCTCAGAGAGCAGATGGATGATGCCATCAGAAAGATCCTTGAGGCATTTGAGGGTCGTGACCTGGGGGAGCTGGGATATGTGCTGGGCATGGAGGTCATACGTGATCAAGCTGCTCGCACTATCACCATCACACACAGAAAGAGCATCAGGGACATGCTAGAGAGATTTGGCATGAATGAGTGCAGACGGGCGCCAACTCCGTTGGTACCAAAGCAGAAAAATGTTAGCCTGAAGGAAGATCCTAGCCAGGAGAAGGCTACAGGCACAGAGCATAAGAGGTTTATGCAAGCCGTAGGAAGCATCCAGTATGTGGCAGTTGTGTCGCGTCCAGACATTGCGTTTCCGGCTAATGTCCTGGCCAGGCATATGGCTGGGAGTGCTAAATGTCATTGGAATGGTGTCCTTCACATACTGAGATACCTGCGAGGGACCATAAACTTTGGCTTGACCTTTAGTGGCTCCGATGGGGGATGTGAGGTGTTGGAAGCATTTACGGATGCTGACTTCGCCAATGGTGCTTGCTTGAAGAGCGTGTCAGGAGTAGTAGTCCGGATGCATGGGAACTGTGTGTTCTGGCGTTCGAAGAGGCAGACTATTGTGGCTGGTGATACAACTGAGGCAGAGCTCATTGCTATCAGTTCAGCAGCCAATGAGGTGATGTGGGCAAAGCAGTTGTGCACTGATCTTGGTTTGTCGGCTGTGAAGCCAACGCTGTGGGGTGACAACAAGAGTGCCAACTTGCTAGCAGTGAACCCCATCTCTAGTGACCGCTCCAAGCACATCAGGGTCAGGGACCTGAGGGTCCGAGAGCTCGTAGAACTCGACGAGTTGACTATCAGCTGGGTTAGCACGGTAGACATGCTAGCTGATATGTTCACAAAGGTGTTGGCAGGACCAGCACTGGCAAAATTTAGACATAGACTGCAGCTTGCGGTAGTACAAGCTTAGTCTAGGGGGAGTGTCGTGATCCAGCCATGCACAGGACTACAGTGACCATGCATGGTGGCATGCACAGGTCTACGGTGACCATGTATGCGTGGATACACGGTGCTGATCCGGAGTGGCTATGGGGCAGCCATGCACCAATGGCTGACCATATGCACGAGCAATGCATGCAGATTGCGTGCCAGCAGACATTGATTCTGATCGTATCCGTATGAGTCGTTTAGAGAACGCTTATATAGGCTCTGTCGATCGTAGTGTAATCACTCTTCTCTACTGTCCGAAGTCTCACGTGCATTCATCCTCCACTGAAGGTACAGGCGCTGTCACGGACAGATACCTAAGACAGCAAGGTATGTGACAGCACCAACACCTGCGCATGGCTACGACATGCACAGATCCCACAGGCCTTAGGCCGCGGTCCACCGAATTACAACACCATGCACCGATGGCTGACCATATGCACGAGCAATGCATGCAGATTGCGTGCAAGCAGACATGGATTCTGATCGTATCCGTATGAGCCTGTGATACAATAAGGTGTGTCAGCTATGCGTCAGACTGTTGTCTGGTCTACTCCACACTAGCTGCACCTGCATCACATCCACTGAATGCAGCATGCACCACCCACGCTAGCTCACATAGGCACAGACCAAAAACACATGCATGGGTCAGGGTTGGGCAGCTCACCTGTGCACTGGTCAACGCAGACATCTGTTAAGTCACGATGTCTGCATTGACCTTGCACAACGCTTATATACCCTTCACCAGCAGATCACTGTAGCATATTGCTCTATGTTGGATGTCCCTCACACAAGATCTGCCTGGTACTGCGTGGTGTGTGCGTGTCTGCTTTCGCGATGGCGTTTGTTTGTTCTGGCATTTGCTGGTGCGGCGCGTGGCCTTGGTGCTTGCGGCGGCCGGTCTGTCTGTTTGCTTGTTGCCTGGTCTGTTGCCTCGGCGCTGCTGAGTGTCGTGATCCAGCCATGCACAGGACTACGGTGACCATGCATGGAGTGGATGCACGGTGCTGATCCGGAGTGGCTATGGGACGCCATGCACCGATGGCTTACCATATGCACGAGCAATGCATGCTAGATTGCGTGCCGCAGACAATGATTCTGATCGTATCCGTATGAGACGTTTGGTTGAACGCTTATATAGGCTCTACTGATCAAAGTGTAATCACTCAACTCTGCCAAAGACTCACGTGCTATAATCCAAGACTGAGAGCGCACTGTCACAGCGGAGGCCTGCACACCAGCCAGGTATGTGACAGCGCGACCCCCTGCGCACGGCTACGCCATGCTTAGATCCCACAGTGCCTTCGGGCTACGGTCTACTGAATTACGACATGGTATCGGTGATGATTGTGGGTATTCTAGCAATGTGTGTATGCTTGCGATAGAGTCCAGGGGTCTACGGCTACGGCTGAGCGTCCCGATGAGCGATTCACACCGCTCTAGCGTTTAGCTGTAGAGTCCGTAGAGAGACTAGAGTACACAGATGCATAACGCTACGGCTGGACTGCATTCTGTTAGGGTACTGGTCTCGCAGAAAGGCCTACGGGTCTGCGTGTCCTGCGACGCACGATGGTCGTGTTGCAGGATGCCACCACGCCGAGAAGTTCCAGTGGCATCTCGCCAGGGATCTATTGGCTCTGACGGCGAGGATGGAGAAGAAGTTCGTCCTCGCCATCACACACGTTCCACAGCGCGCCGCGAGCAGGCCGCGGAGGACCAGTTCGTGACCTACGGGGAAGAACAGCGCGTTGGGACCTACGGGTATCCCAATGCAGGTCCTCTGCAGGCGGCATTGCCGGGAAATGCTGATCCTACGGGGGAAGCAGGAGCTCAGGCTGCGGCGCAAGGAACACAGCCAGCACATTGTCGTAATTCAGTAGACCGTAGCCCGTAGGCACTGTGGGATCTAAGCATGGCGTAGCCGTGCGCAGGGGGTCGCGCTGTCACATACCTGGCTGGTGTACAGGCCTCCGCTGTGACAGTGCGCTCTCAGTCTTGGATTATAGCACGTGAGTCTTTGGCAGAGTAGAGTGATTACACTTTGATCAGTAGAGCCTATATAAGCGTTCAACCAAACGTCTCATACGGATACGATCAGAATCATTGTCTGCGGCACGCAATCTAGCATGCATTGCTCGTGCATATGGTAAGCCATCGGTGCATGGCGTCCCATAGCCACTCCGGATCAGCACCGTGCATCCACTCCATGCATGGTCACCGTAGTCCTGTGCATGGCTGGATCACGACACACATCTCGCAGCGCCAGCTGCGTGGATGACCCAACAGATACCGCCTCCGATACCGCAGCCTTCGCAGGCTGCGATGTCATCAGGAGTACCAGCTACGGCTGGATCTATTGACGTAAGCACGCTGGCGCAAGCGCTGTCGCTTGCCATGCCCAGGCCAGTACCGGGGAAATCTCTAGTAGAGAAGAACAGATTCCCGGTGTGGCACTATAAGACTGATCACTTCCGAATATTTAAGAAGGAGGTAGAGAGCTGGGCAAAGATGGTGGGTGAGAGTAGCCTGCTAGTCAATGATCCGCTTGCTCAGAGCAGCCAGGCTCATGAGCAAGTCATGCACTGGTTGTTCACCACACTGCCAAAGGAGGATAGAGACTTTGTGGCAGACTGTAGTTTCGTCCATGAGGTCTGGTCGTTGCTGCATGCTAAGTATATGCCATCAGTGGAAGTAGAAATACAGAAGCTGTATCACCAGCTCAGCAGTACCCAGCAGGCTGGTAAGCCACTGGAGAAGCATGTGAATGAGGTGGTGGGCATAGTGAACCAGATGAGAGGACTGGGTAAGACTGTGTCTGATCAGTTGTACAGATCACGGTTGCTGGCAGTAGACAGAGAGTACAGCCTGTTGCAGCCCATGCTGCAGGCCATGCCAGTGCAGCAGATAGTGTCTACGCTGTTGACACATGCCCAGACAAACAGCAAGCAGGGTCCATCGCGATTCCCACGGGACGATCGCGGTGGACAACAGCGCCATGGGGGACGTGGGTACCGAGGTGGACGCTACGGTGGTCGCCAAGGTTCACCCCCACAGGTAGCAGCTGTGGGAGCAGGGGCAGCAGGGGGGGCAGAAAAGAGAAAATGCTTCAACTGTGATAAGCCTGGACATGTGCAAAAGGATTGTCCATTGCTCTCCGCAGAGGTCAAACAATTCCTGCAGAAGCAAGCAGCTGCAGGGCGAGGCCGTGGCAGAGGCCGCGGTGGCCCTCAGGTAGCTGTAGTTGACCTAGATAAGCTGCGAGCTGACTGTGCTGATGGGCCGTCTCCCAACATGCCGTACACTTTCCTAATAGATAGTGGCTCAGACATAAACATATGCTTTGACTATGATATGTTTTGCGAGATCAAGCCACCAGATATGCCGCAGTGTTAGCCTCTTGACCAGGGCAGGCTAGACATGTATTGTGTGGGCACGATCAGAGCTAATCTGGGAGAGTATGTGAGTGCACAGGGCACTATCACACCAGTAGACATAGAGTTGACCAACGTCTACTGGGTGCCGGCCAGTCCCATCAACATCCTTTCAACAAAGGAGTTGAAAAAGTCTGAGATATACTTGCATACGGGCAAGCATGCAAACCGGGTAGTGATGCCTGGGTTTCATGACCAGAGCTATGGGTTCCACAGGAACTGTGAGCAGGGTGAGGATGAGGATGGGAAACCTACTCTGACATGATTCTGTGGGAAAGGCAGGCTGATATGGCAAATGCGGCCGGTAGATAGAGGAGCAGCCTGGACAAGTGCGAATAACTTGTTTCATAGGAATGGGAAATGGGTACGTGAGCAGCAGCAAGTTGCTGCAGTGACCGGTGTACCAAATGAACAAGGTTATTCCTTCCAGGTTGACCCATCATTCCTAGTGCATATCGCTTTTCACCATGCTGGCAATCGGGTACTCCAGTTGATGAGAGACAACCCACAACTGTATGACCTGAAGATGCTGAAACCTACGGGGGTAGCGCTTCAGTGTCATGGTTGCCACGTGGCTGAACAGAGAAGTGGCGATAGAGCACAGCACGGGGGCAAGGTGACTGAGAATGCCACCTATGCTGGAGAAGTGTTGCATGCTGATCTAGCAGGGCAGATCAAGCCAGTAGGAATCGGGGGTATGAACCACATCCTGGTAGTGGTGGATGAGTACTCCCGGTACTCCCATGTGATTCCGTTGAAGTCCAAGAGTGGGGCTGCGGAAATGATATGCCTACTGATTGAGCGAATCCGCACTCAGATCGTGTATGATAGAGAGGTTGGGGTGCGGAGGCTGCACACTGACCAGGGTGGTGAGTTCAGCTCTAACCAGCTGGCTCAGTACCTCGCGTGGCGTGGCATTGAGCACACGTACACTGCCACGTGCCAGCATGAGTCCAACGGAATGGTGGAGAGAAAGATCGGTGTGCTGAACAGGAGTGTGAGGGCAAGCCTGCTGCAAGCAGCTGTGCCTGCATTTCTGTGGCCAGAGGCGTATATGTGTGTGAACCATGCACATAACCTGACGCCTAGCACAGCTCTAGAGGGTGTTAGGCGGAAGGAGGCCAAGCAGAAACTGGAGGAGAGACATGTGCAGACTAGTCGTGACCCGTGGTCAACGAATGAGGCTGTGAGAGCTGCACAGTTGCAGACGAGGAGAGCTCAGGCTCAGCAGATGAGTCTGCAGGCTCTGGCTGATGAGGGTATGGCCAGGGGCGATGGGAAGTTTGTCGCCCAGTGTGTGAAGAATGTTGATGTCAGACAGATTGTGCCATATCTGTTATGGTTCAGGAATGTGAGTGAGGACACGTTCCATCTGGTGGTGGCCCAGCTGAAGCCTTTCGGGTGTCCGATGTATGTATATGCCCGGAGAGAGGACTTCAGACACCTGGATGAGAGAGGAGTGCTCGGTTTCTATATGGGACCGGGTGCTGGTCCTCACATGGACAGAGCTTACGTGAAGCGAGGGAATGGGGGAGCAGTGCGTATGTATAGGCATACGGCTTCTCCACCAGCTCTGCTGAGAGAGTTCGCGAAACGTTTCCACATGTCGGAGCAAGCTACGGTGGATCCGGTCATGTTGGTGAACTACGAGCTGGGGGAATTCGAGATCATGCCCGATGAGCATACTCGTGTAGTACCTGACGTTGGTTTCTTGCCCAACATGCAGAAATGGTTGAGATCAACTAGTGTTAGGGCAGTGCGACCACCAGCCAGTCGTGATCACATGATGCCAGAGAGGGGCAGAAATGTGGATTGGGCTGAGGGGGAGCATCCAGCGCTTGGGCACACACACTGGGAACCAGGCAGGTAGTTGCATCGGCGCTATGTGCCGGATGATGAGTTGCCTGAGGGTGAGCCGCCGTTTTCACCGCGGGTTTTAGGCTCTGAGCTGATAGCCAGGCATGAGCGGTGGCACACGCCTGAGATCAGTGAGGCAGTGGTGACAGCGCGTTGCGCTTACACGGCCGAGGACTGTGTGAACAGGGTACCACACTGGGAGTATGATGCGGTTCAGCAACCATCCGGTCCGCACAATGCTGAGATGCGACCGAGAGATGTGATCCCTACGCGGGATAGAGCAGTGCTGGATTTGAGTGGCTGCCGCATTGAGCCACAGGGTAGTGAGAATGATGAGTTTGAGGGGGAGGAACAGCCAGGGGCTGCCAGTGACTCGGCTGAGTCATTCTCAGGGGCATCTGAGCCCTCAGCATCTCGGTCTCGATCGCGCTCGCGTTCACCGCAGCGAGTCCAACGGTCGATGGGCAAGGCGCCGAGTGAGCCACCCCCACCTGCGAAACCTGATAGCCACGGGAGGTACGACCGAAGGCAAGGGTAGGCGGTGTCAAAACGTGCAGTACGCTGGGAGCATGATGAGCCACGGCATATGCCACAGCGTGTTGATAGTCAGGGGCACGGTAAGCTACGGCATGTGCCTAGTGGAGCAGAGGCAGGCGGAGCTGGCTCAGGGGGAGAGTTAGCACCAAGTGCCGCAGGAGGCAGCGGAGAACATCTGGATCCACCACAAGAGGTGAGGGTTCGATGGGTTCCAAAACCTTTCAAATTGATTCGCAAAACCTTAAGACCTGCTGTCCATGCTGTGGGAGTGAATGAAAGTGAGAATGCTGCTGTTGAGCGCATTTCCCCGGATGATGCACGTGAGCATGATGATGCTGGGAGCTCCACAGTAGTCCATATGGAGAGTGACGTCGGTGATCTGGCGGATGGAGTGTTTGCTACGGCTGACAGTGTGACTCCTGATGCAGAGAACATGACGGGGCAGGAGGTGATTCCGAGCAGTGGCAAGACTGCTAGCCGCAGTGAGTCCCGGCGTGCAGCTGCTGCGAGGAAGAAGGTCAAAGCTGTGCTGGACGATCCAACGGTGAAGCAAGCCATGAGAGGCTGCCATCGTGAGCAGTGGATCATAGCAATGCTTGATGAGTTGACCTCCTTAAGGGAACATGATGTGTTCGAGTTAGTCAGGTGCCCAGCAGGAGTGAAGCCTGTGACAGGCAAGTGGGTGCTTAAGATTAAGCGAGGAGCACAGGGTGAGATTGAGCGATTCAAGGCTAGATATGTAGCCAGGGGATTTACGCAAGTTGAAGGCGTAGATTTCTTTGAGACGTGGGCGCCTGTGGGTAGCTATGCTACTTTCAGGGCTCTGTTGTCTGTCTGTGCTGTAGAGGATCTGGAGACGAGACACATAGACATTAAATGTGCTTTCCTGAATGGTGTTCTGGAGGAGGAAGTGTATGTGGCACAACCTCCTGTACTGGATGATGGGTCTGGTATGGTGTGGCGTCTGAACAAGGCGTTGTATGGTCTGAAGCAAGCTGCCAGGGAGTGGCATAAGGCGCTTGCAGAACTCTTGCTGAGAATGGGTTTTGTGAGATCAGCCAGTGACCCCGCACTGTTTATTTGCAAAGTAGGACGATGTCTTATTTTCTTATGGGTCGATGATCTGTTGATCTTCGGTCGTAAGGAGCAGATGGATGATGCCATCAGCAAGATCCTTGAGGCATTTGAGGGTCGTGACCTGGGGGAGCTGGGATATGTGCTGGGTATGGAGGTCATACGTGATCGGTCTGCTCGCACTATCACCATCACGCACAGAAAGAACATCAGGGACATGCTGGAAAGGTTCAGTATGAGTGAGTGCAGAAAGGCACCAACGCCGTTGGTACCAAAGCAGAAAGTGTTTAGTCTGAAGGATGATCCTAGCCAGGAGAAGGCTACTGTCGCAGAGCATAAGAGGTTTATGCAAGCCGTAGGAAGCATCCAGTATGTGGCTGCTGTGTCGCGTCCTGATATTTCCTTTCCGGCTAATGTCTTGGCCAGGCATATGGCTGGGAGTGCGAAGTGTCATTGGGCTGCTGTCCAGCATGTACTGAGATACCTGCGAGGGACCATAGATCTTGGCTTGACATTTAGTGGCTCCAATGAGGGAAGTGAGGTGTTGGAAGCATTTACGGATGCTGACTTCGCCAATGGTGCTTGCTTGAAGAGCGTGTCAGGAGTGATAGTCCGGATGCATGGGAACTGTGTGTTCTGGCGTTCGAAGAGACAGACTATTGTGGCTGGTGATACAACTGAGGCAGAGCTCATTGCTATGAGTTCAGCAGCCAATGAGGTGATGTGGGCTAAGCAGTTGTGCACTGATCTTGGTTTGTCGGCTGTGAAGCCAACTCTGTGGGGTGACAACAAGAGTGCCAACTTGCTAGCTGTGAACCCCATCTCTAGTGACCGCTCCAAGCACATCAGGGTCAGGGACCTGAGGGTCCGCGAGTTCGTAGAACTCGAAGAATTGACTATCAGCTGGGTTAGCACGGTAGACATGCTAGCTGATATGTTTACGAAAGTGTTGGCGGGACCAGCACTAGCAAAATTTAGAGATAGACTACAGCTTGCGGTAGTACAAGCCTAGTCTAGGGGGAGTGTCGTGATCCAGCCATGCACAGGACTACGGTGACCATGCATGGAGTGGATGCACGGTGCTGATCTGGAGTGGCTATGGGACGCCATGCACCGATGGCTTACCATATGCACGAGCAATGCATGCTAGATTGCGTGCCGCAGACAATGATTCTGATCGTATCCGTATGAGACGTTTGGTTGAACGCTTATATAGGCTCTACTGATCAAAGTGTAATCACTCTACTCTGCCAAAGACTCACGTGCTATAATCCAAGACTGAGAGCGCACTGTCACAGCGGAGGCCTGTACACCAGCCAGGTATGTGACAGCGCGACCCCCTGCGCACGGCTACGCCATGCTTAGATCCCACAGTGCCTTCGGGCTACGATCTACTGAATTACGACACTGAGTCCTAGATCTATCACTGTGTAACACACAAGATCTGCCCCCGCTACACCGGCATTCAGATTCCACTCCCATGGCACCTATGCTCTGGTCCACACAGCATGTCGCATCAAAAGCGACCATAATGTGATGCACACGTGCAGCAACATGGTGCCTGCAGAGTCGCAGCATAACTACCTGCCACCACACAACAAGTGCATCACCATGAGATCCAGAAAAGGACTAATAACTGTACTGTCACAGTTGAGATGCCTCTAGACACAATGGCCATGCATACATAGCCTGGGCAATGCATGCATGACCCATGCACACAATCTAAGTGCATGTCCACCAAAACACGGCATGATCATTCTTATTGACCTAGAATCACTCAGTCATCACAGAGCCGTTGATTGAACGCTTGTATAGGCTCAACAGATCGTAGTGTAATCACTCTTCTACTGCTAAAGACTCACGTGCAATCCATCCGACGGAGACACTCGAGCTGTCACCGGCAGATACCTATACACCAGCTCAAGAGATACGTGACAGATGTATGCTCCACAAGGTGGTAGAACACGGAGGCACGATTCATGGCAATGCACCAAAAATCATTCACCATGGCCGAGCGCCGTACACAGCCAGAAACACATCAGCTTCTGTGTTGCGCTAAAATTCCCTCGACACACTCTTACACGCTATTCTCCAGTGCTGCTCACAGCACGGCTCACAACACACTCAGAACTGCTCCACCAGGACATCCAGGCCCGGCATGAAGTGCTTGCGGGTCACACGCGCAATGGCCGACAGCGACTGAGCATACATGTTGGCATTCCCCCTCTGCAACGTACAATACAACTTCTTGTACGTGTGTTCATGACAAACACCGACTTGGAGATCCGCCCCGACATGGCAGCGGTGTCCCCAAGCCTTTTCACATACTCAATCGCTTTCTGGCCCAGCCGCCCATACGACTCTACCGCAAAAGGAAAGAACTCATACTGCGGAGCCTCTACAAACGCCAGCCAATCACGCTCCTTGCCCTGCTCAGCAAGGTTGGCCGTATAACCAGGCGTGTAAGCCGCCTTGGGATACACATGCTTCATACCCGTGTGTACGATGGTCACGTCAACCATAACATGCTCGCCCTTCACATCGATGGCCAGCATGTCTGCCCTGTGCAGGCCCTCAGCACCACCCGTAGCGCGCGCCCCCCGGAGGTGGCGGTACGGCGGCTCAGTATACACCAGCTAGGTATGTGACAGCACCATCCCCTGCGCATAGCTACGGCATGCACGGGATCCCACAGTGCTCTTAGGGCTGCGGTGCACTGGTTTACGACAACACAGAGTCATCTGGCTGACTTCCAGCAGATGCCATGTGCAAAGAACAGATCATGTGGCGGGCCCAACCCCAAAAACCGGCAGCACACCCGCGTGTGTGTGGCTTGAGCAAGTCCCAGCTTCTTGTTCCAATTCAGCTTAAGAGGGCGTGCACAGCCGACTGATCTGCTCACATGGTTGACTCACTGCGAACACCGTTGTGTGTGCAAATAGCTATCCAACTTGCATTTTTCGGATGGGGTTTTCGGGTCCACCAGTTATGCTCTTGTTACATGCATGAAATCATACGGCAAGGATAGAGGCGGGCCATGAATGTGAATTCATGAGAAAGTTTGACGTGAAGAGCTGTGTTACACGGAGATGAACGCAATAGTCCGGCAGCGAGGGCAACAGAAGGAAAGTAGACGGCCAAAACACCCGAAAGTAGACACCAGCAAAAAGCAATCACTCTCCCAGGCGAAAAAGCCACAACGAACCGACACAGCCGACACAACCACACCCACGCACCCACACGCACGCGCAGTCCCGCACCCCTCCACTACGGCACCCGCGCCACAACCGCACACAGCAACAACCACCACCGCACTACTGCCCACCCCAGCAAAACCAGCCACCACCGACCCCCCAACAGCAGCACCCCCACTCCATCCTGCCCCACTGGAGCATTCCATCACGGGCCCCCCGCACATGAGAGCCCGGGGGCGCACGCCCCCCACAGTGCAAGGCGTACCAGCCCTCCCCCTCCGGCCGCCCGACAGGGGCCTCAGGGCGGGGCGCGAAGAGCTGTGTGAGCACGGCGTCATAATTGGGACTGAAAGATGCGCCTGGTTCGAGATGCGCCGATTCCTATACATTGTGGGCGTGTTCGATTTCACTGCGAATACTCAATTGATGCATTCTGTGGTGCCCTTGAGGTCCAATTGAACACAAATCACTAACAACCAATCATCTCAGGTAAGCAATGCTCCTTGGACGACCAATTTCCATCTGCTCTCATGGTCTGCAACCTGCAGTATACTGGGCCCGTGGCCTAGCCCAACACTTCATGTCCATCTGCCTATATATATGGCTCCCTTCCTGAAGTGCATTACCTCGATGCTTGATCATTGTTGAGCAGTAGCGCCTCAGAAGCTGCAAACCTCCCTCTAATTCCATTTTTCGTGCATCACCACCCCCAAGTTCGCGACTGGTTGACGCTTTTACTCGCAGAAAGCTGCTTGGCACTCAGTTTTACAATTCAGCAGCATTTACAGGAACGGAATTACAAATAAATGCGATCCCACCGTGCGTGGAGAGAATGATGCCATGTTATACGACATGGGCAGTGGCGGCAACCATGGCGACGCGTCATGCACATGGCATGCTTCTTTCGAGCGTCCCGGGTGTGGTCGCTAAGAGCTGCAGCTAGCGCTACACTACACTGGCCGTGACCCAGTGAACGTGATGGCCAGCATACGTACATACGGGCCAATCACTGCCGTTCTGCTAGTGGACAGAGAGGAGTTATAGCCAGAGCTCCACGTGGTACCTGTTCCTATGCACGTTGCACACGCTCGGGTGTTTTAGTCACAGCCTGCATGCCACTCAAGCTCTGCTGTCCCAGCCATGGTCCTAGAGCACGTGCTACTAGTACCTGCCTCCTTCCAGTTGTGCAAAAGTGATCCTTGGCAGATGAGCCATGATGCGTCTGCTGCCGCTCTGCAAGGCTGCGCTCATTGCAACCCAGAGATGCAACCCAGAATGTCCGGCGTGCGTGCAAGTTGTCGCTGTAACATCAATCTGGGCCATGTTCAATGCCTTTGAAGCGCTTTGCCATGCGTGAGGGCTCACATCAGTATGCAACATGTACAGTGGCAAACAAGCATGCTCACCTGCAAGCCTGGCTAGCGCCATCTGAACATGTGGTTTGGCGATGGGCCTAACCAACGTTGGGCTTTTGCCTACTGCAGTTGTGGTGGGGCGAACGATACGGGTTAGGCCCCTTACTCCACAATATCTTTCCGCGCTAGTGATCTTCTCATTTATGAAGTTAGTGGGCAACCTTCCAGCATACGTGATGCTCGACAGCGCCATGAAGCCGTGGGAGCATGACAGCGACCACGGTGCCTTCTGACCCAGTTCTTGACACTAGAGTTTGCGAATCAGTCTGGCCGTACACTCACACATCATACGCGTGTGGCAGCTGTTGTTCAATTTCGAGCTTGTGCTAGGTGCATTAGGGAGAGGCAGGTGCACCTCATGAACACCTGCACCGCTGCTAGGACTCTGCGACCCATATGTACTCACTCAAGGCAACGAGACTCCTCAAGGACGAGAGTCTACGCCCGCGCACGCTTTAACAGTACATGCACTCCCCGACACATCCTGCGTTCTTCGAATTTGTATGTTTGCGTCAGTGGTAGACGATGTAGACGAGGGGACAAGATACCGCCAGTCACATCTCGATCTCGTGCACAAACGGTTCAGTGCTTCTAAACAGTGGATGGACAGCAAAGTGAAAGCCGCAGCGTGCTGCAGGTTATGGCTATGAGTGACGTGAGCTCATGCGGATTGTGTTACACAGTGATAGATCTAGGACTCAGCAGCGCCGAGGCAACAGACCAGGCAACAAGCAAACAGACAGACCGGCCCCCGGCAGCCCGAGCGGTGTCCGGGGAGGGGCGCAGAGGAGAAACGGCGAACGTGCGCTGGGAGGAGGGAAGAGGGAGGGAGGGAAGAGGGAGGGATCGGGTGCGGGGGGGGGTGGGGGGGGCGGGGGGGCTGCAGGCTGAAATGGGTGGAGGGGGGGGGGCTCAGGGGGCGAGATGGGCGGAGGGGGGGCGGGGGGGGGGGGGGGGGGGGGACGCAAGCCTATGCGCGATGGCCTGTCAGCGCCGGCGGGCCGTCTGTGGGGACAGGAAGGCCCGGCAGCAGCGCCCGTCCGACCAGTCTAGCACGGAGGGGCGCGGCCGCGCGGGCTTGGCGCGCCAGCGCGCGGCACAATGTTGTGGACAGGTCGCGCATGGCATTGAGAAGGAAAGTACGCTTTGACACCGCCCCGTGTCCGGCGGCAACCTCCGCGACCGTCATGCGGATTGTGTGGTTCAGCAAGGACACCGCAATGGCCCATTTTGCAAGCAAGTTAGACATTTGCGAGTGCGTGTGGACACTGCTATTCGGATCAGGCTGCATATATTTGGCGCAGGTATTCCCGATGCCATTTAGCAGTCCTCCTGATTCTGCACGTGAGAATACAACGGAAAGTGTTGCCGAGGAATGCGAATCTCTCCTCCAAGCAGAACCACCTTCAAACTCGGCATCAGGTATGCAAGTGTGACTCAGAGCACGGACTGGTGCGTCCAACCACCCTGAGGCGATCCTGCAGCCACTGCCCGCTGCAGGTGACTGCAGCAGTGGATGCATGCTCACCCTGATATCGATGCTCCCACCGGTATGCTAATTGAAACAGGCGTGAGTGACACGTGGGCCAGATGCGCATGCCTCGAAAAGCTGTACATACTGCATGGCGAGGGTCGCGGCGAGAAAATTGCATATACTGTGGATCAATACGACCTATGTGGGCAGTACTGATACTGCGCGCATTTCCCGGCACTCGTTTGCTTGCGGCGTTGTCGCCTTTGTCAAGAACCAGGTGGGAATGGATACAGCTGCGAACATGGCTGCAGCTACGAGAACTGAAAGTCAATTTACATCCTCTGCAGCACCCTTGTGACGGCGATGACTCAGCCTGCGCACACGTGCTTACGGATGTGCGTGCTCAGCTGCAGCGCATGCGATTTAGGTGTCCAGCGTGCCGAACTGTGTTGAAGGGACGACCAAGCGCTTTCAAATCATGAAGCATGCCATGCACGGTCAAGGTGAGCTATTGTTTAGTTGAACCTGGCGACCATATCTCTGCAGAAGGGACTTTGTGGTTTTGGTACCTGGGAGGGGAAGCGATGACCAAGCGTGATGTGATTTGATATTAGACTGATATCATAGCTGCCGTCAAAAATCAGTATGTGGCACGTAGAAAACCACCATAGGGTGTCGTAAACCCATGGAGCTTGGCCTCGGGGTTGTGGGATCCTGTGCATGCCGTAGCTATGCGGGGGGGGCGGTACTATCACATGCCTGTGATGGTGTACATGATTTGCTCGAATAGCGCCCGTGTCTTCGTTGGATGGAATACACATGAGACTTAGCAGTAAGAAGACATGATTCACTACGATCTGTAGAGCCTATATAAGCGTCAATCGAGGTCTCATATGGATACGATCAGACTCATTGTTTGCTCGCATGCGATCTGCTAGCATTGCTCGTGCATATGGTCAGCCTTCTGTGCATGGCTGCCCCATAGCCACATCGGATCAGCACCGTGCATCCGCTCCATGCAAGGTCACCGTAGTCCTGTGCATTGCTGGATCGCGACACTCCCCCTAGACAAGGCTTGTACTACCGCAAGTTGTAGTCTATCTCTGAACTCTGCCAGTCCCGCCAACACCTAGGTAAACATATCAGCAAGCATGTCTACCGTGCTGACCCAGCTGATAGTCAATTCATCGAGTTCCGCAAATTCTCGGACTCTCAAGTCCCTCACCCTGATGTGCTTGGAGCGGTCACTAGAGATGGGGTTCACTGCTTGCAAATTAACACTCGTATTGTCACCCCACAGAGTTGGTTTCACAGCCGACAAACCAAGATCAGTGTGCAACTGCCTAGCCCACATCACCTCATTGCCTGCCGAGGTCATCACAATAAGCTCTGCCTCAGTCGTGTCACCAGTCACAATAGTCTGTTTCTTCAAACGCAGACCGCACAGTTTCCATGCATCCGGACTGTCACTCCTGACACACTCTTCATACATGCACCATTGGCGAAGTCAGCATCTGTATATGCTTCCAACACCGCACTTCCCTCATTAGAGCGTCTACAGGGCCTGATGATGCGGAAGCGCCGGGGCGGCAGGGAATGGTAAAGCAAGTAATCGCAACGGGTGGCGTGGGGGGGGGGGGGGGGGGGGGGGGGCGGGGCAGGTCACGGTTCCAACCTACGCGGGATGGCACGTCAGCGCTGGTAGGCCGTCATTGGGGACAGGCAGGCCCAGCAGCAACGCACAGCCGTTTGTGTGGCTACCACGCTGGGCCCGGCTGCGCGCGTGGTTGTTTGCGTTGCTTGAGCCTGCGAGTGGAGCCCTCTGCTGCCCTGTCTGATATGTTTGAGTGCGTTGACCATTCTTCCGCCCCTGTTCGCAGGTGTGATGAGGTGTGATTTGCCCGATGCCCGTTTGGGTTTGTCGGGACCGCCGATTGGTTTTTTATGCGTGTTTTTTATCCACGTTGGAGCTTGCAATCACGAATTTGATTTTATTCAAGTCCCCGTGCCGTGGTAATTGTTGTTGCGGTTGCATGCAGCCCTTACGAGATTCACACGGTCCGAAGTTCACAAGTTTGATGTAAACCAGTCGACCAACATCATGGGGTTATACCGTAAAGCCGGAAATGTGGGCCGAACGCCTCAGAAAATCTGCACACTCACCGTGCACGCCAGCGGCGCAGGCCGGCCCCACGTCTTGGCGTGCTAGCCCGCCCTGCCTTCCCGCGTGTGGCCGTGGGCTGCGGAGGAGAGAGCGATGCGGCCCCGCCAGTGCCATTCGCCCCCCACCCTCATGCTTCTGCCGGGCAGCCCGAGCGGGAGGGTTGGTACGCCCTGCACTGTGGGGGGCGTGAGCCCCCGGGCACTCATATGCGGGGGGCCCGTGATGGAGTGCTCGAGTGGGGCCGGCCGGAGTGGGGGTGCTGCTGTTGTGGGGTCGGTGGTGGCCGGTTTTGCTGGGGTGGGCGGTAGTACGCAGTTTGGAAGGTGGCTGCTGTGGGCAGCTGTGACGCGGGTGCCGTGGTGGTGGGGTGCGTATGCGTGTGTATGCGTGGGTGTTACACGGAGATAAACGCAATAGCCCGGCAGCGAGGGCAACAGAAGGAAAGCAGACGGCCAAAACCCCCGAAAGTAGAAACCAGCAAAAAGCAATCACTGTCCCAGGCGAAGAAGCCACGACGACCCGACACAGCCGACACAACCACACCCACGCACCCACACGCATGCGCACTCCCGCACCCCTCCACTACGGCACCCGCGCCACAACCGCACACAGCATCAACCACCACCGCACTACTGCCCACCCCAGCAAGACCAGCCACCACCGACCCCCCAACAGCAGCACCCCCACTCCATCCTGCCCCACTGGAGCGTTCCATCACGGGCTCCCCGCACATGAGAGCCCGGGAGCGCACGCCCCCCACCGTGCAAGGCATACCAGCCCTCCCCCTCCGGCCGCCCTGCAGGGGCCTCAGGGCGGGGCGCGAAGGGCACTGGCGGCGCCGCATCACTCCCCCCACGGTGGCTCGCGGGAAGGCAGGGCAGGCCAGCACGACCAGACGCGGGGCCGGCCTGCGCTGCTGCAGCCGCGGCACCCGGTCCAGCAAGGCGGCCAGTGGCCCCCTATAGCATGTCCGACGGGACATCGTGGCCAGGCACCACCGCCCGGCCCGCCAGCTGCATACGCAGCGGAGCCGCAGCGAGGACCTGGCGCGTCACACCACGGCACAGAGTGGTGGGGAGTTCGCACATGGCATTCTGCAAGAACGCTCACCTGGACACGGCCCCCGAAGACGAAGCAAAGTCAGCAATCTTATTTAGGAAGGCGAACGCACCTGTGCCCACACGGCCAAACGTCTCATGCGACAGGGACACAAAGCGACATGCGCCAGTGCCGGAGCGGCTGTACTTGTCTCGCTTCCGGTCGTCCATCAGTTGGGCGACAGCGCCTGGCGTGTTTGCCGCGGCGGCGACCCGGGAGGGGGCCACCGGACAGGTCACGCACACATCGGCTACAACGGTGTCGCAGGGCAACATCACAAGCATATCACCCCGTTCCGAGTCGCGCTGCGAGCGGGGGAGTAGCGGCCGGGCGCAAGCCGCGGCCGCGCGGCCGCGCGGCCCCGGCGACCCTCGGGCAGGCGTCGCGGCGGACAAGTGGCCACCGGCCCCACCTGTGGCAGGTGCTCACACCGCACCGTGCACTGGCCGGCCGGGGCGGCCGCCTTCACGGCGGCAGCTGCCGCGCCGAGCTATGCGTGGGTGTGGTTGTGCACCAGCGCTGCCGCACCCGTATTTTGCGGAAACGTGCCAGCCTTTGGAGAGGCGTTTAATAAGCACTATCCTCGTAGAAAGGCGCGTTTAGGAGCTGCCGGGGCGCCTCAAGCGCCTGCACATCCCATCGGCAGCGCTACAACTTGACGACCACCGACGCAGAGGTCAGAGAGTATGCGAACTCATGAGTCGTCCTGATGTCTGAGCACAGGCGTGCGGAGTCAACCTCGATGGGCGCAGGTCTCAAGCCGGATGACGAGCATGCAAAATGACGTACGGTTGCGCGCATTGCTCTCTGCGCGCTTGCCATCATCACGCTGGTACGCTCGGCAGCTATGCCTTGTATACAGTAGCAGCTTACTAAACCCATGATGATGTCTCTACCTCAAAGGCGCATATCAGCTGCGCGATTGAGCGGCGCACGACTGATACAACGGTCACTAGTGTACGGCGCTCCCGGCATACGTACCAGCGCATGCTGTACTATTTTGTGCCATAAAATAGTGGCTGGAGCTTGTCTTATTGCAGTTTTGGTCAGCAACGGACATTGTTGACTGTCAGGCGGCAGACTCGGTGCGAGGTTCACGCGACATTCGAAGTAGCTATAGCCTGCAGCTATATGTCCCGGACGTGGGCATGGTCAACATGCCAGTTCAGTTCCCCTCGTGTCATAGTTTAGTGAGCCGCGTATGTCTAGAGGGCAGCCTGTATGTATTTGTGGCACTAGGTCGCGATAGTGCGCCAGCTGGTACACCCGCGACAACATTGCAGCAGTTGTTTTACTCGCTCCTTGCACGCCATGTCTCCCCTAGGACAACACGCCTGTTTTCTCAATGACTTGCCTGCTGCAAGCTTCACTCGTGCCATGCGTGCGTGTCTTGGGGCTAGGTACACTGCTGCGCACAGTCATGGATGACTGACCACACGAGTGGTCCTGCTCAGCAGCAGGCAACTGGCTTCGTCCAGCCATCTCCGACAAGCACCGCTGTGCTCCAATTCATCTACGCAAAAGCCTGCTTTCATTGAAGGCCACGCCTGGGAGTGATGGTCATTGACCTGTACATGTGACTGCTGAGATCCCTTCTGGAGGCCCTCGCAGAGAGCGGCGAGGGGGCGGCAAGGGAGCCAGGAGCTCTTTCGTTGCGACGAGCAGTTGCTGAGCAGAAAGAATGCAGATCATGCACATGCATGCATGCCCAGGAACCCTGAAAGTTTGCAATTCTAAACAGTCTGCAGGCCCCAAGTCCGACACACACAGTGTACTTCCACTTACTGGTGGGCTGGTGGTCTGCTGCGTTGGGTTCCGTGCGACACACCCCGTGTGTAACACATGTAATACACTCACAGCGTGCCTCCACTGGTGGCCACCTCCATCACGTGTCCGGTCATGCATGGTGGGGTCAGCACCAGCACTGCTGCCGAGTGATGCAGATGCTCTGCCCGCACCACCTGTGTACCAACAGCACTGCTGTTGCAGCTTCAGTGCCACGATCAGTAGCTCTTGCATGCCTGCTAAAGTACATCCGAAACAAGCACTGCAGCAGACGCATGCAGCGGGACTGTTGCCGCGCGAGCCCCAAAGCAAGCCGCACAATCGCAGCCGCATGACAGCGCACGGATTTCATGTCTGTGACCCGTTACTTTGTGTTACATCTGACTCCACGTTGCTGCCGTGAATCCTAACTACATCATAATTACAAGCACCGTCAGCGACACTCCTTCCACTCCACCTACACATGCCTATGCGTGCCACTTGCGGATCCTGAGGTGCGTCAAACATTGGTGGTTTCGTCTATGCATTGCCGCTTGTGCCCGTACATGGCTGCGGTTTATCTATCACTGTATAAAAAACATGGCTGCGGTGCAGGGTGTGATGCTTGTGGCGTCGAGCTCGTTCATTGCGACATCCCGCAATCTTCTCTCCGTGTACGACAATCATACGACAATCAATCAGACAGCGTCCAGAGCCAACGGATCTTCAACACCCTCGACACCCTCGGAGGGGTGATCTTCTCTTGCGTTGTCACACCAGCATGACCAGGTGACGTCTCGTCACCACTGTCCCCCGGAGCCACACTGCATGATAGCGAGGTGCACGATCAACGCACAGAGCCGCGCAGCGCCCGGCCGTCCGCAGGCGTTGCCACCTCACGTGCAGTCGTGCATTCACCTCGCCGTGTGGCCCATGCGTGTGACAACGGGACAGCTACCTCAGCACCTACGCCAGTCGTGGCTGCACACGCAGGGACCAACCATGGGACGTCCCCGACCGACGCGCCTGCCCCCATTTGCCGCGCGCCGGCTCGCCGCCATGCCACTCCCCCCCGACCCTCCCAAGCGCCCCGCCTCCCCCCCAGCCAGCGCGCCGTCCTCCCGGACGTCTCCCGCACCACCATTAGCGCTGACCCACGGGTTGACTCCCACATGCGCGATCTGACGGAAGCAGACCTCGTCAGCGACACCCAGGTGGATCCAAAAGCCAGCCTCAGACGCGCCGCCATCACTGGAGGCCCCTACCCGGACGTGCGGATCCCTCAGGGGTGTGCCGAACGAATGCAGAATCCAGCTGGGCCGACGTTGTGGCCACAGCGCTGGAANGCGTTGCCACCTCACGTGCAGTCGTGCATTCACCTCGCCGTGTGGCCCATGCGTGTGACAACGGGACAGCTACCTCAGCACCTACGCCAGTCGTGGCTGCACACGCAGGGACCAACCATGGGACGTCCCCGACCGACGCCCGCCGCCATCACTGGAGGCCCCCTACCCGGACGTGCGGATCCCTCAGGGTGTGCCGAACGAATGCAGATCCAGCTGGCCGACGTTGTGGCCACAGCGCTGGTAACGTACCGCCCGATGCGCCGAGCGCGGTCACCGGCCCAGTGTAGAGACAGAGCTCAGGCTCCTACTCCTGTTGCCCAGCCAGGCCCTCGGCAACACTGGCGCAAGCAGGGGGCGCGCCAGGCGAGTCAATGCCCGCGTGCGCGAGATCCGGAAGCGGACCAGGGAGCAGATGTTGCTTGACACCGCTGAACATAGCGACCCCGGCCGCACTCGCACAGAAGTTGTGGCGGACATCGCAATGGCAGGGCGCATGCACCGACATGCATGCAACGGCAATGTTGGCCGCGCTGCGCGCTGCTTGGACAGCAGCCCCATCGTTCCCATCGACCAGAACTCACTGCCACGCTTGCGAGCGCTGCACCCACCCGCGCCCCCCCCAAAGCGCGCAGCGCAGCCTACCCCAGCCGGCAGCCGCTCAGCGGAAGTCTCAGCGGCGCGGTTTGAGGCCATCCTGCGGAACCTGACACAGGGCTCAGCGGCCGGCCCCAGCGGGTGGACATACGAGCACGTCCGCAGCGCCGGGCTGTATAACGAGCGCACGGGCGAGGCCATGCGCCGCTTCGTCAACCTCCTGCTGTCGGGCACCATCCCCCACTCCGACCTGCTGCTCGCCAGCCGCCTGATCGCCATCGCCAAACCGAACGGCGGCGTTCGCCCGATCGCTATCGGCGAAGTATTCATGCGCCTCGCCGGTATCTGCGCGCTGGCATGCGTCCGAGAAGCGCCGGGCCTGCTTGCCCCGCACCAGATTGGGGTCGGTGTTCGCGGCGGCCCTGAGATTCCGAGCCACGCACTGGCCCCGGACTTCTCAGATGCGGAGACGGTCACAGTGCAGCTCGATCTCGAGAACGCGTTCAACCTGATTGACCGCGAGATCATCATCGCGGAGATTGACGCGCAACTCCCCGCCCTGGCCGCATTCGCACGCATGGCGTATGGATCGCCATCGCCGCTGCTGGCACGTCAGCAAGACGGGTTGAACGCGGTTTTGTGGAGTGCATCTGGCGTGAAGCAAGGCGACCCCATCGGCCCCCTCTACTTTGCCAACGCGTTCCGGCCCACGCTATTAGCGGCGCAAGAAGCGGCCCCTGACACGTTAGCCATCGCGTGCCACGATGACCTCACGGTTCAGGGCACGGTCGAGCAAGTGGTCGCCATGGGTCGAGTTGTGCAATCCCGTCACCAGTGCAACAAGCAGAAGACGCTCGTCCACTGCACCGATCCCGCCAAGGCCTCGCACGCAGCCGCCTGCCTAGGCGCCACGGTCGCCACTGACGGCATGGTCGCATGTGGCGCGCCACTGGGCACCCCTGCCTATGTGGAGGCGTATGTGCGCCGTAGATGCAAACGCACCGTTGAGCTCATGCAACAGCTGGCGGGCCTCCCGCTGGCGGCTCAGACACGGTGGGCTGTCCTCTTCCAGTGCCTGCAACATCGCGAAGCACACCTGCTGCGCACTACCGACTGGGCCCACCTCGCACAGCCACTCATGGGCGTCGAGAACGCCAGCATACACGCCATGTGCCGCATCATCGAAACGCAACAGCTCACCGACCTACAGCGTGAGCAGGCGTTGCTCCCTCATAGACATGGCGGCATGGGTCTGCGACACTACACAGCTGACGTTGCTGACGCCGCGCGCCTCGCGTCGGCAGCAGTTGCGCACGCGGTGCTCGCGGACGGCATCGACGGCGGCAAGCCGTTCCGCGGCGACGCCGCGGTCCAGCACCAGGCCCGCCTCGCACGCTTGCGGAAGGCATGGCCGGCCGTGCAGGGAATCTCAGACAGCCCGACCCCAGCCGACGCCTGGGCGTCTGAAGCTGGCTCGAAGCTGCGCATGACGCAGCTCCAGAGCGCGCTCAGCCGGGCGGAGGCCGACGCGCGCTGGACCGCCACGCACGACTATCTCGAGACCCTGAAGCGCGGTCCGAATCCCCAATTGGCGGAGACGGCGTGCGCTGATCTCGCTCGCCTCCTCAGCTGCTCTGGCTCGCTGGCCTCGGCGTTCCTCACTGCCTGCCCCGGCCCGGTGACGGGCCTGACCGACCATGAATTCCAGGTGGCTGTGCTGCTGCGGCTGGGTGAGCCGCTGCTACCCGTCCTGGAGTCGGATGAGGCCTGCCCCTGCGGCCGCGTGGCTGCGTCCGGTACACACAGTGTCATATGCGGACAGCTATGGGCAAGTTCAGTCCTCAAGCACGACCTCATCACCGTGGCTTGGAGGCGGGTGCTCATGCGCGCGTCGATCGCTTCATCGCTGGAGCCGCACGTTGGCAAGCTCCCCGGGGGCATACGCGTGCTGCCCCTCCGCGGCAGCCGGCAGTCGCCACCAGCCGCGCCGCCGGCGGACTTTACGCGGCCGCCGGCTGCGCCGTCTGCGAGTGCACCGGCCGCGCCGTGTCAGCAAGACCCGCCGCCGCTGCCGCCACCGCCGCCGTCACCGCCGCCGCCGCCGCCACCGGGCCCCCAGCCGATGCCGCGCCGGTCCAGCCCCCACCCCATCTCTCGCAGGCCCCCCAGGCTTCGGACGTGCCCCACACCCCTCATGGCACCCAAGCCCCGGCTCCGGCCTGCCTTACCCTTACTGCTGCTACCGCCCCCCCCGCCGCGGCCCACGCCCCGACGCGCGACGCGCCCCCCGCCTCTAACCGAGAGGCAGCGCCCCCTGCCGCACCCCCGCTGCCCCGGTCGCAGCGGCCTCCGCAGCGCGGCGACCTCTTGGCATTCCTCACCACGAGCATGGCGCTGCTGGACGTGAAGGTGATGCACCCGTTTGCCAGGTCGCATGTGCGCGGTGCGTCACATGAGGCTGGCGCGACCGCCGAGAAGGGCGCACGGCAAAAGCGCGACAAATATGGCGCCATCACAGGTGCCGCACAGTTTATCCCGCTCGTACATGAGACGTACGGCAGGGTTGGACGGGACGCGTACCGCTTCCTGCAGACGGTCGCGGAGGTTGCCGCGGGACACGGGGCGGTGTCAAAGCGTACTTTCCTTCTCAATGCCATGCGCGACCTGTCCACAACATTGTGCCGCGCGCTGGCGCGCCAAGCCCGCGCGGCCGCGCCCCTCCGTGCTAGACTGGTCGGACGGGCGCTGCTGCCGGGCCTTCTTGTCCCCACAGACGGCCTGCCGGCGCTGACAGGCCATCGCGCATAGGCTTGCGTCGCCCCCCCCCCCCCCCCCCCCCCCCCCGCCCATCTCGCCCCGAGCGCCCCCCCCACCACCCATTTCACCCTGCAGCCCCCCCACCCCCCCCCCCCCCCCCCGCACCCGATCCCTCCCACTTTCCTTCCTCCCTCTTCCCTCCTCCCAGCGCACGTCCGCCGTTTCTCCTCTGCGCCCCTCCCCGGACACCGCTCGGGCTGCCGGGCTGGCTGGGGCTATGGCTCCTGGGACCGGTGCCTCGCGGCCTCGGACATGGCCGTAGCGCGCAGTCGCGCCCGTGCAGACTGCCAGTGTCGCGCCGACGACCGCTTGTGGGCCCGACGAGTGCTGGCTGTGTGTTTGGTGTGCGCGTGGCCTGCGTGGTACTGTGTGGTGTGTGCGTGTCTGCTTTCGCGCTGGCGATAGTTCGTTCTGGCATTTGCTCGTGCGGCGCGTGACCTTGGTGCTTGCGGGGTCTGTCTGTTTGCTTGTTGCCTGGTCTGTTGCCTCGGCGCTGCTGAGTCCTAGATCTATCCCTGTGTAACACACCAGCATGCAAAATCTCAGGGGTCGTCTTTTTGGCAATACATTTTTTATAGAAGCGCTCATCCGCGATCCCTGCTGCCTTACACGCCCGGCTTTTGCTGTCGAACTGTCTGCGCACTCAGGCTGTCATCACGCTGACAGCTTGTGAGGCAGTCAGGGGCTACAGAGGCTCCATGCATGGGTGGGAAACCCACAGTCAAGGTGAGAGCCAGGCACTCGTGCAGCAGACCTTCTTAGTAATGCGGCCGCGGCGGGAGACAGGCCGCTAGTGGCTTCAGATCCCTGTTGTCTCTCGTGGCCCTTGAGGCTCTGCTCACGGGCACTTCAAGGACGGTGGACATCCTAAGAGGATGTCCTCAACATCATCCTGGACAACATCCTGGAACAAGGGACATGACGTATAGTAGGACGTCATGCTGAACTTGCGAGGAGTTCCTGCCGAGCCCAGGACTCATGGATGGACGTGCGAAGTCGGCTGCCAGGACATCCGACCTGCTACGCCAGGACCTCACCCGTGTAAGCAGCACGTCCGCAGGACGTCTTGGGTTAGTTTCGCAGGATCCTAGCGGGCAATCAGGATTCCGGGCTCAAGTCAGGATCCTGAATCGGCGGGCCGTCAGGCCGTCAGACAGGATGTCCTGGCGTCACAGGGACTCCCGAGGACGTCTTGGGTTAGTGTACCAGGACCGTTCGATGCAGACGGGATCCTGGCGGGATACACAAGACAAGCTTGCAGTTGCTGGGATACCATGACATGACGTCCTGGTGAAAAACGGCAGGACAGTTGGCCAAAGCTGGAAGTCATGACATCCTGGGTTTACACATCAGGACTCCTTGCTATGGCCAGGCCAAGAATCAGCACAGCCTGGGCTTTCACATCACACCTCCGAGTCATGCCCAGTACAGCTGCACACGTGCACCTGCATGCATGCCAAAGTGGCCTAGACCTGTCACTCACAATAATGCGTGGCCCTGCTAACGATTCCCTCTCAATGGGACAATGACCTATCAGCGACTCCTCCCTCCCTCTTCCCTTCTACCTTCCTCTTCCCTCCTCTCCGCGCACTCCTGGCACTGCAGCCGGTGATTGTGACAGGCAAGCTTGCCTGCAGCTGCTACGACTCCGGAAAAGGACATACAACCCGTGTATGGCAGCTGAGGCCTAGGGTCTGAGCGGGCTGCGGAGACATGGTTAGACTTTGGCACTTCACATGGCCTAGCGCCATTCTACAGAGCCAGTATCTTCATGAGCTCTCCACTATCAGATCGCCTGGTACACGCGAGACTCTCAATGTGTTGTAACTCCTCCTGTATACATGGTCATACATATGACCAAGAGCTTGTACAATGACGTCCTCCATACAAAGGACTTCAGCTGTGAAGGATGTGCATGGACCTGGCCTGGAGGGGGCCCGTGTACTATGACCGCAAATGTCAGTGCCAGGGGCATTATATATCACACAACAGGGCTTGTTTGAGTAGACGGGTGGACGAAGGGGTGTGTTACACAGTGATAGATCTAGGACTCAGCAGCGCCGAGGCAACAGACCAGGCAACAAGCAAACAGACAGACCGGCCACCGCAAGCACCAAGGTCACGCGACGCACGAGCAAATGCCAGAACGAACTATCGCCAGCGCGAAAGCAGACACGCACACACCACGCAGTACCACGCAGGCCACGCGCGAAGGGGTGTGTAGTACTCACACCTTTGCGTCCTGCAGAGCATCCCAGGCAGTTTGCAATGCTCCTGCTTTTTCTGGTGCCTCCTCAGCTGCAATTGGGCCTCCCCTCCGCTGCAGGTATTCTGTCAGCTCCTGGACTTGGATCCTCAGGTCGTCTGCTTTCCTTGAGTTGGCCGGGCCAACGCCATGGCTTGATGACCTCCTCTGTGTTGCAGCCGCAACCTGCAGTTATGCTCACAAGTCTGTGTTAAGTCCGTGTTTCTCAGGTCAGATGTGCGCTCGGCAAACCTGTGGGCACGACTTCGCTGGCGGACATTACCTAAGTGCACGGGCCCTGCGGTGTCACAATGCTGGCACATGAGGCCTGCTCTGGACCTGCTGTCAAAACTGAACAGGTTGACTCACTGCGCAAGTGGTTCTTTGGTAATATGTCAAACTGTACATCTTTGCTGCGCTGCTCTGATTCGCTTCGGCCTGGTCTGGGGTTGTCGCCACCGTCCCCGGCAGGACTCAGTTGGTCAATCTGCAGGTGTCTGCCTGTTCTTTATAAGTAAATATTTGATCCAGATCAGGGACCTTTTCTGTGATGCACGCATGTTGTTTTCATATCATTGTGCAGTCGATAAACACTAGTGCACTTTGTGCCCTCACCCGATTCGGATCTTCAATTCCTTTGTGGTGCTTTCCCGGGGACTCTGCTACCCCTTCCCCCTGTGGGGTTACGGTTACAGTGCCACCGTCGCACTCTGTTGGATATGGTATCTTGATGTACTGCGTGGGGACGGCATACTTACCGATCATGGCCCACTCATTGGGAGATCGGCTGGGTTCATCCGGCATGCCAGCATATTTAACCTGCATGCACAGTTGCCTGGTGTGGCGGCCGGCCACAATCACTACCGCAATCACTACCGCACTACCGCATCCCATGAGGCACCTGGACAAGAACATGCCTGTGCCATCTTGAATGACCTCAGGACGATCAGATGCCGATGGGAGCGAGGGATGTTTGCCCGTGCTTCCATATGGCCGAACAGTGGCCTCACTTCCGTTGTCCGATTTGAGGCATTATGAGCATACATGGAGTACCTGTACCGGAGCGCCATGTCAATGCCAGCTCTGTCTGCGGTGCCACTTTTTTGCAGTTCAGTTAGCTTACCCTATACTCTCTTTCTCTAGCTCCGCCTCTTGCTCAAACCACGCTTGTGCAATGCATTCTGCCATTCGTATGGCAGCTTGTTCAGCTGGGCCTAAAAGCGCCTTCGACTGCACTTCAAAACTTTAGTTGGTAGTCGTTAGGTCTCTGACCCTGGGTTGCGCCACAGCCGAGGCTGTCTGTAGGCCTGGCTTGCAGGCCAGCGCGTATCTGTGCATCACAATCACCTATTTCAGTCGTGTGCCACAGGCTTTCAGCTTGGGTACACTAATGCGTGTGCTTTGGTCGCGGGAAAAACCATCCAACTATGTAGACAAATCTGCATTTCTGGGTGTGACAGATCACGTGGCCTCGTCACGATACGCTGCGCTCGCGTCAAGGCTCTCGCCAACCACAATAGGATATGGGTTAGTAGTCATTCACAGGTACACTTGCGTGCCCCTGTGCACCTCCAGTAACCACCACCTGCCACGGGGCACGCAAGTGCACTTGCGTGCCCCTGTGCACCTCCAGCCACAGGGCTATCAACTACACTTGCGTGCCCTTGGGCACTTGCAGCCAAAAGGGGGGCCTGCCCTCGGGCGGGCATGTTCCGGTTCGTGCACTCGATCAGCCCCATTCAGGACCGTTCGTATACAGGATACAAGCGCTCGCTCGAAAGATGCGCCAATGGTACCGGACATGTGAACTGCAATTCGTTACGTACTCCGTCGTCATCGGGCATGCCCTGTCGCTATCTGTGATAGTGCACTCAAGTCAGGTCGGGTAAAGTTAAAAAGTTTGTAGTGAGAGGACCTGCTGCTCTATGCCTTATGTTGCCGTCAAGCGTGCATGTGATCGTGCGACTGTGACTGTAGGCGGGGCGGCACGATGGTCTATCATGTCGTGGCTGGAAACGGCATGGCCCGATGCCAGGATCGTGTACTTGGAACATGATCTATTTCAGATATCTTCTTTAAGTCTGCAACCCCTGCTCGGCAGGTTTACAAGACAAGCGGTTGGTCGTCGCACCCGCATGCCCAGAGCCTCAAGCCCCTTTGCGTGAAACTGAAGGATATACGCCCCGTCAAACAGCTCCAGGAACTGATTAACCCCATCATCCCACTTCCTGTTTCCGGTCTGGACTTTGCGGTTCCCCGTAGGCACCGCTTGGATGACATTCTTCATGTCGGCCGTGCAGAGGAGCAACCTGTGGCTGACCCTTTTCCAGGTCGACGACCTCAGGTCTGCTGGCAGACTCTGATCAGCTGGAGCCTTCGTTCTGCGGCGTTTCTTCGCTGGCTTGCAGCTGCGGTCTGCAGGCAGTGGCACGATCTTAACAACGCATTCGAACTGGGGATACCACCCTCCATCTGCGCGGTCCTCGTCTGGCTGCTCGGCTTCCGTTGCTGCTATCATTGTGTCCGTGAAGGCCCCATACTTCACTTCAAGGCTGTGCTGCGGGCAGGGAACGCTCGTGAGCAGCATAACCGTCAACGCAGCCGGTGCAGTTGCTCCGGCTGCGCTGAACAGGCTGTCTCGGACGGCATTGCCCAAGGCTGGATTACGATGAGCCTTTGACCAGGACCATCGTTGGACTGACTCGCCTGGTCCGGTAACCCTGCGACGCAGGGCTATTGTCTGCGGGGTGATACCTGATGCCGCGGCTTGAACACGAACTGCGACATTTGCAATGGGTACAGCATACATGAAATATAATCTATGTAAAGCAGTACTCGGAATATCGTACTGTAAGGCAATGCTTCCCACGAAGGTGTTGCCTGCGGACATTGCAGGTTCGGTCTCCCAGGGGTCAGTCGCCCGGAACGAGTACGCCACATCTGATCTATGCCGTGACGTTGGTGTGGGTTGGTTTCATTCTACTTCGAGTGTGTCCTCTTTAGGTCGGTCTGGTCTCGGTGCACCCATGCGTCGTACCTTTGCAGCGGCCGACTTCGGCTTATCTCGTGCACTGTGGTCACAGGTGCCACTGACGGTAACGACATGTCGTCCCTCCGCTCGGCATTAACTTAACTAGTTTGTAGTGTCACGCAACCATCACTCTTGTTTGTTCATTCTCCGCCTCCAGCATTTGATGATGCCTACTGGCGGTAAGCGAGCGCGTATCCTCGACCGGGATGTCGAGGAAGAGCTGGGCGCATTCGGGATCGTCCGTATGCGCATCAGCGAGGATAATAACCAGACAACCTGGTATTGCACTCACTGTAAGACAGGTCTGGGGAAGATAGAGCCCGCGCGACGTCACAAGAAGCCAGGCAGTTGCCGGCGACGCGACCTGATGCGGATACAGGCTGAAGAGCGTGCTGCCCTTGCTATGCATGCCGCCGCGACAGCAGCCACCTCCGCTCAGTTTGCAGGGACTTTGCCTATGGAGGGCGTGTGCTGTGCTGGGAATGACGCAGCGGATGACTTGCCCGCTGCTGATTCTCCGCTGCCTGCCCTTCCAGAAGCTCGCCCAGTCGGACCAGCGGATATTAGTCCATGTATGGCGGCTGCCTCCACTGCCATGTCCCCTGCCGATACAGCATGCATGCGGCTGCCCACAGGTCCACTCCATCATCAGCCTGAGGGCCTGCCCTAGGCGGCCGCACTGCACGCCAACCCGGGCCAGCCGGGCCCGCCGGTTGTCCGGGGCCCATTGTTGAGAGGTTCCCGGCCAGTACCACTGCCAGCTGCTCCAGTTCCAATTACCATCGACGATGACAGGGATTACAATGGGCTGTCTGACCTCAGTGAAGATGAGGAGTGGTTTGATCCTGAGGGTGTACCGCATGGGGCGGACGAAGAGGAGGATGCCAGCAGTGATGAGGAAGACCTACCCGAAGCGGGCGCGCCAGAGCCCGGCCTGGCTCCACGTGGCGGCCATCCGGCTCCAGGTGATGCCCAGGGGAAGCCCAAGAAGGGCACCGGCGCCTGGCAGCATTCCGTGATGGGACATCCAATTGTGCCTGGCTCGAATACGAAGGTTCAAGACGTGGCCTTCTGGATGGCTAACCTCGCCTCAGAGCATCGCATTGCGAATGAGGCGATCGACTCCCTCTGCGGTATGATACACCACATCCTGCTCCCTCCGGGCAACTACTTCCCCCCGAGCTATCATATGCTGCGATGTGCTCTCGATGTTCCCGACAGCAACAAGTGCGCCAAGCACGTGTGTGACAGTTGCTGGCAAATGTTTCCAGACCTGCCGCCTGAGCAGTTTGCTGCGCATGCATCCGACGTCTGCCCCCATGCGGGCTGTAATAACCCACGGTTTTTTACTGGAGTCGGTGGGCACGTGACAGCCAAGCGAACGGTGTACAACTTCGGTGAGGAAGAGACTTTCTGTGACCTGGTCAGTAAGCCTGGCATGCTTGATGCAATATTGGCACAGCGGAAAGAGGCGTTTGATAACCCCGAGTCCTTCTGGCGCGCCCCGGCCGGCGTGCTGCTCAATAAGAGATGCAACAACATCTTCTCTCAAGTAGACCCGCTCGCCGACGAGGTTGCAGTGATGGTCAGTGTGGGTGCGTACACCATTATCATGCGTCTGGCACCTGACTACATGTGTGCACATGCACAGTGGTGCATGTCCACGGCAATGCAGTCATGTGTCGCACAGGAGCGGATGGTGGACAGCTCTTCACCAATAGACAGTACGGCGCCCTCATCTGGGGTATGAAGCTGCATGACCTGCACCAAGAGATGTCTGGTAACAATGACTCGTGGGATCCACTGGGAGTGGTGCAGGGGCCGAATAAGCCGACGAAACTCGGCGGTATCTTTGCGTCGCTGGAGGCGTTTTTCGATGCACATGACCCTTGTGCGCATTCCCTGCTTAGCGCTGCCGGCCAGTTCTGTCTCTGCACCCTTCATTGCTCCCCGATTACACCCACACACTGTGATGCCTAGACACATGCGCCTTGTACATGCAGCGGTCGCAGGGTCAACCCCCTTGGAGGTGCGGGTGTGGGCAGACCCAGAAAACCCGGCTCTGGGAAAGAAAATCGTGCGAGTGTGGGCCGTGTGCGGCTGGACCGAGGGTGATATACCCGTCATGGAGAAATTCACCAACGCTGTCGGGCACGGCGCTAAGTCTGCGTGCATGCGCTGCGTCTACAAGGGCGAGCATGTGCCGTCAGCCAATACTGTGCGGTGTGATCTGCGTCTGGCACCTTACTTGAATGCTGCCCTGAGTGGGTGACCCCGTTCTGTGTGCGCTGGGATGCACTTGTTGCTCTGTTTCCGTGGGAGCTGCCTCCCCCTCGGCATCGATAGCAGATATATATCTAAATAAGCCTGATAAGGGCCCACAGTGCCCAACTGCCTGTACTTTACACCCGTCACCGACAGGATTGCACTTTTGCAATCGCACAACCCCAAGGTGTGTCTATGTATGTGTACAGTTTCAAGGGGTACCGAGGCCCTATCATCCAGTCAGTACCCATGTACGAGGATGGCAGCACCCTACCCGCCGTTGCTCCTCTGGCTGCGCAGCCAGTGGCTCCCGTACCCACTGACTACCCGGGCCTGCCGCGGGTACCGGAGGGTTACTTTGACGTCGGTGGCGGTGTGGAGAGTGTACGGACCAAGTGGACCTCCAATGCGACCGTGACTCAGTCAGCAACGTGGACCACTGACAGCGTCTTGAAGTTGTCTGCCGCAGAGATGCTGGCTCGAGATGAGAAGGGCGAGGAGATAGCCCGACAGGTGCTGTGCCCACTCCCAACGAATACTCGAATGTAGCACGTGTGCTGGTACTACCTAGCGTTGTCATACGATCTCTCACATGAGCAACAGTGGCACGTGCCATCTGTCAGGTGCTACAGGTAGACCATCCTGACCGGGCCCCTTTCCAAGGCAAGGAGCGCCCCGGGCGCGTCAACGCTGCAAACACTGCCCAGCTGCAGCTCGGTACGCGCGGGAAGGGATTGTTCCATGCGCTGGGGTACATGAGGTGTGACCGATTGAAGTGTGTCCACATGTGCCTGCCATGTGACATTATCGCAATCATGGATCCGGAGCTGTCTTGTTTCAATTTGGTTGCGGCACTGTCCCATGGTTAGGTGGTTGTTGAGTTGCCATGAAGATTGCCTGAGTGGTTTACCCGGTTCTGGTGCCACGTACCCATGTCACGTATCTGACCAAGGTGCCCACTCCATCGCTGGCTCAATAACCGGCACTGACGCATGCAGCATCTGCACTTTCTCCCGCCTCGGCGTGGCGCACATCTTCCTTCTGGGCCTTCTCAAGGACTTCTGGAAGCATTGGTTGCCCGGTCCTGGAGCCAAACGCACCAACGCGGCGGCCACATACGTGCTGCCCAAAGCGGTCCAGGAGACGATTGCGCAGCGTTCCGCTCTGATTGTGGGGACTGAATTATTCAAGAAACCTTATCGGGACATTGTCAAGTGTGACCCCAGACACTCCCCCTTGCCGCTCGGAGGTGCTCATTCCGTGTCGTACCCGTGACTGTGCTCTGTGTTGCCGTGTTTCAAGCTTATCCCACGTGTCCTCTGCCTCAACCGCACTGTCCTTGAATTTCAGTGCTGCCGCGTGGGTATACAGGACCCGGGGGAACTGGCTGATGGAGGACTGGATGGCCTTCGTCGAGACCTTCTGCTTGTTCCTGCTGTTCGACCTGCCGTGGGACATGAAAGACAAGGAACACCGGCGCAAACGCAAGGTCTTCGAAAAGATGAGGCACCACCTGCGGCACGGCGTGTTGTACTTCATGCGGTACGAGCGGGGGCAGCACACTTGGGGCCGGATTCTTGCCGCCCAGCAGCATCTTCTTGATTACGGCGCGGAGGCGCAGAAGGTAGGGCCGCTCAATGTATCTTCCTGGCGGGATTGCCTTGCTGCATGCGTTTGGTGTCAACCCCCTGGGCTGATGGGAGCCTGTGTTGCATGTGTGGCCATCCAATCTGGCATGCGTGCATTGCCCATACATCGTGTTGGTATGAGCCTGTGATTGTGGGTAGGGCTGCGAATGTCCCCGCTTGCAGCCGACTGCCCGATTTGGGGGTGCTGCATACATCATGTAACTAGATACGACGTGTAGTGGGGTGGGGTCGACCACAACCTTTTGACGGAAGACACCATCCGCTCCCATCCTACCCTATAGCTAGTGCCATCGCTCACGTACTTCCAGTACGTAGGATACCCGTGCAGGTGTTTGATGGGCAAGTTCTGCTAACGTTCAAGCTGCACCTGGCTGCCATGCATTTGGCAGACCAGGTCAGGGCGTGTGGTCCGGCGTTTTTCAGTCTCGAGTACTGGATCGAGCGGATGGTGCAGCTGTTCAAGCGACTGATCAAGTATCGTTCAACCTCCTGCCCTGAGAAGGTGTTCGTTAAGGATCTTCTGCTACGGCGGGCGTGCGACCAGCTGCAGCAACAGCTGGGCCCAACACAGCTGAAGCGTCTGTCCGAGGCAATCAGCGCCGCGAAAGCAGACCGACGGTCTGCCAAGTCGGCCCGGCGGGCAGTCAGGGCGTCGGCTGCAGGCCTCGCAGCCGAAAGCCTTCTGTCAACGACGAGCATCGCCTCATGATCGGAGCACATCGAGAGTTGAACGCAGAGGAGGTGGCCGAGGTCATGCCCCCTCCTGGTGCAGCCCTCCGGGGGCTGCCGTATCTCTTCAATGCCGAATGTTCCCATTTCGATGCCCTGGGGTGGCCAACATCTCCTGATATCAAATGTGATACGGCCAGGGCAGATGCCTTGTGCAATGCCCTGGGCATGGCCAGGGGTGATGAGCCCCGAGCCGGTGTGAGCATTGTCTTGCACAAACATGTCAATTCAAAACTCCCGATTGGTGAGTCGGCCAGCAGCATGCAGCGCAATACACAGGCTGTAAAGGACAACACATGGTTCCTCATGGTGTTTATCGAGGGTGAGAGGATGAGGCAGTACGTCGGGCAATTCAAATATTTCGTTGATGCATCCTTGCAGATGTCTGCCGCGGGTGGCCGCCCAACTGTTGCGGAGACAGACCCCGCAGCCCTTGACCTGGCAGTGGCCAATTTGTATGTGTGCAAGGAGTTGGCCACGCCCGGCGCACGGGCGTGCGACCCAGAGTTGGGTCGGCCCCACGAGTTTTGTTGGGTGTCATCGTTGGAGCCCACGGGTGAGGATGACCCACACAGCCCATTTGCGGGTGCCTGGGTCGTCGATCTGGCTTCGGTCACGGTCCAAGTGGTGCCAACCAAAGTCCACAGACGGGGCCGAATGTTCATGACAGCGGCCAAGGCATCCGGCAGAGTGTGCGCCATTCGTAGGAAGTAGTGCATTGCCATAACGAGAAGCTGATGTACATGTAATCCCATGTGTAGCACGCAACATTCATCAGATAACACCCATGTATTGCATCCGGCTTGTGAGTATTCCAGCGAATCGTGTACGGCCCTATTCTCGGAATCTTCACCTCATCTAGGCGTCTTGTCGGTACAGCCATTGCTGCCACTCTGCATCATGCAGCGCCTCGGCCGCCCATCGTGGGCTAGACTACACCACACAGCACGATGGAGTATGCAGGAACGTGAAGGCGAGTATATGCTCCATGGAGATGCTTGCTAGTGCGCCTACCTGGAGATCTGGAGTGGTACGGTAAGTCAGTCGACTAAAAGACCCGCCATGTCAGCGTAGCCACCGAACGAGACTTCGGTCGGCCTGTGACCACAGCAATAGTACAACAATGACCATACAGTATCATACAGATTGCGGGATAATCATTTCGACTGGTGGTTCCTTGCGGACATCCCGGTCCATCGTTGTCGTGCAATGTTGCGGAGTGCATAGACTCTCTTTTGCATGACCCCTGCTCGGAGCACAGCTGTTCTGGGCCTGCAGGCTCGCGATCAGGTCACACCAACCCCGAGTTCCTATCTGCCAGGGCACATTGACTGGAGACTCGGTGACCATCGTTTAATTCAGTCGCACGACCAATCCGATCTTGGACGGGCCACTGTATCTTTAGCAATGTCGGACCCCATGGAGTACACCGCTGTCGTAGCCGAGCTGCACCGAGTGACGCGTGATAATTGTGCATCGTCGGACTATATCAGATTCTTAAGACGTCGATTGGCTCCGGTCGCCTTACCGCGGGGGTGTTGGGGCCAGCACAGCGTTTTTGCACTGTGTGACCTAGATTGCCATCGGCAGCCGTGGACACGCAGCCCTGATGACCATTGCTTGACGGATGATGACTTCCAGGCGCTGGATGGCGATCTCCGCGACTTCTAGGAGCACATCGATGGCCTGACGTTCGCACTGCAGTGCCTGCCCGAGCAGGACGGCATCCAGCGGCACTACCTTCGTTCCCGCCTAGATGCAATGCAACGCCTCCGAGAAAGCGTCAGGCAAAGGGACTCCCCGTGCCGGTGGGTAGGTAGTGTTATGTTCGAAATGCGAGAGGATGCATTCACGGAGCCAACTCCTCCATTTGCCGATGTTGGCGGGCTAACTGGCCCCTCCCACACCCCTCATAATCAGTACGGTGTGAACATTTCAAGCGCGGTCATGCTTGCTACTGCTGCGGCGGCGCCGGAGAGCCCGCATGAGCTGGGAGCTGCCTCCAGTGGGGGCCCTCCCCCACGCGAATCAGAGTCGAATGCCCGTGCCCAATATCCACTGCTGCGGCAGTCCCACTGTGATCTGGCCATGCCTGCTGACGTCAGAGCAGGCAGGTCCAACAGCCCGCAGCGCCTTGGCGCCTTTGGGCTGCTAGGAGTGAGTTGCAACCCCCAACTCACTGGGTCGGATGCCGTCCAGCCTGCCATGTCGATGGCTGGGCCGAAGGTTTTCCACCCTCCCCGGGTTCTAGACAGTCCCGTGGAGTCTTTTGTGATCCATCGATCCAGCCCGGTATTGCCTGCTTTGCCGACGTCGGGTGGCAATGGCCGTACCCTGCCCCAACCGGGCAAGGTCGTGATGCCGGTAGTTGTCGCTGGTTTACCCAAGAACCACAAGGCTAGAGCCTCTCGTATTGGCTTGTCCAAGGCAAGTCTTGCGGGCCGGCCAGCCACGAGGAGCGTAACTGCCCATGAAGCCGCCGGGGGTCCTGCCGGCCGCATGTCCAACTGTGCTGTGCAGGCCGCCGCTGCATTCCCGCATGCGCAGCCGGTCGCACCCGCTCAGGTCCACGCCGCCGGCGTCTGTGGTGCTGGTATGCAACACCCGACACCAGCTGTCACACCTGAGGGGAAGAGCCGGAGGAAGCAGGTGGGTCTGCCAATTCTGCCCTCGACACCGGCATCCCCTATTGTATTCACTCAGATATCGCCACGGCGGCCGGCCCAACGTGCGGGTGCGAAAATGTTAGCAGCCCGGAAATCCGCCGCAGCCGCCCAGCCCGCTCGGGGAACGTTGCCAACCCCGGCCGACGGAGTAAAGGGGCCCTGGACCTATAGTCACCATGAATCTCATGGCAAGGTAAGACCCGAGCGGTGCCAGACCGTACCTCCTCCTCATTCCATAGCATTTTGATCGACGCAGTCATGTAGCACGAGGTCAGCTTGCCGTGCAGATGTGTCTACGTGTGCGGCTGTCGCTCAACGACAAGTGTCTGGCAGACCTCACAATAGAGGATGTGCTGTCGCTGAGGCCTGGGCACTCTGCATCAGCCAATGTAATGTACGTAAGGGCGTATCAGGCCCTGTACAGGGACTGGCCCGACACTCCGTCTATAGTCTGTACCCCCGACATGCAGCAATCTCTCGCTACGGCGGAAAATGCAGGTGGCGCAGTCAGCCGCGCGCCGTGGCCCCGTGCGGTTGGAGGCAGTACTACAGACCCAGAAAGCCTCCGGGCACTCGTGTGGCCTTGGTTCGCAGATGACCACTGGAGCATGGCTGTCGTGTTCCACCCTGGTACGCCTACACACCGAGTCCAGGCCGATTGAATGCAATGGCCACCCATGTTAGTACTACAGCTGCAACAACACGCCCGCTCTGTAGGACGTCTAGTACAGCTGACCCGCGGCGACGAGGCCCTCTATAGATCGATGACAGACAGGGGGGAATATCCCATCCTTGTGCACATGGACGGTCGAAAGTACGGGGGCCACCGCACATTGCTAGTCCTCCAGACTGTTGCAAAGGCTCTTGCGGCTTTTGCCGACACTCCCGTCGCCAAGGTCAAGGCTCATTTGAAGACATGGAAGGTAGGCGACCGCAGAGTGCCCACAAACCCCACTAACTAGTCGCGTGATCTTAATAATGTGCACCAACAGACCGACGAGAAATCTGTGGTATGTGCAGGTCCCTGACTGCCCGCTACAGGTAGACCCGGCCGCTGGCGGTCAATTTGCTCTCCTTTTCCTCGAGTATGTACTTGCGAGGTGCCCAGGCAACGTCACGTGGGACAGCTCATTAAGAGCACCTGTGGCGGAACTGCCACAGCGCCCCCCATCCCAGGTAGTCGACAGTCCCAGACCAGTGTTCTTTGCACATGCTCTTCGGAGTCCATCTGGGAAAGATTGGTCTAGCCTGTTCACAGAGACATTGTTCATATCAGGCGACGCAGAGGCCCTCCGGCGCCTGTCTCTAGCTAGTCTGCTCCAACAGTGGATGGACGCGGGCTTGGCTTGTACAGACGCCGGGGCTCTGGCCGCAGCGCTCCAACCGCTGCCACGGCATGTGCGGGATGCAATCCACCATATTGAGTGCGCCTCCGTTTTGACCCCGATCACATCTGATGCGGCATGTCGTATGCTACATCATTACGTCCGGTGTGGCTGTCAAGGAAGGAGAGACCACCCCCATCCTCGGTCAGTGATGGGTGCACACATGCCCTGTGCTGCAGGTGGTATTTGTCACAAGAGCGTTGGAGAGCGCTTCGCCGGCGGGCTGGCACGGGGCTGGACAGGTGGGTGCAGCAGCTTGAAGCCGATCTGAGAGAAAGCATACGTAAATGAGGTGTTACAAGCGGACAAGCACATATGCCATTATACCGCATCTCGCCCCAGGTAGCCGGCGCTCTACTGCCTTACCTCTGCCTTGTGTTGGCAGCGCTGTGTAACCTATGCGATACCACAAGTTTCTGCGAGGCCGATTAAACGCTGCTCCACTTCGTAGATGTGGGGGGCAGACCCAATCCATGCTAAAACATGATACAAGGCATCGGCAGACAGAGTTGCCGGTGTATAGAAGGTGCTCAATTCGCTCCAGAGGGGCATGACACGGCCCCTCATGCGGCCCATTAATCCAGGCTCTGCACTGAACTCGGCACAGAATAAAACCGTATCATACACACCACCCGGTTCTAGCAGGGGTGCCTTGTGTGAAGTTGAGCCAGAGGTGCAACGATGTTGTAGGACGACAGCACACGTTGGGCCATACTGCGTGCAAGTGTACACCTGGCCCAATTTAGCTCTTGCGTACACGTGCAACGGCGTGTACGGGAAAGTTGTTAACAAGCTCGGACAGTGCGTGAGGAACACACACCAACCCAGAGGACTGACTACATCCACCTTGTGGTGCATACATCTGTAACGTATCTCATGAGAGGATTGCCTACATCCAGTGTAGGCCCGCGCGCGAGCCACCAGTGGATCGGTATGAAGAGCGATGTAAGAGCGTGGAGTACAACACAATGAATGCGGATCGCTCCGCATTAGCGTGTGAGGGACATCAAACCTGAGAGCACGCCCTTGCCGAATCAAGCAACGAGTGGCCGTGGTGTAATCCGCCGATGTGAACATACCCATCGACAGCACGTGTATTCATTGGTACACTTCGCGACGAGTGATCAGACTGTAGGGCAAGCCTTTGCCTTGTACTCATGTTCGCTGGCACAGTACTAGTAAATGGGTGATGGCGTCACTCCAGACACCCGCCGCGACTGTCCACCACGATGCCATCAAGCATCAAGTGCTTCAATTATTTGAAGAAGACAGTTGCAGTTTCTCGCAGTCGGTGAAGGACAATCTGCTCGTGCCCGGAAAATTCAGTGCAGCCGCGTTCGGGGGCACCGCATTGGTGCGCTTGTCGCATACGCGGTTCCGGAACACAGTCCTGTGGCAAATGTACACCACATTCATGTTCTTGCACGCATGGCTAGAGCAGCATCAGTGTCTGGAGCCGGCGTGGCAGAGCACGCGAGCAGAGGCCCAGATTGGCCCAAATGCTCGCGTACCTGGGCTGCGCAAGATTGTGTCATTCAGTTGCGATGACAAAACGAGAAAAGTGCGATCCAACTTTAAGAACATCAGCGCGGCATGTCAGCAAATTGGAGAGAGTCGCCGGCGCTTGCGCGCAGAGAAATCGTATACAGCTGAGTTCGGCATAGTGTGTAGGTCGCGATTGTGGGCAAATCCTCTCCTGCTGCCACGACCGTAGCCGAAATCAACTCGTCTCAAGACGGTAGAGGATTATCGCACAGCAGGATGCTGTCCAACGCGCCTGCATCGTCACAGTGCAGTGATGTCATCACCCAGCGCGCCATAGCTGGGGGCGTTGCTGGCGTCGGTTGGTATACTAAAGGTGCGCATTCCAGCAGTACCCAAAGCGGACTGCTGTTGTTTCATCATACTACGCCACATGCTATTTGTGCATTCAATTCTGATTCCGGTCCTAGGAAGGGCTGTCACAGACGGAAGGGGCGATGTGCAGAATATGAGGCCAGAAATGTGGTGGAGTTGTTGCGCCTGGTGCTGCATGGCATCACACACTTTCACCCACGCACCATCGAAGCACATCAGATAGGGGCACAGGATTCAAGTGCGACCAGTCAGACGGTAAACCATGCCGGCGAGGTGTTCGAATACACCAACCACAATGTGACAGAGGACCATGCTAATCACTGGGATCCCGCCGGGCCCATGTGCTTGATGCATCTGTTTCTACAACAAACGTCCACCGCGCAGTCTCGAGAGTCCAACAATGCAGACCTGGCTGAACTGTTACATCACGTATCCAGCCAGATCAACCCACGGAGCCTGATGATGTAATTTAAGAAAGGCACATCCGACAAGGCAAGTCGCAGCAACACAGGCAATTTAGTGCCCTCCCCTAGATTCGTTCAAATGGTGGCGGCAGCCCCGGCGATTCGGCTCGCCCTGACACATGCGCCGTTGGACACGTTGCGCGCGGTGCGGACCCCTTACAGCGTGCATTCCCACCACACGCAGTGAGGTTGACCTTGTCACTCGTGGATGTACCGCCAATGCGATAGGAGGCCAACCAACGCCTGTGCACGCAGGAATTCACCCACGTAGCAGCCGCATGTGCCGCCATGCAGCAGATAACAGATGTAGCATGCGCCTATGCGGCAGAGGCGTGGCGACCCGGGCCGGCAAGTCAGGTGCGTCAACCGCTGCGCCGTTTTGATCGACGCCCCAACGGTGCTCTCTCCTGCATGATCAAACTCGTTTGAGCCAGACCGAAAGCACAGTGCAGGAACAAGAGATGCCGGGGATCTTCAAGTCATGGCAGACCTGCAGCAAGCGTATAATTCAGCATTGGGCGGCGTACAACATGGCGCTGGAGGGCAAACAATTGCCACCAGTGCCCAGTGACGTGGAAGGTATTGCATGGATTCTGATGGCTTTTAACAAGACGATTCGAGATCCACTACGGCCACGAACAGCTCTTGAGCAAGACACAGACTACCAGACCCTCATGACGCAGTGCTGGCAGGCTTCTGTGGCGGCCTCACTGATCATCTTGCCCGGTGTGTCCTCTGTGTCGAGTTTGGGTCTATGTGGCCAGGCACGCAACTGGCTGCGACATCCGTGTGCTTCCACTGGCAGCTGTATGATCAAACATACGATGTGCAGTAAACCTCCTGTTTCCCTTGGCCAACAAGCATCCCAAATACAGAGCATACCAAGTAGCGGCGAATATTGCAGGCGACGGCCTGTGGCAACACTTGTTTAGAGTGCTTGCACGCGTGGAGCTTGACCGCCCAGGGCATAAATGGTACGTAGACACCATTGAAGGGCACAGCAAGGGAACCAGCAACGACGTCAGGGCGATGGCTGTGGCATTACTGCAACACGCCATCGACAACCAGCACCCGGAAGTCCAGTCAATCTCACCGGCGGACCTGCCTGCAATAGGACTGAGGATCAGAGTCGAGGTCCCCAAGAAGCCGAGCGCCGCGAATGGCGGCGCCTCAAACGGACATAAACATGATTTGACGGTCAAGCCGCCGAAAAATGCACCGGCTCCACGTCCGAAGAATGCTGGCCAAAAGGACTCCAAGCCGCCGGGAGCGGGGCGGCTGCCCGCAAACGGTGGGGGGCCTGGCAAAGGCAGTGGCACCCCACAGTCAGACCGGAAAGGTACGAGGCCTGATTTCGCGGCGTTGGTGTTGCATCTGTGCAGGTATCATGCATTTGTGGCTGCGTCAACAGGTTGCTGACATGTGCAGGACCTCGACGGGCTATAGGGGAAGCCTGCATCCAGATTGAGGACGAGGTCATTGTCGTCACGGTGAAGAGGCCTAAAGCGAGTGGGAGCATCATGTCGCAGGAACAAAAGAAGGGTGAGGCCAACCGAAGGATCGACACCATGATTGCTTTGATGAAAACAGCGAGGGATTCGACACCGGGCAGCCCAGACGACGCCTGGCTGCCTATAGTGAAGGAGGCCATGAGAATTGCTGCGCCAGACGAGCTGTCAGAGGCGGAAGTCGCCCTCCGGTGGCAGGAAAACTGTGACCACGAGGGCCCCGATAATGCGCCAACCGGTGCACCGGCTGCGACAATAGGGGCCCAATCAGCGCCAACCGGGGTGGGGATAGCGGGCAACACCGAGGCGGCCCCTTGAACGCGGGAGGAACGGCGGCGCAAGCGGGAGGCCACCGCAATGGCCCGAGGTGTTGCCCGCACTGGGAACCGTGCGGGCAAGAGTGCCCGCTTAGACAGCCGACCGTCCGTGGCCAAAGGGGGGCCGCAACCTACAGGTGCGGTAGCTGCCACAGCCGTGACAGATAGTGAGGATACCGAGGAGAACCCGCAGGGGCCGGTAGGGGATGGCAATGGTGGCAGCGTAGGTGGGTGTCCGGATGAGGATGGGGAACAGGCAGGTCTCAACGACGGCGGTGCAGACGTGACAGCGTCGCCTGAGGGGGCGGCAGTCACTCCAGCACCTAGGTCACACTCTGGTGTCCATCTTGCGATAGTTCAGGCAGGAGGCAGTGGTAGAGACAGAGAAAGTGAGCGGCCGGGGAGGCTGGTCAGACAGAGTGCCCGTGCACCTGCAGCCGGACCGGCGGTAGAGCAGCGGCGGCCAGAGGGGCATCATCGTGGCGGGACCGCCGTTGCTGAGGTTGGGGGCATGGAGCGGCAGACGAGGGATGCCGACAGTGAGCCACCCCTGTGGCACATGCAGCCAAATGTAACGACGACCGTCTTACCTGGTGTGACAATATTGGGCGCCAGTTGGGGTTGTCCTCGTACCATGCACGACAACAGACATCACATTGAATTATTCCTTACCACTGGCGCGGGTGCCACCGCCTAGTGCCGCAATCCACGGAGTTGTATGCGGCCAGGTCATTCTTGAAGACGCCTCAGAAGATGCGCTAGGCATGTCAGGGAGGCACTGCATGCGGCAGTGCGCACATGCATGAAGTGTGTCTGGGCTGCACCGCCCTGCCGCGCTCTGTGCGGGTGATGCCTAGACACATTTCAGGTCATGCACTAGGCATGTCTGGGAGGAGCTGCATGCGGCAGTGCGCACGTGCATGCTGTGTGTTTGGTCTGCGGCGCAGTGCAGCGCTCAGTGCCGCGTGATTCCTATGCACCTCTCAGGAGATGCGCTAGGCATGTGTGGGAGGTGCTGCCTATGGCAGCGAGCACGTGCATGCTGAGTGTCTGGGCTGCACCGGCCTGCGGCGCTCTGTGCCGGGTGATGCCTAGACACATCTCAGGACATGCACTCACAGTGTCCACGACCAGGTTCGCCACCCCGGGTGGGGAAGTGAAGGTGGGGAACCTGTTAACGTTTCAGCCTGGGGACTCTTTGGGGACTCTACATGTTGATTCGCTGTAACGTTGATGCTGTATATAGATGACATTGAAGTAGTCCTGCGATGTTTCTGAGCGTCTTGGCACAACTATCGGAGCGTGTGCGTGACAAGAATAAACACCGCAGCATCGGGGCTTCGGACGGGGCACACAGGCTGCGCATGCGATGTGCCCTAGGCGCACTTATGCCCTCTGCGCCCCCCAAGAGCGCAGTAACGCAAGCAATGAGACTTTGGTGAGTCATGTAGCGCACACATGGATTTTGTCTTCGTAGGAATGCGGCCCATAGCGGAGCGCGGACTAGGGCACACAGCGTGCGCAGGCGATGTGCCCAATCTGCCTCGCCGCTATACGTACGCGGGAATTGCACTCCAAGCGCGCCAAACCATTGGAAACATAGGTATATCATATGATATCAAAGCGGTGACACTGCTGAACAGGATCCACACCGCCCCTTCGAACGCGAGGCTTCGTTCATTGACGGGAATCGGATGCTCCGCAACGGGTCACCTGCCCAACAGGGCTATCCGGACGTCCCACGTTGCGACTCCGTGAAGGATGCAATCAAATCGGTGAGGTATATCGGCCGCTAACACGAGTGCATGTGATTTCCCCGACCCAGAGTCCCAGGGCAGCTGAGAGGCCTGTAATCCAAAACAACGCAGCCATTAGCGTTTTAATCCAGATGAAACATCAGAACATCATACCACACTGAATCATGAACCAAATACTCGTCAGATTGCGAGTCTGAACAGTTCCCAGAAATTTGCCAACTTCCCCACTTACAGGTTACAGGTTCCCCACCCCAGGACCCTCCCCACCCAGGTGGGCCAATGTGTCTGGGCGTGGACGCAGTGCTAGGCATGTCTGGGAGGAGCTGCATGTGGCAGTGCGCACGTGCATGTTGTGTGTGTAGTCTGCGGCCATGGGCGTGATTGAGGAAGGAGTAGCATGGACATAGTTGATGAGAGGCGATAGTGAGGTATAAGAGAGTCATGGTTACTCCCGCCGTGATCCCCCCGTGAATTTGGTCTAGCTTGGACTGCAGGCTGTGGCTGGGCCTGTGGGATGGACTTGGGTAGTATTGGCAGTATGTGCTCTGGCCCTCCGCATGGATTCCACGCGCAACTGATATGTCTGCGCAAGGCAGTGGAATCCCGTCAAGTCGGGTGGCGAGGCCATGTTGACAATTCGACTTCCCGGGACACCCGGGCAGCACGCGGTGCCATACATAAGCTGCGGCAGTGAACATGCGCTCGCGGGCAGGCAACACCATACATTGCAACATTACACAGGTCCGTAGTATACGTCTCTTCGTGCGACATGATGTTTCGCACGGGCTTGTAAGTGCAAGACAGTAGGTGTCGGTGCCGATTGACATGTCAGTGCATCAGCACTGCATGAGTCTGTGCCGAAGGAGAAACACCGCATAGGGATTTTCCGATTCGTAACGAAGATACAACAGCGGTTCTTCTGAGAGGTTTCGTCCTCCACGGCAGTCGGTGTGTCCCCACTTTCAGCTGCAACTGTCCTCAACGGGACGTATACGTATCCCGGGCTGTGGGCTACACCATCTCCGTATATTCCAAGTGCTATTCTAATTGCCGACATAGTCGTCCTGTTGCCGCAACAGATCCATTCGACGGATCACGATCGTTGTTGCGTAGAATCAAACGGATGCAACCGCACGCACGCCCGCAATATCCTTGTGAAGAGTTTTCTACTGCCTTTGTTGGGAGCTATAGAGGAACTGAGTCTCCAGGCGAGTAGCAGTTGAGGCGATGTGCCGGATAGTTCGTGTGGTCGGCGCGCTTTTGTTGGGTGACAGCCCATACGGCGCCGTGAGGTCGCGGTAAGCTTTAACAAGCAAACAGCGCCCCAAGATGCAAACATCCTTTGTCTGCATACACCAAACTATAAAGTATGGACCCAGGCAGTGATTAATGACAGCCACCAACCGTGCGTTTTTCGAACCCGCGCGGGGCAGGCGTGCACGTTGCTCTACAGCTCTGACGCTGGCACGGTTGAACGGGGCCAACTCAGCGTTGACAGTGTAGCGGAGTATTACATTCCATTCAGGCCAGCACCGCGTTGCATGCAGGGTCACCTGAAGGCATTGACGCGCCGGTCACCCAAGTGGACTTGCGTGCCCGCGAGGCTCCACCTCTTCGCACCTGCAGTCACAGGGCACGCAAGTGCACTTGCGTGCCCATGTGCACCTCCAGCCACGGGGCACGCAAGTGCACCTGCGGGTCCCGTGGCACCTCCAGCCACACTTGCGTGCCCATGGACACTGCTCATGCACCGTACGAACAGTGAAGGGTACATACTCGCAGCGGCCATCTCATCCCTTCATCACAGGCTAACTGTCTTGATGCATTGGTCCAAACGTATCGAAGATCCGGGCCCAAGTATGAACCACTCCGGATTGGCATAAGCATGACACTACTGGATGCAATAACGGAGGATTGGTCTCTATGGGGTCACGGCCGCCAGGGTGAGTGGTGAACAGCGACTGGAAAATGGGTGACTATCTGAGCGAATGGATTGGTGTATAACGGTCATCCAGTGATCCAAAGGTGGTCTACATGTTGCATCCGTTGAGTCGTGCACGGCCGTGTGCAGTTTAACTAAACAGTCGTACACGTGACAATTTACATCACAGGGGCCACGAGGGGACTTGATGTATAGCATCGTACCTAGCACGGGACATCGCATTGCTTTATGACGGTGCTGGGTAGATGGAGCGGCCCAAGAACAATTTAACACTCTACATATACATTGATTCTAAGACCTTGGTCAACATCGAGTTGTGGCCCAATGGTGAGCAGGATGTGTTGACGAACTGCATCAGCAGAATCCCCAATCTTGTATCTCTTTTGCGGGTGAACCATTTCCATGCATGGAGTTGCCATGTGTGCCTGCAGGATGTCCCATATTTGCCATCATCACATCAGGACCTCATGGCTTGGTTGTCCTGGCCGGGATCCTGGGGTATCTGATAAGGTCATGTTGTCACCATGGCCAGGAGTCATGGATCATCCGGTAGGAAGACCTGCATTAGTCCATGACCATGTGTCCACCTCTGGGATGTACTCAGTGTTCCTAGGATGTCCCCAGGACGTCTTGGGTTACCCCGGGGAAAACATGATCCTGGCGAAACGTCCACCGTCCTTGTAGTGGGGCACGTATCATGATCACATGTATGCATATGTAGCAGGATGCACCAGCTAGAGGGGCAGAGAAGTGCTCCTCCATTCCCAGCATTTGACTAGAAAACTGATATTAAGGGCTCGGTGTACTCCCACACACCTCTTGAATTTCACCAGAGATGTCTTTTTTTTATATATGGGCCCCACATGCATGCTCTACAGCTGTTGCACCAGCTACAGGGGCGCGCAGAGAGAAGTGCTCCCCCATTCGCAACATCTGACTTGTCAACCGATATTCAGGGCTCGATGAGCTGTCTGTTGGGTTCCAAACGGGGACTCGGGGGATCAAACGACAAGGACAGAGGCTATGGGACACGGAGGTACACTGTTGAGCTTCCGTCAGGTTACACGGGGGTTCTCAGAGGTACTCAAGACTAACGAGGATCACTCACGGAGGAATATCTGTAGCTCGGTACTGGCGGGCATCCCTGGGAGGCACAGGGCAGCACAACGACAAAGAGCAGAGTCACTAGTGCAGGCAGCACACGGGTATACACATCTGGGCAGTGACTACAGGTGACGACGTGGCGGCAGACTGTTCATCCTCTCACCCTTGCGTTAAGAGCCACGCTCGCTAGGGACCGCAATCAGACTAGGTATTGAGCGTCACATTGAGCGATGAGGGAGGGAGCCACGGCAGGATGCTGAGTGCGGAGCTTCTTCTCAGTGAGCCATACATCGTAGTGAGAGTCCAGGCCTTTGAACCGGACGCGATACTGGAAGCTGGGTCGACCATTGGCAGGAGGTCGCCCTCGCGCGCGTGCGCGATAGACTAGGTGATCTATGGGTCGGCTGGGATCTCCGACCGGGGGAAAATCATCTTCTTCATGACGCAGTGGGGTTCAAGATGGCTGGACATAAGGTCGCAGCAGATCAGCATTCACTAAATCACACACATGTGGGAACTTTGCACCAAAATCAGCTACATAGACATAAGGTCTGGGCATGGCAACAATCTTGAATGGTCCTAAGAATCGGGGTGCAAACTTTGTGGTCAAATCATCTTTGGGCAGATGAAACAGAGACAAGGTCTCCAACTTTGAAAGAAGGCATTCGAGAGGGGTTGGTTCGATTTCGCGCATGGCGGCGATCAGTATCTTCTTCGAGTTCAGCATGGGCTCGCTGCAAGGCGTCGGCGTGGAATCGTCGGAACTCAGAAACTTCAGCAGGATGGGATCTTCTTGGGAACGGCGGGTCTTGAGCAGGTAGAAAGCTTCTAGTGACAATGGGTGGAATCCGAAGAGGAGATAGAAGGGTGTGAAGTGGTGTGCAGAGTGCGGCGTGTTGTTGTAGGCATAGACGAGGTGTTGAAGGACTTGGTCCCACTCAAGGGATGGCGACGGGTCAGCGCATTGTGCGCGTATCTTGTTGATGATCTCTTTGTTGAAGGCTTCTGCTTGACCGTTCCCCCGTAGACGGTAAGCGGTGGTAAGGCGATGTGATGTGCCTTGGAGACTGGAGAGGAGAAGAGAAAACCTAATTGTCGATGCGGGGATCTCTATCTGAGATAATCACTTGGGGGACCCCGAACCGGCAATAGATGTGCTCAAAGAGGGCATGAGCGAGCCAGGTCTTCGATATGGTGGTCTTGCAGGGCATGGAAACGTCGAACTTCGTGAGGCGGTCTGTGACGTTGAGCAGGAATTCGCGGCCGTTGGCGGTCTCTGGCAGAGGGCCGACAAAAACGAGCGCAATCTCTTGGAATGGAATCTGCGGGATTGGAAAGGTCATCTGTGAGGCTGCTGGCTTGTCGGACGGTTTGATCAGCTGGCATTCGCGGCACGAGCGAACGTAGTCCGAGATTTCAGCACGCATGCGGGGCCAGTAGTAGTGGCGTTGGAGAGTCTGTTGCATGCGCTGGACGCCACGATGTCCGGAGGCAGGGGCTGCGCGCGCGTCATGGAGAATCGCGGCTTTGAGGTCGAGGGAGTTGGCATGTAGAGCCTGTACGCCGAGCGGTCGACGAAGAACATAAGGTTGTTGATGACACGGTAGGCCGGGTTGGCACCAGTCATGGATGGGGTCTTCTGGGATTGAAGGAGTTGGGTGGCAACTGGGTCTGAGGGATATGCCGTGCAAACTTTGTGGAGAAAGTCTAGGTCTGGAAGAGTTTGCGAGTTGAACATCGCGCACAGCACGATCTTGAGGTCCGGCCGACGGGAGAGCGCGTCGGGGACAATGTTCTCACATCCTGGCTTGTATTGAATGTCCAGGTCGAAGGACTAGAACAACTCAGTCCATCTCATCTGTCGCTGGGAGAGTTTGGATTGGCAATGGAAGTATCGCAGGGTGACGTGGTCTGTGTGAACTTTGATCGTGTGCTTGGCACCTTGGAGGTGATGGCACCACACGCGAACGGCATGCACGATCGCGAGCAACTCTTTTCCGTGGACTGCGTAGATCCTCTCTGCGGGGGCAAGTTTCCGCGAGAGGTAGGCCACCGGCTGCAAGCCACGGCCGTGATCCTGTTGAAGGACTGCTCCGACGGCGTTGTCAGAGGCGTCGGTGCCGACGACGAAGGGCTTCTCTGAATCTAAAAAACAGAGGACGGGGTCGGTGCACAAGGCGCACTTTATGGCTTCAAATGTTGTTGGCGTGAAGTCCAATGCCATGGAGTTGATGCGGCAAGCAGGTCTGTCAAGGGTGCAGAAATTGTGCCATACTGAGGTACAAAGTGCCGGTAGAAACCGGTGAGACCCAGAAACTGACGCAAGGACTTAAGGTCCTTGGGAACAGGCCAGCCTTGCACGGTGTTGGCCTTTGACGGGAGCACTGTGACAACATTCGGGGTGATGACATGCCCCAGATACTCAACTAACTCACGATAGAACTCACACTTCTGGATGTGTCTACCCGTGTGCTGCCTGCACCAGTGACTCTGCTCTGTGTCGATATACTGCCCTGTGCCGCCCAGGGATGCCCGCCGGTACCGAGCTACAGATATTCCTCCGCGAGTGATCCTCGTTAGTCTTGAGTACCTCTGAGAACCCCCGTGTAACATGACGGAAGCTCAACAGTGTACCTCCATGTCCCAAAGCCTCTGTCCTTGTCGTTTGATCCCCCGAGTCCCCGTCTGAAACCCAACAGACAGCTCATCTGGCATCGGTGATCTTGTTCCGTTAGTTTATGGCCTTAGACCCAAGCGACTTGACCCGAAGACTCCAGGAGTACTTGGTGCAGCACCCAACCTCGCCTCCCGTCGAACCTTGGCTACACCAGAGTGGCCATCCTCTAGGTTACGACTGACCCAGTAGACGTAAACGCGAAGTTAGATGAGCTCAGTCAGAAAATTTTGGATCTGACGGCGGCCGTGTCTGTCCTTGTGTCCGCTCAGGCGAGCGCAAAGGCAGCTGCATCTGCGGCCCCTATCGCAGGCGGTGGTACCTCGTCGACCACCGTCCAGCTGCAAAGCAACTTGACACGCGATGTAGACAAGTTTATTGGTGATGGCTATGACAAAGCCAAAGAATTCGTGCGCAATGCGAAAGGCGTACGTGTCTATGTGCCTGCGAGTGTTGATTTCAGTACTGCAAGCAGTCACAATGTTGCCCTCATGGTTAGTAACAAACTGACCGGGCCTGCGTCACTGTGGTACGAACAGTACGCACGCGCAAATCCCGCACATAGTTTCAATGAGTTCATAGAAGCGTTCACCCAGCGTTTCATTAGTGGTCGCAAAGCCCAAGCGGCCATCTGCGAGGAGTTTTTCGATGTGGCCTAATACAGTGGCTCCATCGAGGAGTCCTACAAGCGCATGACAGAACTGCTATCCACCTTGGAAGATCCGCCCAAGGACATAGACCAAATCTCAACATTGCGTAAGATCATACGTGACCCGACCATCAAACTTGAAATCGATCGTGCACAAACCAAGACCCTCGATGAGGCGTACGCCGCAACCGTTAATGCTGCAACATCCTTGCGCAGTGCACGCAGCACTGACCGAGCTATACGCCCCGCGCAACTCACGCGCCCACATACTGCTCGTCCTCCGTTCTCAGCACAATCGGGCCGTGGTAACTTCAGACCACAGCGGCCTCCGTAACCTTCACGCCCACAAGCGCAGTTCACACCGCGCCCGCAATTCCACCAGATGCATGTGCCGCACACCGCGCACAGCGCACCTGCCCACATGATGGCTCCGCCCATGCAAGCGACCGTCATGTCAGCAGCTTCCAACACATTCCCACAGCAGACAACTTCTTATGCATCGCCGATTCCGGTCATGCCTGGTTCCTTCATGCCAACGCAGTACCAAGAGGTTGGTCAGCTTTGTGAGGGTTTTGTTGACCTCCTCGAGTTCATCGGGAGACATGCGGTCTGGCTGCTGTGACACTGTGCATTGGGCTGGGCTTGACTGGGATGTTGTGTTCGAGGACACGGCCATCATCCAGCTTGCGAACTAGAGGCAAGCCTGGCGGGACTTCATCACGAATGACATCAGCATACTGCTTGCGCAGCTCTGTTTCGAATGTGGCATAAGCGGCAAGGCGCTCAGCCTCGAATGTTTCTTCAGATGCATGGGACACAGATTCTTTGTCATAACCGATGAAGTAGTCAGAGTCGTGCTTGGCATCATGACGGATGATGCGTGCCAGCTTGGCCACACACACGACGTCAACATGCATTGATGACATGTTCGGGAGCATCGGCTGTTGCGGGGCAGCCTTCACGGTGACTAATCCCTTCGGGGAGGGTAGAGACACGGAGAGCTTTCGGGGCTCGACAATGACATTGTTGGCAGCGAGGTAGTCCATGCCGAGGACCACGTCTATGCCATCAAGCGCGGGGAGTACTTGAAACTGATGCTTGGAGTGCACAAACGAGATTTTGACCTTGAGACGCGGCGTGGCGCCTTTGATTAACACGGTTCACCCATCAGCTAATGTAGCTGACTAAGCATTGCGGACATCGCATGCGATGCCGACAGGCTGTGTGAAGTCTTCGGACATGAAGGAAGTGTTTGCACCTGTATCGATCAGAGCTCTGGCCAGTGCATCCGCAATCATCACATCGACAAGGATGCATTTGTGCACCTTTGGATCTGGCACAGTCGCGCATGACAAACTGTACACAGGTGGTGCAACCGGTGCTGGCGCGAAAGCTACAGGTTCATCGGCAGCGATGGGACTGCCTAACGACGCGGTGCTAGTTGGGACACAGGGTGGCTCTGTGTCCGGAATGACGACAGCGGAAGCATAGGCCTTGCTCGTAACTACACTGACGCTCAGCGTCGTCGAGACGTGCAATGCGAGGTGCCTCCTCTCGTTACTGCGTTGGCATGAAGGAGCCAGGCATGACCGGAATCGGCGGTGCATAAGCAGTTGACTGCTGTGGGAATGCGTTGGAAGCTGCTGACATGACGGTCGCTTGCATGGGCGGAGCCATCATGTGGGCAGGTGCACTGTGCGCGGTGTGCGGCACATGCATGTGGTGGAATTGCGGGCGCGGTGTGAACTGCGCTTGTGGGCGTGAAGGGTACGGAGGCCGCTGTGGTCTGAAGTTACTACGGCCCGATTGTGCTGAGAACGGAGGACGAGCACTGTGTGGGCGCATGGGTTGCGCGGGGCGAATAGCTCGGTCAGTGCTGCGTGCACTGCGCAAGGTTGTTGCAGCATTAACGGCTGCAGCGTACGCCTCATCGAGGGTCTTGGTTTGTGCACGATCGATCTCAAGTTTGATGGTCGGGTCACGTACGACCTTACGCAATGTTGAGATTTGGTCTATGTCCTTGGGCGGATCTTCCAAGGTAGACAGCAGTTCTGTCATGCCCTTGTAGGACTCCTCGAGGGAGCCAGTGCATTTGGCCACATCGAAAAACTCCTCGCGGATGGCCGCTTGGGCTTTGCGACCACTAATGAAACGCTGGGTGAACGCTTCTATGAAATCATTGAAACTACGTGCGGGATTTGCGCGTGCGTACTGTTCGTACCACAGTGACGCAGGCCCGGTCAGTTTGTTACTAACCATGAGGGCAACATTGTGACTGCTTGCAGTACTGAAATCAACACTCGCAGGCACATAGACACGTACGCCTTTCGCATTGCGCACGAATCCTTTAACTTTGTCATAGCCATCACCATTAAACTTGTCTACATCGCGTGTACAGTTGCTTTGCGGCTGGACGGTGGTCGACGAGGTACCACCGCCTGCGATAGGGGCCGCAGATGCAGCTGCCTGTGCGCTTGCCTGAGCGGACGCAAGGACAGACACGGCCGCAGTCAGATCCAGAAGTTTCTGACTTAGCTCAGCTAACTTCGCGTTTACGTCTACTGGGTCAGTCATTACCTGGAGGATGGCCTCTCTGGTGTAGCCAAGGTTCGACGGGAGGCGAGAGGTCGGGTGCTGCGTCAAGTACTCGTGGAGTCTTCGGGTCAAGTCGCTTGGGTCTAAGGCCATAAACTAGAGGAAAAAGATCACCGATGACAGATCAGCTGTCTGTTGGGTTCCAGACGGGGACTCGGGGGATCAAACGACAAGGACAGAGGCTATGGGACACGGAGGTACACTGTTGAGCTTCCGTCAGGTTACACGGGGGTTCTCAGAGGTACTCATGACTAACGAGGATCACTCACGGAGAAATATCTGTAGCTCGGTGCTGGCGGGCATCCCTGGGAGGCACAGGGCAGTACAACGTCACAGAGCAGAGTCACTGGTGCAGGCTGCACACGGGTAGACACATCTTGGCAGTGAGTACAGGTGACTTCCTGGTGGCAGACTGTTCACTCGATATACTCTTACACACCCCTTGAAATTCACCAGAGATTGCTTTTTTTCTCTGGGCCCCACATGCATGCTCTACAGCTGCCGCACCAGCCAGAGGGGCGCGCGCAGAGAAGTGCTCCCCCATTCGCGGGATTTGACTTGACAGCCAATATTAAGGGCTCGATGTACTCCAACACACCTCCTGAGGTGCACCAGAGATTGCTTTTCTTTCTATCGGCTCCACATGCATGCTCTACAGCTGCCACACCAGCTAGAGGGGCACGCGCAGAGAAGTGCTCCCCCATTCGCAGCATTTGACTAGAGAACCGATATTAAGGGCTCGGTGTAGTCCCACATACCTCTTGAATTGCACCAGAGATTTCGTTTTTTTATATATGGGCCTCACATGCATGCTCTACAGCAATTTCACCAGCTAGAGGGGCGCGCGCAGAGAAGTGCTCCCCCATTCGCAGCATTTGACTTGACAACCGATATTAAGGGCTCAATGTACTCTTACACACCTCTTGAAATGCACTAGAGATTTTTTCTTTCTTTGGGCCCCACATGCATGCTATACAGCTGCCGCACCAGCTAGAGGGGCGCGCGCAGAGAAGTGCTCCCCCATTCGCGGGATTTGACTTGTCAACCGATATTACGGGCTCGGTGTACTCCCACACAACTTTTGAGGTGCACCAGAGATTGCTTTTTTTTTTCTATGGGCCCCATATGCATGCTCTACAGCTGCCGCACCAGCTAGAGGGGCGCGCGCAGAGAAGTGCTCCCCCATTCGCGGGATTTGACTTGACAGCCGATATTAGGGGCTCGGTGTACTCCCACACACCTCCTGAGGTGCACCAGAGATTTCTTTTTTATATGACCCCACATGCATGCTCTACAGCTGCCGCACCAGCTGGAGGGGCGCGCGACTGCTGGGTCAAAGGCTGCAAATGGGGGAGCACTTCTCTGCGCACGCCCCTCTAGCTGGTGCATCCTGCCGTGCACGTGCGTGAAACTGCCCGAACCACCGATCAGCAGCACAGCTGTGTGTCAGCCTCGTCAGCCGCGATGCCTGCAAACTGCATGTACACCGGACATGCCCAGCTCCTCAAGCTGCAGCGTGCATATGCATGTGGCACTGCTTCTTCTGCTGGCATCTGATCATGATCCAGGCTTTGTTGTCTGCCCTACCGTGCTGCCTGCCTTGAACCGTAGCGTCCGCCTCATGTGCACCTGCCAGTGTGTTGCATCAAGTGTCGCATCAAGTGAGCATGCTGGCATGCTGTGTGCGAGGAGGCACCTGCTGTCGCGGCCAGCACATGGTCCACCACACTCCCACCAGCTTGGCGACCAGATGTGGCACTTCGTCACTTCCATGCACTGTTTCAGTACTGCCCGCACTGTTTCAGTACGGCGTGAGCAGGTCCGAAAGCAGGCATCAACTGTACACACACTGCAGATTATGAATGGGATTACTACGAAGAGGCCGGAGGCGAAGGAGCCCTCGCGCTGGACTGGGACAGTACCTGACGACATGGGCGCGGCTTGCCTACAGGTTTGGGTACTTTGCTTTCGCCTGGTATGCGCTGATGGGGCTGTGCCTGATCTACCTGGAGCCAAGGCTCGAACTGCTAGGACTGGCGTTCAAGTCACACGTTGATGTGACCACATTCATGAATGCACGCAGCACATCAAACAGCACGGCATCGAGCGCGGCAGAGGAAGAGGGGCGGCAGATGCAACATGAAGCTGCACAGAACGGCACAGGGGTCATGTCGCTATAGGTGTAGCTCAAGCAGTCACGGCTTGTCAGTGGCCAAGCTGTCGCTCCGGCATTGCTGGTGGCCAGGGCGGCGCCGCGGGTGGCCGGAACCATTGGAAGAGGACCCCGACGATGAGAGTGACAGACTGGAGCGAGCGACGGGCTGCAGCACGGATGCTACCGGCATTGGGGGTGCCGCGTGCATGTGTATATGTAGATCAGGGTCTGTAGAGAACGTCTCCGAGGGTGCCGGGCAAGGCTGCAGTACCTGTGCACATATTATTTGTAAAGCCAGTGGTTATGAAATGCACTGATGGCAATGTTGAAGGCATTCGGAAGTGCATGCATTATTTAGAACCGCCGCCAGGCACATGAACTGTGGCCGCAGTCGGAAGATAACCAATGCCTCCTTGCGGACCAGCTTGAGCTGGTGGCATGCGGGACTATAACGCAGTCGCCTTGATGACATATGGGATCATACTGCAGGTGCTCATGCATGTGTTGGCGGCCGCATCGGCGCATCAGCACGAGTTCGACTGAGCATGCGCAACTTGTGCGCTGTGGCGGGAAGGGTCTACAGTGGCAGCCACCAGTGCTACCGGAAGCTCTTGTGATGTTGATGTAACGGATCAGAGATCATGTTGCACGATTGCCTCATTACACATACACGGTGGAGGCACATTCACATCGGGTGCACAATGGGGCCATGCCCAGGGTGTCTACAGACTCCAGCGGTGGTAAATGCCAGCAGTCGTGCAGAGCAATCTGCCGATCAGCGTTCACTGTCAGTGCTGCTGCACGTGCAAGCCACAGCCATGACATTGACACTCAAGCTGCCGCCAGTCTGATGCGCCACAACCATGCAGCGCAAGGCGCTGCCTCGCACACATCACACAAGGAATTCCTGCCCGCTGCAGTGCCACAGCTGGCTGTTGTATGTATCACATGCAGCAGGGCACCCGATTTTACCTGGCAACGACCAACAGCTGCCACCTCATAACGCAGCTACCTTGAGACAGGTAGATGCTGCATTGAGACAGACTCGCCTCCAGCCATGTATTCCGGAGACCCAAACATGCACATGCTAGGCAAGTCGCACCAACATGCGGCTCTCATCACTACTTGCGCGGCACTCACGTCAACGCAGAAAAAACTAAGCAGCGAAATTTCTGTTAGCATATGGCATGAAACATACGGCAGAAAACAGGCCGGCCACGCAACGCCGCCGCATGGTGGCTTGCTGAGTCGCAGCCCCCAGCTAGTCACTGATGCATGCCCAGCATTCATGCATGTTGGCGCCACGCGCCCTATCATGCCGTCAAGAGCACATGCGTTCAGGCGGCCGCACTCACCACCAACGCACTTGCAGGCGAGGGCGGACAACCGCCAGCCCCGGGTGTGGCCACAGCCCGCAGCTACTGCGGCACAGCCCATCGCCACAACACCAGCCTGATCAGAAAACAAAAATTGGTACTTATTTGATTGCAGGCCTGCGTCAGCAGCCACAGGAGCTGCGCCTCCCGTGCCAGTTTGAGCAGACCACGCACACTGAGCACAGCATCGCCGCCACAGCACAGCGCAGGGCACAACAGCTTACCACCCATTTCCGAGCCCAGACCACCTGACAAAGGTGGCCTTTGAGTTAATGACCGCGGCGAGCGGCACCACGTCCCAATCTGCCGTCGCCTTAATTGGAGGCAGCCGCCACAGTATACGGGCGCAGACAAAGCGGCCAAAGCAGCCACAGCGTGCGGGTCGCACGGAGTGCGCAGAATGCACGTGTACCCCTGCCAAAACCCACCCATGTGCCTTGAAACATGAGCGCAAGCCATACCTCCGCAGCTGGGGGCACGTAAGGCTTGTACGTGGTGCGGCTGCTGATCCTCCGGCCACCGCGTCACCTGCGGGGCGCCTTCAGAGAACACGTCAAAGTGCGTGGAAGCACATGCATGGAAGCTACGCAACGCTGATGCCGGCGGATAGCACGATGACACCAGTGGACACCGGTGTACATCACGATGGCCCCGATGGGCTGGTCGTGAAGAGCTGTGCTTCACACGACATGGCCCGGCGGAGGCACAGGGTGGACCCGGGGGGGGGCCCCGAGGGTTCATGAGCTGCCAGAGGCATGTGCAATGCAGCACAGCAGCGGTGCACAGACAGGTTGTGCCTTCAGCACGCAGCAGGCGACATGGCAGCAAGCCTGCCGCGTGCTGGGCCACGCTCCCCGCCGCGTCACTGATCACCGGCCGCTGTTGAACTCGTCAAGCGTGGCTGCGGCGGCCGGCCACACCAACGCCATTCACCTGAGTGTTCATCTCCCCCCTCAGGACTCGCTCCGGATTGCAGACACACGGTTGCTTCGCATAGCGGGTGCAGAGGCGCGGCCATGCATGCCGCGGAGCGCCGGCGGCAGCGTCATATGGCGGGCATGATCGCGAGCGCGCGCAGCGCCGCGATCGGCCGCGCCTCGCCGCCGCGGCTGAAGCCCTCCGCGTCGGCCTCTGTGTCTACGGACGCACGCTGCGCGCTGTGGCGCGGGCTGTGCTGGCGGTCCGGGTCAAAGACGTCAGATCGTTGCGAGTTCGTGGGAGATGTCGGCTGCTGGTCGTCCATGGCGCTCTGGATCGTGGACAGCGTTGAAAACTCCCGAGGCCTGCATGCTGTTACGCATGGGCCACGCTACAATGCATGGGGGTCAAAAGCACCAGAATATTCGTAGCTACGTCCTGCTGCATGCATGTTGCAGCATGGAAGTGGAGGAACTCAGAGGGTCAAGCACGGCACGCAGGGTTCTTGCGCCGCGACTGAAAAGGCGCCGATGTCGTGTGCGTGGCTTCCGGTGGCAATTGCACAGCCTTGCAAGGCCTCGCCAGGTGGATCGAATGCGCATGCCATGCATGCCACATGGGCTGACATAGGCCGTATGTGCAGTTGAGCTTGAGTGGTGGGGGCAGTCATGCTGCGACGCAGGCTGCAGCAGTGGGGGGTGGTGTCTTCAACATCTCCTTGTGCCGGTAAATCCGGAGGAGCGTGGTCGGAGCAGAGTGGGCCATGCCCAAGCGGAGCCTCGTGCGGCAATGCGCCACAGTCCCTAGCTACTCACACAGACTGTCTGAGACTGTGTCTGCTTGTCGCATGGAAGGTGTCTGCGATGGGCCCAGGCTGCAGGCGGCGTGCGCTGCATGTGTTGGACAACCGCTGCAAGTTTTGGGCAGGCGCTACATGTTTTTGAACAGCAGCACAGGTTGCAGACAGGGTGCGCTACATGCTTGGGACAGCCGCTTTGCTTGAGGCTAAGGCAGGCTGTGGATACCGTGTGCGATACCGTGTGCGATACCATGTGCGATCTGGCAGTCTAGGACGCAACACACAGAGCAACACTGCCATGCAGGGTTCAAATCCGTGACCCAGGAGGATAACGTAAACTGCAGAAGGTGCTGGCGCAGAGGTGACCACGGTGGGCTGCTGTAGCAATCGTGCTGTGCGTCTGCCTGACCTGAGGACTTGCAGGCAGTGGCACTGACTGCGTCTGGCGAGCCTTATATGGTCGCCCACGCACGGCTGCAGCAACGTCAGGCGGTCAATCAAGAGCCTCGGTGTGCGGTGTAGTGGTCGAAGCTATCAACCACTGGAAGACTGAGACTGGCTGGAGCTGCTGTTGGAAGTGTTGCGCTGTCACCGCAGATCACTGACCAGGACTTCGGCAAGCCACTGAACAATACCACAACACATGCGGTGTAAAAGGCAAGAACTGGGCGGCGTACGGCCATACTGCAAACAGTGCGTACACGCCAGCGGTCACGGCAGCTGCGTGAAGCAGCTCGGTATCCTCGGTCCACCTGCCGTAAGAGTTGGCTGACGCAACAAGCCAAGCAGAGATGCTTGTGTACAAGCTTCATTGGAGGCGCACCTTTGCTGCTGGGAGTGCATTGAGCGTATGTCAGGAGGCGCATGGAACCTGACTGCCTCGCCGGCTGACACGGGTGATCGGAAGTAAGATAGATCGGACTGGTCCCGTTGTGGCTTCTCTTTGGTACCCATAAGGCACACCACGCTGATGCACAAGTACACGGCGCAGCTAGCGCAGAGACTCATCAGGACGACCGTGGCCAAGAACGCCAGCAGCACTCCCGTTGGAGAGTCGCAATCATCTGCACGAAGCAGCAGCTGAAAGTTAGAGAATATCCCAGATCAAGCGTTGCTGGTAAGCGCAGACGGGGAAGTGGCGGTGTGTAATCTTCTGCTGGGTCGCATGCCGGAGCTTCTCGGTATGCGCGCGGGCTGGCTCTGAGCAACATCACGCACACGCGATACTGGTGCCACATAGGCGCATCAGCAGCGCTTATGGTTGCAAAGGCGTCCAGCATGAAGGGCACTGGCTTCGGTGACACACATGTATGTAGGCGTGCGTGTACAGCTCCATGCCAACAGAAGATGCGCCGGAAACGCAGGGCGAGGAAACCAGGATGCCGCACGGCGCACCTGACTCAAGATTGCCATCACAGTCCACTATCAGTACGGCGGGGAAGATTGCCAAGACGCCTGCCAGTACCCCGCACAGGACGCTGAGCAGGCAGATCTTGAGAGCCGCGCTGGAAGGACGTTCCTCGTGCCTAGGCGTCACGAAGAATGATGACATGCGGGATGTTGTCGACATACGGATTCGCCATGCGGGGCCTTGCACCTCACCCGCTACTACGCCATGCCAGCGTTTCGTGCAATACTTGCCGTAAGAGTGCGTAAAGCAGGGACGCGCGCTGCGAAAACAACCCACTCCCGGGATGAACACCCTCTCCACTGGCTCTTGTGGCCCTGCTGCCGCCCTGCCTGACAGCTAGCGCGCTCTGCTGAGCACTGTGCCGGTGGCATATTTGCTGCATCGAGCAAATGCCCCCAAGCCACCTGCCCACCAGAGCCATTCCTCACGTGATACAGAAGCTGCTGTGTTTCTGTCTGTGTACGGCGCTCGGCCATGGTGAATGTTTTTTGTGCATTGCCATGGATCGTGCCTCTGTGTTCTAACACTTTGTGGAGCATACATCTGTAACGTATCGCATTCCTCACGTGGGGTGCATGACACAAGCGACCATGCCCAGCCCCGTCTCGTGCCTGTGCGCCGTCCACATTTAGGCATCCACTGAAGTTCTGAAAAGAAGCGCTTCGATGCTATCAGCGCTCGCAATGAGTGGATGGAAATCATGGAAGCCGTGTCGGCAGGTGTACGTACGCATTGCTCAGTTGGTGGTCCGGATTCAGCTGCCCGCGTCCCTGTCGACGCTGCGATGCACGTGCAACACTCGACGCTAACCTTTTCAGGCAGCAGACTGCTGCACATGGGTGCAGCAGGAGGCGCGTCGATCGGTCCCGGCTGGTCGCTCGAGCGTGTGAGACAGGCTGTGCCGGCGTGCCCCGTGGCAACGCCACCAGTTGTGATATCACAGACACAGACGACGTGCGGAAAACATTTTGGTCCATGCATGGACAGCTGAGTGAAATTCAAAGAGGCGTGAAGTTGGTGTCCGTCGGTTATGACGCTTCCAGGATCAGTCGCGGCGTCGGAACTTGTGATGTGGCTGGCCGTGGTGAGTCGCCTGGGTTGACCCTGACAGTCTCGCTGAGCTCTGGCTGACACCCGGAAAGTCAATGTGGCCTAACTCCCGACATACCGGCCCTTGTCACCCCCGCGGCCGCGACTGTTGAGACGACCAAGCATGGGACGTTCTTGGGACAGGTCCGCATCTGCCCACCCGTTGCTCCTATAAAATAAACCTTTGTATGGCCACTGGTCACTGCTGGGAGCTCCTTCGATGTTCTGCTCACGGAAGTCGCAGAACCTCTGGATACTTGTATGGTTAGGGCAGCGTAGAAGGGCAACACCTCCCACGACAGCAGCTGTACATGTGCAATTGAGACTTTTTTAAGACTACGTACATGCATGCCTGCCATCCAACCCTGCTCAAACGCGTAAGTGGCAGTAGATGGTATGCAGCTGCTATCTGGTGTCTCCCAGTCGATGTGGGGTGCCGCGCAGTTGACGAATCCGGCATGTATATACATCTGCAGGCAGGGGACACACCTCAAACTGAACCCAGTTCAGGGCTGCGTGCCACAAGCTTGCGTGTTGCCTGGTCCTGGTCTGTTGCCTCGGCGCTGCTGGGTGCCTCGGCGCTGCTGGGTCGTAGATCTATCACTGTGTAACACATGTGTACATCACGTATGCACATGCCTGCCCCTGGCTGATGGCACCTGGTTGACAGCAAGCATCCAAATTCAGCATACAGCAGCCTCAATGCAGGGCTACTGCCCGGCTGTGTGTTTGTTTGGTGTTTGTTTTTTTAATGGCTAGCCTTCTGCCCTTGCTGTAGCTAAAGGGCTGGTGTTACACAAAGATCAATGCGTGGTGTGTGCGTGTCGGCTTTCGCGCTGGCGTTAGTTCGTTCTGGCATTTGCTCGTGCGGCGCGTGGCCTTGGTGCTTGCGGTGGCCGGTCTGTTTATCTGCATGTTGCCTGGTCTGTTGCCTCGGCGCTGCTGAGTCCTAGATCTATCACTGTGTAACACAAAGATCAATGCAGGAGCCTGCGTCGTACTGCGTGGTGTGTGCGTGTCGGCTTTCGCGCTGGCGTTAGTTCGTTCTGGCATTTGCTCGTGCGGCGCGTGGCCTTGGTGCTTGCGGTGGCCGGTCTGTTTATCTGCATGTTGCCTGGTCTGTTGCCTCGGCGCTGCTGAGTCCTAGATCTATCACTGTGTAACACAAAGATCAATGCAGGAGCCCAGCAGCGGGGCAACAGCAGGCAAGCAAGCATCCATATCTCAGCAAGCGCCCACAGCATGCAGAGTGGTTCACAAGGCACGATGCATTGCAGCAATCCTCATCAGTGTACTGCGCATGCATCACGCCACCCACGTAACACACATGCATGTGTGTTGCGTGGGTGGCCATATGCTAACCCTTGCCGCAGCTGCCGGGCTCTTGCATTCATCTCCGTGTAACACACATGCACGCCACTGTAAAACAGCACGGCTTGCGATGGCCTGTCTGTCTGTTTGCGTGTTGCCTGGCCCTGGTCTGTTGCCTCGGCGCTGCTGGGTCGTAGATGTATCATTTTGTAACACAACAGCACAGCGCCCCTCCCCGGACACCGCTCGGGCTGCCGGGCTGGCTGAGGCTACGGATCCTGGGACCGGTGCCTCGCGGCCTCGGACATGGCCGTAGCGCGCGCTGTCGCGACCGTGCGGACTGCTAGTGTTGAGTCGACGACCGCTTGTGGACCCGGCGAGTGCTAGCTGTGTGTTTGGTGTGCGCGTGGCCTGCGTGGTACTGCGTGGTGTGTGCGTGTCAGCTTTCGCGCTGGCGTTAGTTCGTTCTGGCATTTGCTCGTGCGGCGCCTGGCCTTGGTGCTTGCGGTGGCCGGTCGGTCTGTTTGCTTGTTGCCTGGTCTGTTGCCTCGGCGCTGCTGAGTCCTAGATCTATCACTGTGTAACACACACGGGACATGTTGCCTCGGCGCTGCTGAGTCCTAGATCTATCACTGTGTAACACACACGGGACATGTTGCCTCGGCGCTGCTGAGTCCTAGATCTATCACTGTGTAACACACACGGGACATGTTGCCTCGGCGCTGCTGAGTCCTAGATCTATCACTGTGTAACACACACGGGACATGTTGCCTCGGCGCTGCTGAGTCCTAGATCTATCACTGTGTAACACACACGGGACATGTTGCCTCGGCGCTGCTGAGTCCTAGATCTATCACTGTGTAACACACACGGGACATGTTGCCTCGGCGCTGCTGAGTCCTAGATCTATCACTGTGTAACACACACGGGACATGTTGCCTCGGCGCTGCTGAGTCCTAGATCTATCACTGTGTAACACACACGGGACATGTTGCCTCGGCGCTGCTGAGTCCTAGATCTATCACTGTGTAACACACACGGGACATGTTGCCTCGGCGCTGCTGAGTCCTAGATCTATCACTGTGTAACACACACGGGACATGTTGCCTCGGCGCTGCTGAGTCCTAGATCTATCACTGTGTAACACACACGGGACATGTTGCCTCGGCGCTGCTGAGTCCTAGATCTATCACTGTGTAACACACACGGGACATGTTGCCTCGGCGCTGCTGAGTCCTAGATCTATCACTGTGTAACACACACGGGACATGTTGCCTCGGCGCTGCTGAGTCCTAGATCTATCACTGTGTAACACACACGGGACATGTTGCCTCGGCGCTGCTGAGTCCTAGATCTATCACTGTGTAACACACACGGGACATGTTGCCTCGGCGCTGCTGAGTCCTAGATCTATCACTGTGTAACACACACGGGACATGTTGCCTCGGCGCTGCTGAGTCCTAGATCTATCACTGTGTAACACACACGGGACATGTTGCCTCGGCGCTGCTGAGTCCTAGATCTATCACTGTGTAACACACACGGGACATGTTGGTGCCTGCACTTCACCGGGCGATGTGTTAATGTAACACACCAGCACAGCCGCACTCAGCCTAGCCACACCCAGGCCACCCACGGATACCCGTATCGGTACCAGTGCACCCAGCCCGGTCCGAATACTTGCATGCCAGCAGAAAAGAGCCTTGTGCGAGCCTGTGCGCGCATGCCCACCGGCGCACGAAGGACCAGCTTTTGGACAGGGCCCGGAAGATCACAACGCCCGGAAGATCACAACGAAGACGGCACACGCGTCCCCCGCCAACATTCCGCGTGCAGCGGCCTACGGCGGAGCGCATGGGGAAGCAGAAGAGGGTGAGCCGCTCAGACGCTGCCCCAAGCACTCGCCGCTGCATCCCATGACCCCCCACAGCAAACAGCCCCGCTGGAAAGATAGCATCCAACCGTCCAAATGGGGTCCGGAGCGTGTGGCCAGTCAGCACCGCCCACCCCGCACGCCATGGCCAATACCAGCTGCTCAGCAGCTGCTGCACAGCTGGCATACTGGAGCGATACTTTACAGAGGTATGCTCCGCAAGGTGGTAGAACACACAGGTGCGATGCACAGCTGGCACACTTGAGGTGACTCCTAGCTAGCGGAGTCGCCTCGAGGGCCTGACTGGTGACACCCCGGCGGAAGAGTGTGGTGGACAGGTCGCACGTAGCATTCTGCATGTACACGCACCTGGACGCGGCGCCGGAGGCCACGGCAACGTCAACAATTTCACGCAGGGCGGAATATGTTAACTACACCAAACGGCTCGTGGGACGGTGACACGAGGCAGCATGCGCCCGGGTCGGTGCGGCTGGCCTCGGTGCGCCTCGGCAGCTTGGCCGGTGGCTAGCCGCACCGCCGGGCGGTCGACATCCATGGCTACAGGGCTGTCACAGCGCGGTACTGGATACGTGACCACGTGGTGATGTCAGTAAACAGCCTCATTCACTTGATTGCCCTGAGGCCTGTGAGGGCTACAGGTCGGGAGGGAGTATGGATCCGCTGAAGTTCGGTCCTCGGGTGGCCAGGCGCGATCGCCTGCAGCGAGATAACATCCAGCCGAACTTGCCGCAAACCAGATGTCTCGTGTAGCCAAGCATGGTTGCATGATGACTACACCGCTGTGTACATTGTCGACTAGTCGCGAGCTCGAGTCCGCCCAAATGACTTCGTGAGGCCGTCGAACCCCTTTCTGTGCAGAGGTGGTAGATTGCAAAGGAGCTTTGACCAGCATCGAGGTATCAGACGAACCACACTATGAGCATAAATATGCCGTCATTTATAGGACGCTGTGCTGGTGCTCATTTTGGCCGCCTGTGGAAGCTTAAGAATTCATCCAGCCTACGATCTGTGCGCACGCTTGCCGACGGGACTGCGCGCGAGGTGTTGTCAACACTGGGCGGCATCGTAATATATTGGGGGCTTACGCGTGATTTGTTTCTTCTATGTATCGCCGGCGCCTGTCAGTTACAACTGCATCCTTTTCCAGCGTAACGCTCGCCAGGATCGAACGCACCAGTCAGACCAAGGGCACAGCTGCAGCGCTGCCGACTGCCGAAACACCAGGAAGCACCGAATCATATTTGCGCACCGGGTAATCACACCTGATCATTCCGTGCAAGTCGCGTCGCAATAGGAATGGCTTGTTGCTAGTGCAGGCAGACTCCTGCTCAACCACCTCCCCGTTACCGGGCAAAGACAATCAAAGAAATTATATTCATGTCCTATTCAGTCTGAAATTTCCTGTCTAAGGACGCCTAAATCAGTCAATCGCGTGCGTGTGCAGTCTCGATCGCGCTCTCGCCTGCGTCCTAGCTGTGAGGAAGTCCTCGGGTTGATCGTTGCACACAGACCATCTGTAGACAAGCATATCTTGAGCTAGCACCAGTTGTGCGTCGGATCTACGCCTCTGTGGACGCACCAGGTCTTTGAAGGCACAGCGGTTTTCGGTGCGCTCTCATGCAGTAGGGCCAACCGGCGCCGGTAGCAAGGCGACAATGTCAACATGGAAGCATAGAATCCTTCTAATACGTTTCCGTGTAGCAGCATGGCTGTGAATAATCGGCTTGACTAAGTTGCAGCAAGATGAGCGCTCTTGACGCGCATCCCATGTCCCATGTCACTGCTACACGCCTGCTGGCTCGTGCACGCATGCCCACCGGGAAGCCCTCCACACCTCGGTGATCTATACAGGGTCGATAACAACCTGTGTTTTGGTACCGTCCAGAATCGGCTGAAAGCGCTTGACAACCACTGTGGCTGGCTCCGCGCTAAGGTTCGCTCAAGTTGGTACTGGTGCCTGCGTCACACCCGCATGGGTGTGCCGCGCGCTGCGGCATCTGAAACGCCGCCTTTGTCCTCACAATATAGTGTTACGCGGGGCCAGGCGCGCAAGCCCAACAGCCAGGGCAACATGTGCACCCCTCGTAAGACAGTGTTGATAGAGCATGTTGAACAACCCTGCCTTCGTAGAACAACCCTTCTCAGGCACCTGAGGCTGAGGTTGGCAGTAGGATAGCGAGCTAGTGCTGCAGGCCATGGCATTGCACCGAAGCCACCCTTGGACCAGGTGATGCAATTCCCTGCTCAGTACAGGGGCATTGGCTGCGCCATGGTGCCCCAATGCACGCACATCACTCACGCCACTCCTGTAGGCCATAGTGAATGTGTTTATTGCATTGCCATGTCTTGTGTGTTCTACCACCTTGTGGATCATGCCCCGTAACGTATTTCCTCCTACAGACCTGCTGGCCAGAGGCCGCAGGTACCTCTTGCCACAGCTGTATCCCAGTAATCCGACCCACACCCTCATGTGACCCAGGTGGTATTTCCATTACAATGTCACGTCCATTTATCCATTACAATTACAATTTATCCACTACAATATCACGGTTTGTGCCGCCCGCGTGCATGCAAACTCTGACACACTTGTCCCATCTTCGTTCTTTCTATGTGTCTGGTTCCATGATGTCGGGCCGCAGTGAGCTGGTGCGACATCACAGACAAGCTACAATTGCAAGGTACACTTGTGCATACACTCGTTAGTTGAATATCTGCGGTCTTTCTGTTGAAGTTGTCATACGAGGTGGTCGCGGGTGTCATGCTGGTGGTCGGGGATGTTGGGAGTGCCATCCCTGTGCTGTCACTCCCATGTCACTCCCTGTGTTCCTCGATCATACGAAAGGCACGATTCATCAATGCCCGCGCAGGCAAGCAGCCTCGTCAGTCTGCAGACCCAGACCAACACCAGACCATTATGCGGGCTCGGTTGCTCACTCACGTGCACTGCCCTCGCTCTCGGGCGCCTGCATCAATCAACGTTACACACACTGGCCCATGCTGTGTGTGCTGTGCAGAGCACGCGTCAGGCGATGACGCTGCTACTCCAGACGGAGGAGCTCGTGGCGGACCGGCGTGCTGTGCGTGTCGCGGACGTCACCGCCGCCACGCAGGCGGCGCTGGTGCGGCTGGAGCGGCTGCAGGCGGTCGCAGCCGCGACAGCCGGCGCCCGTAGCGGCGCCAGCGGCGGCACCGGCGGCGGCGCCGCGGCCGCTGCGGTGGACATCGACACCGCGGACATCCAGCAGCAGCTCCTCGCGGCGGCCGGTGACACGGCGGGTACGCTGGCCGAGCGCTCGTCGCCGGTGCCGGCCACCGCCATGACTTCCAACGCGTCTATCCTTGGCCCCGGGATGGGCGCACCCTTCAGCATCCAGTCCAACGAGTCGTACCAGTCGCCCGAAGGTAAGGCCGTGCCGTGCGACAAGGCGGTCGAGGTGCTTGGTGCGCTGCGCATGCTGTGCCTGTGCATCTTTGTATTTCAGTGGCTATGTGGAGTGCCCGGTGCTCTCCTCTGCCTGCTTCACAGTGTGTAGATTTACTTGGCCATGGCCGCGCCGTGCCCGGTGGTGATGCCCTTGACCCCGATGACACGCTGTGCTAGCATGGTTCCGCAAGGTCCCGATGCCACGCTGTGCTTGCATGGCCCCGCATGCCTCCGATGCCACGCTGTGCTTGCATCGCCCCGCATGCCTCCGATGCCACGCTGTGCTTGCATGGCCCCGCTGCCACTCTGTGCATGTTTCAATGCCGCATGCAGTCTGCACCTGCTGCACAGCCGCTTGCCGCCACCGTGACAGCCCACCGCCGTGCAGTCCGCATGCTGACAAGCACCATGCTGTGCTGTGCAGTCCGCATGCTGGCTGAGAAGGAAACGGTGATTGCACAGCAGTACCGCGCAGCCGCGCGCCAGGCCATTCAGGGCATGCAGTCAGACGTGCTCCGCAGCACGCAGCGCCACGAGGACCTCCGCCCAGACAACTTCCTCTCGCGCGTCCGCCGCATCCTCCCCGCCGAGTACCTTGCCGCGTGGTCCGCATGGACCGGAATCTTCTCGCTCATCAACGCCGACAACAACGTCATGTTTGGCATGTGGGCGCTGTACTCGGCGCTCGCTCTCGTTTATGTGTACCTCCGCCTTGTCAAGGACCGGCGCACAAAAGACGCGGTGGACACTGCAGAGCTTGCCCGGGAGCAGCCGGCGGTGCTGGTCATGCTGGGGGGACCAAACAGCCGCGTCGGGCCCGACACCGGGAAGATGGTCGGCGCGAAGGCGGACCCTCTGGCCATGGTGCCTTCGGCGGCGGGGGCGGAGGCCGTGTCGATCTCGCACTTCAGCGAGAAGCGGGAGATTCCGGAGGACACACTTGAGGCGCCGAGCGCTGAGGGGGGGTCGGGGAGCGAGGCGATGGGGGGCGGGGGCGCGTCAGGGCCAAAGTGGATGACGCGGCGCTGGCGTGGGGGCAAAGGCGGAGGTATGGAACGGGCAGCTGCGGAGAAGGTGAAGCCGCCGGTGCGCACGCCGACAAACGGGCAGCTGTTCCTGCAGGCGCTGGTGTCTGCGGCGGCATTCCTGCTGCTGAGCGCGTTTGCGGCAGACATTCACACCACGATCGGTGCGCCGGTGTGGGTGTTTTTTGCGCCGGTTGCGCCGTTTGCGCTGTTTGCGCAGTTTGTCCTTCCCGATGGCCTGGTCGGACGCCGGTGAGACCTGCCGACCGGGTGCTTCAGCAGAGGTACTGGGGTCATGGCTAGCGCTGCGGACTGTGTCCTGTGAATGCCTATTACATGTGTATGTTATGTACAAAGTAACGAGGCGGTCTCTTCGCGGAGGCGTGTTGATGGATGGCCGGAACAGGGGCAACAGTAGTGGAGTACTACTATTAGGTCAGCAGGTAGGGGCACAGCAGGGCACAGGTGGTGGTGAGAGCTGGGGGTGTGGACATGTGGTCAGGAGAGGTCGACACCATGTGTGAAAGGAGTGTGGCAAAGTTTATGCATGGGCGTACACCCCACGTTGACCGACTTGGCATGAACCCGGGTTGGTGTGACACGCGCACCTAGTACGTAGGTACTCGTCAGTGGGTTGGGCAAGGCAGGGATAGACAATCTGGTGCACTTGTCAGGTGCTGTAGTCATGGTGGCGAGGGGGTTTTGAGGAGAGCCTCAGGTGGCTAATTATAACTTGGCCATGCATGACATCGTACCGCGTTGTACCTGCTTGGAGCGGTGCTCTTGGCAGCAGCGCCTGCACGACTCTCTGTGTCGGTGGTTGACCGGCCCAGAGTGCTGCACAGTGTGCATGCTCCTGGAAGATTTGTACAGGCATGTGAATTTTAATAAGGCAAGCGCCGCGGGCGGATCCGATTCGAATGAGCCGATGCCAAGCTGCGTGGGTTGAGTGTTGGCAGACACGTCCCAGTTGTTGGCATTGGATCCCATCGAACGTTGGTGACTCTGCAACTCAAATGCCCGTAACGCGTATTCATGGTTACGGATGTGCTTCTCGCTAGCTGTGGCACCATTCATGTGTTGTTCTGAGGTCAGCAACGTAATGCATCCTACGCGAGACCAGAAAGTTATCGCATACTGATCATGTAATGGGACATCCTGTGTCAAATGGGTGAAGATGCAGCCCTAATGGTGCATGCATACGCAACATGATGTCCAACAGCATTCAGCATTGAGTTATAGCATTGCTGTGTGCTGCGGTACTCTGCCAAACCTATTCGCCTGGGACAGTTTGCGGCCACCGCATGGCCACAACGACCTGCGACTTCACCACCAAGGTCATGTAAATGTGAAATGATCATTCCTGCCAGTGGGCTGCAACCTGACCCCCCTGCAGTGGCCAGATAAGAGATCAAAGAGTCTGACAAAGACTGCTTGAAGCGGAGCGGCAGGGAAAACCAGCTGCTGGCAAATCTTTGCAAATCTATGTGGCAGTAGATCACAGGTCTTGTCAATGAGGGCTGTGAGCACTCATGGCTGTGCAGCTGCTGGAATCCTGCCTGAGATGACAAGTCTGGCGCAGTGCAATCTACGGAAGATTCACACGTCTCATGCTCAGTGTACGCTGCGCAGGACCGATGCTGACAGATCTGGGAACTGTCCAACGCAATCGCGCTCCTTGACTGCCCGGTCCTGCGCATTTTACACTGAGCATGAATCGTGTGAATCTTCTAGAGACAGGCACTTGCGCACACCGGCGGATCTGACCCATGGCTCACAGCACGCGCATCCTGGGAGCATCAGCAATGGCGTGCGAGGTAGCGGCGAGTTGTTGGTGACGCTGTGCAAGGTGTGAATCACGACCAGCACGCGCCGCGGCAGCCGGAGGGCGCTCCGGCAGCGGAGAGCGGGGGCCGGAATGTCGTACTGCACACCGTTGTTAACACGCGCGACACGCGCTGCCAGCCTGAGACCACACGCCTTGAGAGGAGCAGGCTGGGGGGCGGACGTAGGGGCCGTCGGACGCGCGGCTGGTCGCGTTGGCACTTGTGTCTGCAGGTGTGTTGGTGGGCATGCTGGCGCTGCTGCCGCTCTGCGCGCTGCATGCTCGGACAGTGCTGCCAAACGGCATCTGCAGGCGGTAGCTGTTCGGCCTGGCCCGGGCCCCGACCAGTATGCGATCGACGTGGCCAGATGGTGGCCTTTTCGGGCCGTGGGTGCCACGGGGCCGAGCCGCTGTGAGAACGGGAGCCCACTTCGCAAGGTCCGGCCATATTGGTCAATAATGGCGTCGACAACTCTTGCCGAGGCTGCCCCCCCAAGGTGCTGGGCTGATCTTGAGAAGCAGCCGACGGGCCCGTACGGGCCGGCTTCAGCAGCGCCTCTGGGGAATCCACCGCCTGCGCGCGGGATGATAGCTCATCGACGCAAGTCAAAGTACCTTGCAATGGGGCCTCAGCACTGCCAAGCACGATGGCGTGTGGCTTGGCGGTCACTGTCGCCCCTCCTGTGTCACCGTGACATGAGAACTTGTCTGTTCAGCCAGTGGGCACTGATGCATGTAAGCAAGACTACTGCATCTGCTAGTCGGGTGTAACAGCCAGTGTCGAGTGCCTGTCTGTCTATTTGCCGCATGCATATACCCTCATGAGGGCTAAGTGTCTTGCTTGTGCCATGCACGATCGCACTCGCCCTCATCATGAAGGGAGCGGCGACTCCGGTACCGGTTGAACCATCAACTTCGATCACGATCAGTGGAGCGGGAACGCGTGCAATATAAGCATCCATCAAAGCGGCTGTGTATGCGGCATACCCAGCCAGCATGGTCTGCGAGGAGACCGCCGACGGCAATGTACATGTCATCGACATCCTTGAGCACCGCATCATCATCGATCCACAGCACATCCACCACTGCTTCCGCCCCAAGAATTTCCCTGCCCTTCTGACCAACACAGAGCCGCCTCGAGTGACGTTTTTCCCGCGCACGTCGCGGGTCGGCCGCCTCTACTTCCGCGCCTGGATCATGGGCGCCTGTGCCCGCCTCCGCGACAACACCTCCGCTACAATGAACGGCCTCCTCCATGCTGTGGGATTCCTGGCTGTGTGGCTCGAAGCCGCGTACCTTGGGTAAAGCGCGCCTGCCACGCGCCACGCTCTTCTCTCCTTCAAACCAGGTTTGTTTGAGGACGGGTTCCATCGGGCCAGGGATGCCTTTCTGCGCTTGCTTGCAGCTGCCACGTGATGGCCGGGGCTTGGGTTTGGGTGCAACTTCTCTGCCTGTTGCTAACTGTACATATTGGGTCCTGCTAGCGCGTTTGTGCCCAAGGCTTGTTTTATTTGTGCCCCGCTGAGGCCGCCGTATGCTGGCTCCAGATTCTCCAGCGCACGCCGCTCACGTCTGCGCGGTAGGTCAGGCACTGCTGTTTTCATGACTGAGACTCTTTGTGCGCTTGCCAAGTGACCTCTGGGCCTGGCCGTTATTCGTGTAGCTGCGGCTGCGTGTTTCGTAGGATGGAATGCTGCTATGCATGCATGCCGTGCATGCGTGTTGCGCGCATTGCTCACGCCTGTGGGCCATGTGGACACGCCGATCCCGTCATCCGGACTCATGTTGTTTCTCAATCTGGTGATGGAAAAAAGCAGGTTGAGACAGCTACACCCGCGAGGACTACATTAGGAGCCCTACGCTCGTGATCGCCGTTGACTGCTGGACTGCACACCATCCGTTTGATGAGGCCATTGGCACTGGCCGAAACTAGTCAGCCTGTGTTAGTCCTGTAACCAGCAGCATCCAGTGTATCCCTCATTGATAGTACACGATCAGTGGCTTTGCTGAGGTGGCATCGAAGCACACAGATCTCTCTCGCACGGATAGCAGTGACCCCGTCACACCATCGCATCGGATTGCCTCGGAATCTGGCGCCTGACTGTCCGATGCACCGATACACGCGCTGAAAATTCATATATACCCGCGTGGCCAGCTGGGAGCAAGAACACGCATGCTACCGTTCGATCAGTAACGGCCCACTGTAGATCAGAATTGTCAAGCCTTCTGCTGGCTACGCGGCCAAGGCACGTTGTGTTGACGTACGCACGGCAGGTGGCACGGCAGGTGGTAGGTGCTGAGTGCCTTCGTGAACGCCGGTTATTGCACCACATTCCGGACCGTGTTCACGATCGAACATGGCCTGTCGGGAGATGTCTAGGCCTTGACACAAAGTTCTGTGATGTTGTAAACGAACCCGCCGATGCGCTGCATGTACTGACTGCTTAGCGACGGAGCATAGACGACTGGTCGGTTCCGCCTCTGCCCAACTGTTCAAGCCCGCAGCGGGCACGAGCACTGTCTCCGACCACTGACTGCATCCCTCCAGACTTCCAAGACGGCTGGCTGATACATAGACGCAATCTTCAAGTTCAACATAGACTGCGAGTCAAAGGTACACGTGGGCTGACATTCTGTTCGGCCGCGCACCTGAAGCTTGTGTCGCGTGCGTTTCTCGCACAGTCACCCATGATCGCGAGTTCGATGAGGCAAGGGACGTGGATGAGAGCCTTTCATACGCCCAATTGTGTATAGTGCTCCACTAGGAGCCTGTGCGCCGTTCTGCGCAAGTGACTGTTTCCGTACACCTTCCAGCGCAATTGCGAGCGTTGCATGCCAGATGCTACTGAGGTCACTGAAGACACAGTTCGATTACATCCTCCTGAGATCTTCAAGCGCTTGTATTGAAACGTGATCTCAGGCGGGCTTCCTTCTACGCAGCCGTGAGCACCGCTCTACGTGGAAATGTGACAACGTTCGAGCTTATTCCCAGGTTCGCTACACGTGCTGCACCAGCGACGGACGTGCTTAAGACATTACACAATCTGGCTGACATGGGCAACACTTTGTGACATCGCCGCAGGACGGACGCCTGGAACCGTCTGACACACGCAACGGCAACAGCTGCTCAACTCGCCACAGCTAGACATGCCGATGAAAGCATGTGTGCAATGATTTCCGCTGGGGTGCATCTGACAAATATTGCCTCCCCGGCGCGTGCTGCATTGCGCGCTGTAATCTACGTTCGAAATGCGCCTGTTTGCGCACACCGCACCTGTCATCACTGGTCTGTGACCTCGATTGCGGGTCGGCACCAATGCAGGGTTTGACCGCAGACTACTGTTGTAGGAGTCAAAACATCAGGCCACCTGGAATCTGGTCTGAGTAAGCCACTCTTGCGTCCTGCTCGGAGTAGGACCGCTGACGAGCCCAGCACACTGCACACAGCACACAGCACTGCAAGCCACCACGCCTGCAGCAGGCACGCGCACGGCATGACGCTCCTAGTGCAGACAGACGGCCGCGTCAAACAGCGCAAGGCGCGGCGCAAGGCCGCCCGCGAGAAGCTTCTGAATAGCGCCATTGAAGCCGCTTTGGACGCCGCATTTGCAGAGGTGGAGCGCCTGCAGACTCCCCTCATCAATGTCACCGTCTCAGGCGCTGCTTACGCGCCCGCAGCACAGCCGTCAAGCGGCGGCTCTCCCAGCGACGGTGCCGGTCCTGCGCGTGTGCCGTTCCATGCTCCAGCCCTTGCACCCGACGCCGCAGCGGCGCCAATGATCTTTTCCGATGACCGCACGCGTGCGCCCCGCCCTGACTCGGCATATTAACCTTCTACATGCATCGCTTATATAAGCGTCAGGGATGCATGCTGTGGTGTTGGTGCATGCTGTGGTGTCGGTGCATACTGCGGCATGCCTTGCATGCACAGCATGCATGTAACGATGGTGGCCGACGTGGCCAGGTGTGAGCTGCACAGGCGCAGTTGTGAGTGAGCGGGCGTGCAGGTGCGATGCTGGACCAGGCGACCGCGCAGATGCATACGTACTACCGCGAGGAGTTTCGGCAGGTGCTGCGGGGCATGGCCGGGCGGCTGGCGGTGCAGATGGAGGAGAAGGACGAGGAGGACCTCGTGCCCGACGGCGTCCTCGAGAAGCTGCGGCGGCTTGTGCCGGCGGAGTTTCTCGTCGCGTGGGCGGTGTGGACGGCGGCAGTGGACATGGTCGGCCCCGACAAGATCAACGAGACCGTGCAGTGGGTCGTGTGGGCGCTGTACGGCACCGCATCGTACGTCTACGTACTGCTCCTGCTGCTGCACGGCCGGAGGCAGGAGGAGTGCAAGGACTTCCGGGCGGAGGCGCGGATGCCTGCTGTGCGTGCTGCGGTCGGGGCGGGGGCGCACGCACCAGCTGCGCCGGGGGCTGCGGTGACGGCTGCCACCAGGGGAGTGTATGTGCATGCTGCGCGGGACGGGCCGCCGGGGCCGGAGGGGGCCGTGGAGGCGGTGAGCGCTGCGGGGGACAGGCGGACTGGGGTGGTGGTGTCTTGGCAGCGGGAGGGGGAGCGGGTGGCGAAGCGGATGCCGGGGTCGCCGTCGACGGGTTGGCTCGCGGTGCAGGCGATGGCGTCCGCGCTGGCGTTTCTGTTGATCAGCGCGGCAACCGGTGACGTTTATCTGCGGAAGGAGGCGCTGATGTGGACGCTGATGGCGGTTACGCCGCTCTTCGCACTGTTCTCGCAGTTCGTGCTGCCTGATGGAATCGTGAGCACCGCCGATGCCGATGCGTAGCGTCTGTGTGAGCGGCGTGCACGTAACTATAATTGTACATGTGAAATGTAAACGTGGTGTGCTTCTCGGCAGGAACCATCCGACGTCAGAGAGGTTTGCTCCGATGCCGGGCAGGGAAATGTAGCAGGTGCTCAGTAGCAACGCCTGCCGGGGTGGGTGGTTTCTGTTCACTGCTTTGGAGGCCGTCGGCCACGGCTGCCCGCAGTGGTGAAGGATGTGCATATGTTATGACTCTGACTTATGAGGGCCGGTGTTGGTGTGTGCAAAGCATGTATCGAGAACGTGGTGAGGGAGAGGGAGTTTGGTGCTTGAGTTGCTGTCGTGGAATGTCGTGGCTTGAGTTGTCCACGCCACAGCCACGTATCAAGTCTGTGCCAGCTGGTGGCCACTGGCGGCTCAGAGCTGACTCTAACAGAGTGTGCTGCTCGCTAGAGTGCTGTCAAGTTTGCGGTGTAAAATGCCCCTGTACAGCATTTCGATGCTGTGTGCTGTGCTCTGGCCCATGCTGCCCAATGCCAAAATGCCGTCCATGGCATCATATTGTAGCCGTGTGCTCATTTGCGCCGCTGTGTGCTCGAGGCCAGCACTGTGGCCAGCACTATTGCAACCGTTTCAGCAGGCTAACAGGCTCCAGCCATCCCATCAGAAGCGTGTGCCCTCTCCAGCTGTGGCAGCTAATTTGCAAGCTGGCTGGGATGTGTTTCAAGTACACTTGTTGTTAAAAGTGGAGAGGGGAGCATGAGTCATGGCAGTGGTGCAGAGGGCCTGACAGATACCCGAAGTCGTCTCTGCCGCACACGCTGTTGTCCAGACATGTGAACAAGCACAGGTATCCCCGTGATGTTGGCGAGTGTTCTGCAAATGCCCTGCTGAGTGTAGGACGTTGGAGAGGCCTCAATAGACTGGTGCTAAGGTCTTGGGCACAGCAACAACAGCATGTGTTGAAACCTTGGTTTCCTTGCCACATCGTAAATGCATATATTGCTGGAATTGTACTGCCTTGACCGGAATCAAGAGCATGGCTTTGGACAGCTTCATTCCTTTCCGAGATGACAGTTTTAAGTGGACGGGGTGGAGTAATCAGCGGCACGTGCGAAGTGCATGGGGGTTAGTGGACAATTCTTCGCCCCACACCACCAGTGCACGCTGGACCGGGATACGCGGCATTAACACGCCAACAGGGACGATTTTGCAGCTCGTCGACAGCGGATTGCTTGTACCTGCTTGCCTGTACGGAGCTCTAGTCATCCCCGCGGCTCAATGACAACAGGGCCGGTCCGTGCCTACAGCGGACCATCCTCCGGTTACTCAGGACAATGACGATGCCAAGATTTTGAATGCGCTCTCACATGGCGTTGGTAGCGGTACGCTGTTTTTCAGGCGAAGCACTTGGTCGGCTGACCAGAATGGTTGCCCACAACGAGGTCTGCTGTTGTCAAATGCTCGTACGCGATTCTCAGTTTTAACAAGTGTGACGATCTGTGTATTTTTAATAATGCCGAATGGATGCCGCACTGCTTGCCGTGATGTGGCTCGCGCGCTTGAAGGGCTTCAGACCATCGCCTGCGTCAGTCGCCAGAGTTCGCCAAGACAGCTGCATCGCTTGCGCTTGCGGTGATAGGCTAGATTGCGAGACCTCGTGCTACTGCTGACTTCCAAAAGTCCACATACACTGTGAGCTGTATTCTAGTTCTTCGTCGGCTGGATGTTGACACCGCGTGGCGTGTGTTGCTGTCTGTACGCTCTTTCACCTGGGACCGCTTGTGTTAAAGGCACTCGACAGTCCGACTTGCAAGTTTTCCGCTCTCGCTTGCACGATACGCAGCGACAGCGCATTTGAAGGGCAAGTGCAGTGCATGCATGCGGGCTTGCAATCGACGTCTGGTCGATCCACCTGGCAGACCGCGCTTTGCCTTCTCGCGAGCACAGACGAGCATTATTTCAAGCATCAGGCTACGCTACACTACGTCTCGAGAAGATATACCTTCGTGCGCCACTCCTGAATGCAAGTGTTGCAGTGCAGGATCCATCCTCCTGAACACCAGCAGCACAAGCCACAGGCCACTTTCCACCAGCCACAGCCTGACGCCCTGAGGGTGGAGCGCAGTCTAAATCAGACGCCAGGAGCACTTGGCACGGGCAGAGCAGCGCCAGGTCCCTTCCACCTGTAGGTAGCCGGGGGCCGGCTGTAGACGGGTGGTAGCTATGACGCTGCTGCTTCAGACTGACGACCATGTGAAGGTTCGCAAGGCGAGGCGCCTGATTGCGCGGCAGCTGCAGCTGCAGGCCGATCTGGATGCTGTGATGGCAGAGACGGCGGCCGAGATCCAGGCGGGGGCATTCAGCATAGCTGACGTGTCATCAGCCGCGCTGGCGCACCCCAATGCGATCCCGGGCTTCACAGCGGGGCCGCCGGGCGGGGCGGAAGCGGCTGCGGCATTTGCGACGGCCACTGCTGCAGCGGCGGACGCGGCGGGACTGTCGGAGGAGGAGCACCACCGATTCTCCAATGAGATTTACGGTGCGCGATCTGTGCTGGCGCAGTGGCGGCCGCCGCAGCGCTCCCTCCTATACCGGCCGGCATCCAATCACCCCAGTCCTTAATGTGCAGCGGCTTGGCCCATTCAAGCGCTATCCACGCCGGCCGCCATAATTACGGTTTGGTTCACCAGTGCATACATCTCCATCTGTCATACAATGCGTCGACCCGAGCTTGTGGCATGCATTATTATACTGTCGAGCTTTGGGGAGTGATGCGCAGTGCATGAATGACATGCTTGTACTGTTTCCTGGCCAAACATCCGTGCACAACTGCTGCGACTCTGTGAGTTGCTGGTTTGCCTGATCGCCATGTGTCAACCCCGGCTGTGGTGCAGTGCCGACACACTCGATCTCCGATGCGCTGATGAACCAGATTCGCGAGCGCTCCAAGCAGGAAGTGCGCAACGCGCTGATGTCGATGGCCGAGAAGATGAAGAGCCGCGCTCAGCGTGAGCCGGACGACGACCTGCATGCGGACAGTGTCCTCGAGGACTTGCGCAAGCTTGTGCCGAGCGAGTTTCTGGTGGCGTGGGCGGCGTGGACGACGGCGTCGGACCTGATCAGCCCCGAACGCATGACCGACGCGGTGCGCTGGGTCGTCTGGGTGCTCTACTCGGTGTCTGCGTTCTTCTATGTGCTCTGGCAGTTGTTTGAGGACCGCCGCGAGGAGGAGTGTGTCGACTGCCTCACAGATGTGTCCCTCGGCAATGACCCGCCCGCCCCGGCGGCGGCCACGGCGGGCGCCACGCCCACCGCACCTGCAGCCTCCGCGCCATCCGATGCGCACGAGCTGGCTAGTATGAGTATTGAGTCCCAACACGCTCAGCACGCACAGCATGCGCAGCATGCACAGCACGGGAGCGCCAGCAATGGCGCTCAGGGCAGCAGCGAATCGGTGGTGACACTGTTCCATGACATGTTTGACGACCAGTGGCAGCGCGTCCCGCTGCTGGGAGCTGCGGAGGCACCGCCGAGTGCAGGGGGCGGTGCGCAGGCGCACAGCGTGCGCAGCACGCAGAGCACGCCCAGCGCAGGGCGGGTTGGGCGCCTTGTGCGGTCGCCGACGGACGCGTGGCTGGGAGTTCAGGCGCTCATGTCGGCGGGGGCGTTCATGCTGCTGACCGCAGCTACAGGGGATGCGTACATGCGGCCGAATGTCATGCTGTGGGGCGTGCTGGCGCTGCTGCCGCTGTTCCCGCTGTTTGCGCGGTTTCTGCTGCCGAATGGTATCCGCAGGCGAGTGCGTTAGCTGTTCGCCCTCGTGTCGGCCCTTTTCCTATCTGCCCAGATTATGGCTTTTTTTTTCAAAGCTGGCAGCGTGGGCGAACCAGGCCAGACCGTTGCGTTCAAGACGGCACATGTGAGCCGCATGTGGCTCCATTGACAATCATTGCAGCAGCCGCACAGGGATTTACTGGTGACTTTTGCGCTTTCTGTTTGTCGGTCGATATTCCCAGAGAGACAGCCTTTCCATGTAGACCTGTTTCAAGACTAGTGTCACCACCATCACCAAGAGCTAGCGTCAGCCATGCATGCATCGTGATGTTGAAGTACAATCCGGGCGCAAGCATGCGCCGGAGGTTTGTAGTGGCGGCTTTGTGTCCGGAAAGCGCCTTTTTGCAAATGCACACCGGCGAGCCGTACAGGAAGACAGCAGGATAGGCAGGCCTGGTGTGGCTCAACTGTAGAGTAAGCCGGGGCCGTTCCAGGCCTACATGCGTCACTGCAGCTGGTGGATCATGTGTAACTGAAAACGTGCAGACAAGTGGCCCAGTGGCCGGGCTGATCTATAGATGCATCAGCCTGTGTGGCATTCATGTGCATGCTCCGTGTCCCGCACATGTGAGCAACCGCTGGTTTTTATATGCTGGTTCTATGGCATTTGTTCTCTCATCCCGCCGTAACTCGCATGTGGCATCTTCTGAAGCTTAGAACTCTTGTTGCTCACAAATGGCGGGTTTGTATGTGTGTAGCTTCAAAGAGGTAGAAGGTACATTGGATGCTGCTGGTTACAGAACCAGCACACGTTTGCACGTGTGCTTGTAGTGAAGCCCTGCTCATGCACGCTGCCCTTGTCGCCACAACAACTGTTTCTGGCTGTTGTTCGCCCATCTGCATACTTCCCGCCAGCTGCACACACACACACACACACAAGCTACGCCCCAGTATACATGCGACAGAAGGAGTCTGTTGGAGAACTAATGACTGTGATGACGCTGAACACCTAAAGCGTGAAATCTTTGACGACACCTCTTCCATTTCGGTGATACCTAGTCTGCAGCTGACCACTCCCTCCAGTGAGGGCGCAGCGCACTCCATTGCGTATTATATGCACCAGCGGACGACCAGCGGTGCCAAACTCTTCTATTTGTCGCGTATTAGTTGATTAGATGCAGGCGATGTCAGCGTGCAACGCTTCGTACTGGCGCCAGAGGTGCGCGACTGCCGAGCCTCCCGGTGGCTGCACGTGCCCTACGCAGACCATCCATGCAACACGTAGCCAACAATGGCTGAGAGGCCAGAAGCAATTGCGGAACCATTCAAGCGAATGCGGAGGCCGCGTGTGAAGCGTGTGGTCGCACTCTCCTGTCGCTGCATCCAGCACTGCTCCACCAGCTATCACAGAATCTCCATGTAAAAATTCGGCATTCTCGACTTCTTACTTATTCTGTACCTGCTGTTTAGATCACGCTGCGCAGCCTGCCATCGCAAGGTGATGAGGCAGCGAGCACGTCTTGAACGGGGCTGCTGTACCACTGGCAGATGCGCACACGCAGGTCATCCCTGTACCGGACGATCAAAAATCCAAACCTCGTTTTTGGAGCACGCAGGATGTGCCTGTCTGGCCATGGAGACTCGCGCTCGGTCAACAAGGCGTCGGCCACGAGGCGAGACGTCGCCCTACTCTCAGCCCCAGCCTCGCTCCTCACGGCCGCCCTTCAACTAGCAGCGCCTCCAAATGCGCTAGCAGGCGTTCTATCAGATACATGGCAGGCCATAGGTGGAGGGCCTCCGGACTTGTACTTTCCGGACGAGTTCCTAGGCACATGGACAGTGCGCACCCCTGGCCCAGTGCACTTTGCACAGAGGAATCGCTTCTGTGACCCACGCTGTACAAGCTTTCCCTGCTCAATGAAACTGCTTTCACTGGGCATTGACAGCAATGCGGCCATAGGAAGGGTGGAACAAGAGCAGCCTAGTACACAGAACGTCTGCATGCAAAGCCGCAACACTGCTTCCTGACAGTTCTGGACAGACAGCATGTGCGACTCTGCACACATATTCAACGACCCGAGCATTCTCCAGCTTGTGTACAATGGGTCATTGCGGCACCAACAGTCCCGGCTGTTGCGAGGCGGCACGTGCAGGGCTTTTTACCATGTGCCCTCGTGTCGCATCAAGGGCTTGATTGCTAGATGCATCAGTGCATGCTCTAGATGCGTCAGTGCATGCTCCAGATTTGCGCGTCATTCCACAGCACCTGCAGCAACGATCCCGTGATCTATCAGGTCCATGCATGCACATTCGTTGCTGCTGGTCCACTCCCAACAAGCGCTCTTGTGCTCTTGATGCCATGTCAGCACCTCCGCAGTGTTGTTGAAAGTTGCACCAGCTCAGAATAGCACGCGCCTGGAGTCGCTGAGCCCACTATCCGGCGAAAGTTGGCCGGAAGAAAATGCTCTTGCTGGCACTGCTCGCACGTAGAGCCACACATGCATGTATGTTCACTCCAGCGCAAGAGCCATGTAAACAGCATACAAACATGAGGGTAGGAGATGGCCGTACAATCATCTCGTATACCGCGTCAGAGCCCCTGGATCTACTTGTGATTACGCCGAGCTGGTGTAACTGTGCAATGATGTAACTGGAGAGTAACTCGGCCGCTGTGCAGGTGCGGTCAACCCTCGCCAGCGTGGAGACGCCACTCGGGGAGGACTACGTGCCGGACATGACCTCCATCTCGCGCGCACGGCAGCAGGATCTCAACAAAACACTGACCTACCCCGTGACATTCACACGCAACGCGGCCGGCCGCGTCGTCCTGGACCGCCGCAGCAACACCGCCGACCTCGTCGCGCAGTACTATGCGATGGCCCCCGAGAAGATCGCGGGGCGCGTGGGATGGGACATAGAGACCCCTACGTCCTCACGCTGCGCCTGCCGCGGGGGGGAGACGTAGAGACCCGTGTCACGCGGCGGCTACAGGTGCGCGCATATACCGCATTTGCATGACCTGCGTCGGCCGGCCTGTATGCCTAGCATGTTTGCGGCTTCTTTGAGGCACGGTGTTGAGAGCTGCTCGTCAGCGGGCAGCAGCCTGTGTGCTGAGTGGCACACCCGCTCCCGGTTCTGGCCGGAGGTGCACCAGTGCCGGCTGCTTTGCTGGTCCCTCCTGCCTGGTCTCTGCACCAGACAGTGTCTACCTGCCTGCTGCTACCTGCTGACACAGCGCAGCCCTCCTGAAGCTTGCTCCGCCAGCATGTCCGGGGCGTGTACACCGATGAATGATGAAACAGCACGTTTGAAGCCGCGTGGGTTCATGAGACACGCACAACGCCACGTGTACGAGACAGAGCATCACAAGACGCCACGTGGGTTCAGCCAAGCGTGCCACTGCTCGAGCACACATTGTTGCAGCTCTCCTCAACGTCGTTGTTTCAGACCAAGGCCCGTGTTCAGGAGAGCCCAGAGCCGCGGCGCATCGACACATCAGAGTACCTCCGTCAGGTGTTCACGGCAGAGGACGGCGGCGGCGCGCGCGTCACGGCCAGCCAGTGCTTCACCAAGTACAAGTGGCGCTCCGAGGCGGAGGCCGCCGCGTCCGCGCAGCGCAACGGCGGCGCGGGCGCGTCAGCGCCGCGCATCGTCGCCACGCAGGTCGTCAGCAACTACCTCACGGCGATGGATGGCGAGGCGCGGCTCGTGCAGAGCATGGGCAAGGCTGTCTCCGTATTCACCTACCGCATGCAGTTCTACCGCATCTAGCCCAGCCTGCACCACGCGGGTGCTGCTAGCACGCTGTAGCAGAGATTGGACATCGTCTGAAAGTCCTGGAGGCGGAGCCCAATGCACAGGACTCTCCGCTGTTCTGCACTGAACACTGTATGATCTCCACGCGCTCGGCGCCGCTGTTTGTGCATGTCTCAGCCCCGCTGGACCACATGCCTGTGCTGTGGTGCATGCGGCGGGTGATGCGCGTGCCCAGATGAGCAGTATTGCTGACGCCCTGCCAAAGTCAAGTGCACACGGGATGCGGAGCTGTGGCATGCTACTAGCGTGCTTGAGTATAAAAAAGCGCCACGCCAGTGATACTGGCAGCGCACGAGTGGCATGCCGCATGCGTGTAGTGTGCATGCGGGCTCAGCAGCTGCGATGGTGTTCGGTGTGCTGCGCGCTGTGTAAAGGGCCACAACAGGGTCGGTTGCTGTTGCGCGTGCGAGCATATGGGCTGTGCACCTTGTGAGCATGGCTTTTCATAAGATACACAAAAGGGTTGCGGTGTGGTTGTGGCTGGGGCTATGCTGGGCTCATTGGACAGTCAGACCTGGCCAGGGTGCACAGCCGGTCAATGTGGAATGTGTCAAAGCTTGCAGCACCGACCACGCGTTCCCCTTGGTGCTGTAACAAAGTGCGCACAGTTTGTGGCCTGTCTGTCTCTGCCTGGAGCATGTGTGCTGCAGTTGCAGGACTGTAGTCCACACAGGCCACAGTGTGCTGTGGCCACGCGCAGCAGCGTATAACACTTGTAGACCGGTCGTCAGTGGAGCGAGCCAGCTTGTGCACATGCGTTTCCAACAGTTTCCGTACGCCTATGTGACCGTCTCCTGTGATGAGGTGTGATATGAAGGGGTTCCCAGTTCCGTGCAACCACAAGGATGTGCATGCATGGCGTACTGTAGCATGTATGGACGGCTTCAGAACGGGCTGCGCATTCGAGTGTGATGCGCAGCATGAAACTCCGCAACAGCTGCATACCGGTACTCTCACCATACGCCCTTTAATTGCATGCACCGCGAGCTCCTGCAGCTGAACGGACCACCGTGCCCATCATGACAGGCACACGACGGCAGGGAAGAGCGCCAGCTTGGTGCATAATGCTGAGGTAAGTCGGTCGCATGGTGCGCTTCTTAGACTCAGATGCTGCTCTGAATGCAGCCAACACGCGCGAATGCCACACTGGTACTACTCAAAGTGGTACTACTCAAACTGCTTTTGCAGCACAGCGCCATGCATGCAGCACCAATGCTATCTGACCATCCGGGGGGTTACATGCTTCTGACCTGGCATACTTGCAGCCAAGCGAAGCCGACTGTAGATGGCATTGGTTCATGAGCACACTCACAGTAGCCATGCACGCCTGCTCAAGCCAACAATGCGTGTCACGTGCCTCAAAACAACCATGTGCACACCGCCATAGTTGTATCAAACGTCCGGTGCACACGGCCACAGCAGAGAAGCCTTCGGACCGGCCTCCAATGCTGCAGCATGCTAGAATCTGCATGGCTGTACGGCCACATCTGCTAGCAGAATTCATCAGCAAGACAGCCCTGAAATAAGCAACGAATATGAAAATCGGTTTTGACTGAACCGCTGAGGGAAAACTGGCACCAACGCCACCACATGATGCGAAATTCTACCTCCTCCGCACAGCCTGCTCATGCAACATGCACTAGGTACAGCCGGACGCTGTCGATGGCCACGGCAGCCACGTCTACGCAGCTGGCCTCAGCCGCGCGCACAGTCAGCCGCACCATCACCACAGCACTGTCCCCCGCCTTGAGCATCGCCTGGTCAGACGGAAACAGCGCGAGCCGCGTCCACGAGGCGCTGCGGCCGTGCTCCGCCACATGCACCACGTCTCGGCGCCCCTGCTGGTCCACCACCTCCAGACTCGCGCTCGCACCCGGAGGAAGCTGCCAGGCAGCAGACACAGCCACCACAGGCAGCCGCGCCTCGCCCGGCCCCGCGCAGTCAACGCCGGGCGGGTTTGTCAGTTCGAACGCACGCTCAATCACGCTCACGCCAGCCCCCCCGGCATTTCCCGCCGTGTCGCCCGTCTCGTTGGCCGCGCACGAGGCGCGCACAACTGCGGCGCAGCGGCCATCGTCCGGGGACGGCGCGCTCTGCAGCACAGTTTGCGGGTCGCAGACGACGTCCACGCGGCCGTCGGTGGCGTTGACAGTCCAGTGCTGCTGCAGGTCAGCGAGGCTCTCGACTGTGCTGACCGCGTTGGTGTGGATGACGTCTGCTCCGCCGAAGAGCCACGCCGGCACGAGCCGCGGCAGCTGCCGGCAGATGGCCTCTCGGTCCAGGCCGCGGCTTGTGGCTACAAGCGGCACGCCGAGCGCGAGCAGGTGCGGGGAGTCTAGTGCGTAGCACCCTGCGCAGCACAGCACGCCGTTGTTAGTCCTATGTCACACACGGCCGCTGCCGCGGCCTTCATGTGCGCAAGCGGGCACGTCTGCGGCAATCGGCTGCTACAGGTCTACATGTGCTTTGCAGTGATGCATGCCGGCAGGGAGGGTGGTGTCGCTATCAACCGACCGCGTTTACCCTAAAGTCTACCGCAGTAGCTCGCGCTGGAGTGTAGGGATGGGGTGGTTGGGAAGGAGGTAGCATGCATGTGGACCATGCATGCGTTGTGCATGCCTGGTGTGGCGTATTGCCGACGAGCAGCCGAAGCAGAAGTTGCAAGGAAGCACTGTGGGAACACACCGGTGATGCCAGGCGCGGCGGTCGGCACGACTGTTCCGCCGGCCGCATTGGCGCACAGCTCGGCCAGCTCCGCATACTCGTCATGTGTGCAATGTCCGTCGTGTGCAGGTGGCGCGAGACAGGAGAATATCACCGGCGCGGCCGGGCCGATGCCACACTGGATGCCCGCCAGGTACACCGTGCCCGTGCCGCAGGGGTCCCTGGCGGCTTGTGCGCATGATGCGGCGACGAGGGCTGCTATGCATGCTGCGGCAGCGGCGCACGCACGCATGTGCTGCAACTGATGGCCTGTGGACGGGCAAGCAGTGTGCTGACAAGTGGAGCCTGAGCCTTCTGTGTGGGAGCTTAAAGGTAGCCTGCGGTTGCATCAGCATGTGTATTGATACATGCATGTGGGGAGGTGACACGAGCCAGGTTGTTGAGGCTAGTCAGCTTGCTTGTGGAATTGCTCAGGCACGTTGTGCTGTATGCGGGATGCGTGGGACAAGCGTGCGTGATCTGCGGGTGCCTGGAGATTGACTAACACAGCGACAATTGACTGCCTCAGCAGTGCCAGGAAGCAAGCACGCGCCTGGGTGTGTGCCGTAATGTTGACAAGCGGTTGAGGTTGGTTGTTCGCTGTCCTCATGCATGAGATGCAAGGTGCCGTGCTTAGACAGAAAAACTCATTCGGGCATCACGCAGACCCAAACGGGCATCGTTGAACCGTGTCGCTGCTCACAGGTGTGTACTGTGTGTCAACCTTCATCAAGCATAGCCAACACACGCCGGCTGCCAGCACAAGGTACTGAGGCACAGCGATGTCACAACCACCCCTGTAGCCACATATATGAGCAGCAGAGATGACACGCCTCGCAGGGATGACAAACCTCGATAGCAGACTATATTTGGAATGGGTGTAGGCGTGGAAGATTGTGATGGTGGGAAGCGTGCCATAGTTAGAATAGAGTTCGCCACCATGAAAGCAAACAGGCAGATACGACCAGTTGTATGCTACTAAGTGCAACAGTCGAGACATCACAGCCTGGATATATTCGTATCTAGATAGATTGAATTGTTGTGGTCTTTCTGAAACCGGTCTACCTTGTTCCAGACGAAGCAGACACAGGCACGGGCAAAGAGACCTGCCAATGGCCACACACTGCACCAGCTCTGCTTGGCCGTGTCTCAACTACTTTCGCAAAAGCGCACATACACAGCTGTGTAGATCGGTGAGAGTCTCAGGCAGTGTTATGGTAGGAGACACCAGACTGTGTGTTGCGCCGGGTTCAGGAAGAACATCAACACGAGTGCACTGGCTGCATTCATGCACACGACTTCAACACGCGCATGACGAGTCCAGCGAGCCTTTTTACATTCCTCGACATGGAAGTGGTGGCCATCTTGCTCGGATATCAGCCACTATGGGTGTGAACGACCCATGGGTCTGTCTCACCGAGGTCGTGACAGTGCTGCAGCGGTGCTGCTGTTGAGACCAATGCTGTATCACAGGTACTCATCAAAGGGTGAAGCCACTATATTGCATTTAAAGTACTTCTTTGAGTAAATTCACCTGTCTGCGGCACCAGTGGCCAGGTCGTGTTCAAGCGGTAGCAATGCGTTGTTGCTTGAAGTTGTGCAGAGATACAGCAGGAGCAGCCCAATCGAGTAAATTAGCTGCTGTACAAAACCGCGTCGTCAAGGCATAACATGCTCGAACACGGGCATCGTGAGCGAAGCCAACAGGTGGTCAGAGTTTGCTCGCCGGAAGGGCCTGCCTGCCCCGATGCATGCACAGTCAAAACAACCTAAGTCGCGAATGGTCTCATACTAAGCTGCGTTTGCTCAGACTGTCTCGGGTGTAGCCACAGTTTGCAAGCGCAACCTGCTCTGAACACGACGCTGCACAAGTCTAGCCAATTAGCCCCGACTACGGACTGACAAACACACTGAGTTTATTTTGTACTAATCATGGTGTTCCACACCTTGGTCAAGACAATCTAACCGGATATACGCAAGCTCGTTCAAGTGTCAGAATCCGCTTCGACTTGATGCTGGGGAGAACCTCAGCAGACGCGGAGAGAGACAGCTTCAAGCCAAAATCATCTACGATACTATACCAAGCGTCTCCTCTGTCAGCGGAACATGCAGCGGTTGGGACGGGGCATACAAGTTCACACAACGCAGCATTCGAAGCTAGGCATGTGCACCGGTACCGTGTGTATCTACGCACGCAAGCACTAGTACTGTGATGTCCGGCTTGCAGGACCGAACTTGTTCTTATTTTCAATTGGACTCGCCGCGGACATGACATGCGACGCGACGGCCCTCGAGGCCAAGGTTCTGCGTACTTCGATCTACTGCGAGCAAATTTACAATGCATGACTGTCGGTGATGAAACCGCGAAACGTTTATCCCCCCGGGCCCGGGGAAGGCCATGCATGGCCATGTACACGGGTTACTTCCTGCTGCGCAAGATTGCATGAAAATTTTCGTCCACTATGCTAGCATTGCCTCTCCAGCATGTGCATGCTGACCGTGGCGCCGGCCACGCTTCACATGGCCTCGTCAGACCCTCAACGCCATGGGAATTGTGACAGCAAACGTCAGCATTGCTATGCATTGTACGAGTCGTTGCGGCAAGATACTTCACGGTGATTATGTGATCGCGTGCCACCACGCGTGAAAGCAGACATAAGCTGAAAAAAGGTGGTCTTTCACCAAGATTGTAAGTGAACTTGAAGTTGAGAAGTGGCACAAGATCTAAGCGCATCATGTGCATGCTGCTGTCGGGAAGAGGCCTGGCCGGGATAGCTAAAACTACACTTAGAAGCGCGTCTCGCATTCATGCAGCGGTGGTGGTTGTTGCTGTGCGCGGTTGTGGCGCGGGTGCCGTAGTGGAGGGGTGCGGGAGTGCGCGTGCGTGTGGGTGCGTGGGTTTGGTTGTGTCGGCTGTGTCGGTTCGTTGTGGCTTTTTCGCCTGGGAGAGCGATTGCTTTTTGCTGGTGTCTACTTTCGGGGGTTTTGGCCGTCTACTTTCCTTCCGTTGCCCTCGCTGCCGGGCTATTGCGTTCATCTCCGTGTAACACATTCATGCAGCGACCGCATCCAGGGTCAACCTGACTTGGCACACTGGCACCCGGTCAGCTGATTGGAATTGTGTGTTACACAGTGATAGATCTAGGACTCAGCAGCGCCGAGGCAACAGACCAGGCAACAAGCAAACAGACCGGCCACCGCAAGCACCAAGGCCACGCGCCGCACGAGCAAATGCCAGAACGAACTATCGCCAGCGCGAAAGCAGACACGCACACACCACGCAGATTGGAATTGTGCTGTTCAAGGGATTGCAGGTGCACAATGTGGCAGCATCCATGCTCTGCTGCCAGCCTGAGCAGAATATGTACTGATGCTGCCAGGATCAGTGAGGGTAACAGTTCTTATCCGGACACACTGGCAAGTTCTTGTTTTCAAACAGGCTCTACCCGGTATCCGGAGAAAGGCATGGGTGTCCATAACTGACTGGTCCCTTCAGTGTATTGCAGTGATAGATCTGATCCACACTGCAGGTCACAAGCCATGATCCTCACATGTCATCACCCTGCAGCTACATATCCATTGCCAGGAATGTGTTGCACACAGGTGCACGGTCCGGATCCCCAATCGGCGGAGACGGCGTGCGCTGATCTCGCTCGCCTCCTCAGCTGCTCTGGCTCGCTGGCCTCGGCGTTCCTCACTGCCTGCCCCGGCCCGGTGACGGGCGTGACCGACCATGAATTCCAGGTGGCTGTGCTGCTGCGGCTGGATGAGCCGCTGCTACCCGTCCTGGAGTCAGATGAGGCCTGCCCCTGCGGCCGCGTGGCTGCGTCCGGTACGCACAGTGTCATATGCGGACAGCTATGGGCGACTTCACTCCTAAAGCACGACCTCATCACCGTGGCTTGGAGGCGGGTGCTCATGCGCGCGTCGCTCGCTTCGTCGCTTGAGCCGCACGTTGGCAAGCTCCCCGGAGGCATACGCGTGCTCCCCCTTCGCGGCAGCCGGCAGTCGCCACTAGCCACGCCGCCGGAGGACTTCACGTGCCCGCCGGCTGCGCAGTCTGCGAGTGCACCGGCCGCGCCGTGTCAGCACGGCCCGCCGCCGCCGCCGCCGCCGCCACCGCCGCCGCCGCCACCGGACCCCCCAGCCGATGCTGCGCCGGTCCAACCCCCACCCCATCTCTCGCAGGCCCCTCAGGCTTCGGACGTGCCCCACACCCCTCATGGCACCCAAGCCCCGGCTCCGGCCTCCCTTACCCTTACTGCCACTGTCGCCCCCCTCGCCGCGGCCAAAATCCCGACGTGCGACGCGCCCCCCGCCCCTGACCGGGCGGCAGCGCCCCCTCCTGCACCCCCGCCGCCCCGATCGCAGCGGCCTCCACAGCGCGGCGACCTCTTGGCATTCCTCACCACGCGCATGGCGCGGCTGGACGTGAAGGTGATGCACCCGCTTGCCAGGTCGCATGTGCGCAGTGCATCACGTGAGGCTGGCGCGACCGCCGAGAAGGGCGAACGGCAAAAGCGCGACAAATATGGCGCCATCACAGGTGCCGCCCAGTTCATCCCGCTCGTACATGAGACGTATGGCAGGGTTGGACGGGACGCGTACCGCTTCCTCCAGACGGTCGCGGAGGTAGCCGCGGGGCACGGCGCGGTGTCAAAGCGTACTTTCCTGCTCAATGCCATGCGCGACCTGTCCACAACATTGTGCCGCGCGCTGGCGCGCCAAGCCCGCGCGGCCGCGCCCCTCCATGCTAGACTGGTCGGACGGGCGCTGCTGCCGGGCCTTCCTGTCCCCAGAGACGGCGTACCGGCGCTGACGGGCCATCGCGCATAGGCTTACGTCGCGCCCCCCCCCCCCCCCCCCCCCCTCCGCCCATCTCGCCCCGCGGGCCCCCCCTCCACCCATTTCGCCCTGCACTCCCCCCCCCCCACCCCCGCACCGATCCCTCCTCCTCCCTCCCTCTTCCCTCCTCCTAGCGCGCGTCCGCCGTTTCTCCTCTGCCCCCCTCCTCGGACACCGATTGTGTTGCCGGGCTGGCTGTGGCTACGGCTCCTGGGACCGGTGCCTCGGACATGGCCGTAGCGCGCGCTGGCGCGCCCGTGCACACTGCTAGTGTCGAGTCGACGACCGCTTGTGGGCCCGGCGAGTGCTGGCTGTGTGTTTGGTGTGCGCGTGGCCTGCGTGGTACTGCGTAGTGTGTGCGTGTTTGCTTTTGCGCTGGCTTTAGTTCGTTCTGGCATTTGCTTGTGCGGCGCGTGGCCTTGGTGCTTGCGGTGGCCGGTCTGTCTGTCTGCTTGTTGCCTGGTCTGTTGCCTCGGCGCTGCTGAGTCCTAGATCTATCACTGTGTAACACAGCAACTTCCAGATCCCGGCATTATAACTGTCCCAGCAGACGCAGGGGGTCAACACCTCACTGCATGCCACCGAGTCACTGGCAGCTGAGACCCGTGCATGGGCCAGTGGTTCCTGCAGTGCATGCATGGGCCAGTGGTTAGTTTTAAAAAAAAAATTTTCTGCAGTTGGATCCTCCAAAGGCGCGCGTACTCGCAGCTAGGGGGCAGTTTACATGCATGCTACCTCCGTTGGTGTGCGCCCTCGCAGCCCGCATGGCGGGGGGCTGTTCAAGTTGGGACTCGCTTGGTCTCAGGCGCGCGGGGTTGCCGTGAGTGTCCTCGGGCGGGGCTGGCAGGCCAGTGGCGGCAATGGGGTCCATCGTGGTGTCAGCGGGAGCGGCTGGGTGTGGCCGGGCCGTGTGTGGCAGTGGGTGTGTGCTACAGCCGGACGTGGCCTGGTGGCATACATGGGTATGGTGTGGCTGACATGTTGGTGTGCACTTGTGCGCGGTTTTTGCGGTGGAACGTAGCTTGTGGGATCTACCACTCGATAGCATATTTCTGCTTGATGCCGGCCGCTTGCCGGGATGCCGTCGCTGGCGTCACGCACTTCCTGTTGCCCTTGATGGTAGGCTGCTGCAACTATAGATCTGCGTGTACCACTGACGTGCCGACATCAGGAATGCCAGGCACAGAATGTCAGACAGCACTGTCTGCCGTTGCGGGTGCCAGCGTGGCTGCAGGGTGCCAGCGTGGCTGCAGCGTGGCTGCAGGGCCCGTAGACTGCCAGGCTCCGCAAGAGGCTGTCACGGACGCCCTGGACTGTGAGGCCACTGGGGCGGTATGCATGGAGCCCCTCTACACTGATCCTGCGGCCGCCCTGCCGGCTTCCACTGTGGTCACAACTGTGGTCCCCGTGGTTCCTTTTGTGCCTGCTCCCTACCCACGTGGCGTTTGTTCGGGGACGGCTGCACAGGTCTGTGCTCTCGGGGCATGCGCCGGCAGGGATGCAGTGTGGCAAGCTTCTTGGGCCCGGCGACATGCTTGATCGTCGGAAGTCTGCTCGCATGATGTGCCGGCTGCAGGGCTGCAGCTGGGTACACGTGTCAGACACCGGCACAGCCGTGTCAGACACGGCTGTGCGTGATGTGTGTTGTTCCACCCCTCGTCGCAGACACAGCCGTTAACGATTGCCTGGCAGATTGCATGGCAGATTTAGCAGTGTTGCTCGATGTTGTGTGGTATGTTGTGCTGAAACATACATATCTCGATTCGCAGCCCACGCGGAACATCAGGGCAGGATGGGCTCACTGACTCTGTCTCCGACGACCTGCAGGAGCAAGTGTCGAGCAGGCTTGCCCTTTCTCTCTCTCCAGGTACAATTGTGACAGCTCAACACTCCCATCGACTGAGGAAGCTAGGCTATAAGCACGCACCAGCAGACCACAGTCCCATCAACATCCGTCAAGACACCAATCCTCTGATGAAGCTAGGCTATAAGCACGCAGCAGCAGACCACAGTCCCATCAACACCCGTCGAGACACCAACTACAAGGCACCTAAAAGTCACCTATACCAGTCAGACTATACCAAATAGACCGAACTCTTATCAAACACCCATCGCGGGTACGATTCGGGCACCACCTTGGTACACTGGTTCGGAGCCAGTCGATGTAAGAGTACATACCTATTACAAGGGCGACAGGTGCTCTCACATTCCCCAAAAGGTCCCAGCGCGCGCCAGCCACAACGCCCTGCAGGGGCCGCGGCCCCGCAAACCCGCCCCCACCCAGCGAGCACCCCCGCAATTGCATGCATACCTCAGCTCACCCTATCTCGGCATCCACCTGGCACCCCGGCAGGTGTTGGAGGGACGCGCGCACCGCCGCCACTGCCTCTTTGTCACGCAATTGTTGCACTCTCGCCACTTGCAGCCGCAACAGCCTGGACAGCGCTCTGGCAATTACCTGCACCCGGCACCCGGCCTGCATCTCCAGCTGCGTCAGCAACAGCAGCGGCGCCACCTTCGCCAGCGCACCGCATGCATCCTCGTACACTGTGCCGAGCTTGAGTGCTCGTAGGCCTGTCAGGGCGGTGCATGCCCGCAGCACGCGCCGCATACTGGAACCCGCGCTCTCGTCGCTCACTCGCCAATGCAGCCATGCCAGATGCTGCAGCCTGTGGAAACCGTGGCAGAACAAGGACACATCCAGACTTGGTTGACTACACCTGCCGTTCTCGCGTTTGACGACAAAGTCGAGGTTGAGCTGGCGCAGGCTGGTCATGTTTGGAATGCAGTCCAGCAAGCGCTGCGCCCCTGCCGCCACAATGCCTTGGTTCATCCGACGCACAGGATTTACAGACAGAATGCGCAGGCCAGCCAGCGCATTGGATGCAACGACATCCGGACAACACAGCAGCATCGCCTCGACTCGGCGCACATTGACGGCGCAGGTGTGTGGCAGCAGGCGGTGAACTGCTTGCACTTGCTGACAGTCGAACAGGCCAGCGCCTTCAGGCACTCCAACCAAGTGGTTGTCGCAGATGTCCACCCGCAGCCGCCGCAGCTGCGTCGCGCCCAGCAGCAACGCGGCAAGCCTTGGTGTTTCCTCCGGCGCAGTAAACAGCTGCAGCCACAGCTCACGGAGCTGCGGGGCGGCCGCGGCCGCAGCGGCGACGGCGCTGACAGAGCGCTGACTCAGCAGCGCCGCATGCAGCACAGGCTCGCGATCCAGCCGGCCGCCACAGAACACATGCAGCTGAGTCAGGTGTGTCAGCTGAGGTAGCACCTGTGCCACGCTAGCTGCAACTGCATCGGCTGTTTCACGTTGCCACACATGCACCCCCTGCAGCTGCAGCCCCCGTAACTCCCGCAGAGCAGGTAGCACGTCAACCATGAGCAGCAGGTCGCCCACGCCAGCCTGCCCGATCTGGAGCTGAAGAGTCGTCAGCCGTGAGCAGGACGCCACAGCACGGCCCAGCGCGCCGCATGGGGGAGTCACGCCGTCCTCAATTAGGTGACGCCGTGTCACATCACGTACATCATGCGGCAGCGCAATGCACAGCCGCCGCAGATGCTGCGCGCGCGCGAGGGAAGATACAAACAGCTCTTGCTGCGTCCACGCGATCCTCCAGCCACGCACTTGCAGGTCCAGCTCTCGCAGCTCTGGCATGCGGCATGCTGCGTCGAGGATGTCGAGCCCTGGTATGGTGCAATGCACTTTTGCTGGACGGCACCTGCACGGATAGCCTCCCTTGACATTACCAGCGTGCGAAAGCAGCTTTCTGGAGAAGCAGGCCAAGGAGCAGTGGCAAAAGCGCAGCATGTAATATGTGCTTGCTCCTACGCACCTGACAGTGTCCATTTCAAATGCATGATAGTCTGTTCTTATATGCAGTGTGCCGGCTAAGCTGCCGTGCTGGCCCATCCAGTTGGGTGGCCCGTTCCTGGTGTGCATGTGATCAGCCGCAAAGCCAAACGCCAGTGACGTGAGCTGCAGGGGCGCCACAGCACGCACAGCATGCTCAAGAGTTCGCTCTCTGTTGTTCCCTGGCAGCTCCGGAAGCACGATATGGGAGATGCTGAGGGAACGGAGGGCCGTGCACGAGTGCAGCGCTGGCACGAGGCTGTCCCACATGCGGGGCGTGAAGGAGTTTCTGCTGAGGTCGAGGCTGCGCAGTTGCCGCAGAGCAGGCAGCATGGTGGAGAGAGCGGCTGCAGACTGCGTATCGAGAGATGTGCAGTCCAAGCTGAGCGCGGTCAAGTTTGAGAGCTGCGACAGGCACCCTAGTGTGGGTAGGCGGCCTGCCCGTTGCAGCATGCAGCCGGCCAGGGACAGATCTTGCAGTCCGTGGAGGGTGGCTGCGGTGGCCATCGCAGCTGAGATCACAGCTGGGGGGGTGTGCGTGAGGCATAGGGAGGAGTGGGAGTCGATGGAGGGGTGGTGGGCGCGGAGAGCTTCACTGTGGAAGCTGTCAGGAAGGCGGCAGAAGCAGTGCTGGAGGGGGGTGAGCTTGAGGATGGCCAGGAGAAGGTGCTCCGGCAGGACTTCAAGTGCCTGCATGCATAAGGAATCAGCTTGCTGAGTGCGAATGCTGCGCTTGTCAAGAAATAACTCAGTCGGTGGCTTGCCGCGCCTGCCCAACAAGCTGAGATTTCTCGAACGCCATCAGTGGTGCGAGTGAGTTGCAGGCATGCTACATGATGTGGGGAGCGGCATGACGCTGTGCAGATGCGACCCAACTCGATATGTGTGCCAGCAACAGTGGCAGTACGCCGTAACACAGCATGCAACGGGAACTCTTCCAAGGTCAACCCAACACACTGCAGTTGGGCACGATCCTGCGCTAAAAAGCAACACAGTACACGTGCGGGAGCAACACAGCCGCAGCGAAGGCATCCAATTGAATGTCAGCATACGCGCGGGCCCACGGGGTTGTATGGCTACCGTGTGCAACACAGGCACGAGGCATGTGCTCTGAGCATGTGATGTTCTACGGTACAGGGTCCATTCTCCATGTCACAATTGCCTTGGTGCTGCTGGGTCCTAGATCTATCACAGTGGAACACACGGACATGCAAGGAGTGGCCTTGGGAACGTACCTCAATAGCAGACGCTGCTGCTGCATCCGACTGTGAGCTGGTGTTCTGTTGCTGGAGCATGTCCGCCAGCTGCTCAGCCGTGCAGGCCTTGGTGCTGTCGTCGATGAGGACGTCCGCTGCCTGTAGCAGTCACGTTTTCAGCATGTCACACCGAACTTGACTGGTCTGTTGCCTCAGCGCTGCTGGGTCCTAGATCTATCACTGTGTAACACACACAGACCTTGATGCCACGAGCCGCGCAACCAACAAAGCCTGCTTGCCAGCTAGGCCACAGCACTGGCACTGCCATCATGATCCATTCAACATGGTGATTTGCGGCGTGAATACACTGATGCTGCCGTCATGATGCATTCAACATGGTAAGCTGCGGCGTCAAGCAGAACAAGTTGGATGCCTGGAACCAGGGCACAGAGCAACAGAGGCGGACCATCATCAGATGACACAGTGAGAGTGCAGAAGGCTGCTGCCCTTCGCTTAGGCTAGATGAGGTTTCTGGCTGGTTCAGCCCATGAGACGTCATGCCTGCCTGGTCACATTCGGGTGGCTGGGTGGACAGTGGTGGATCAGTCTCGCTTCGTGTCTGAAGCTCGCCGGTGTTGCTCGCCAGCTCCTCGACATGATGCATCCACAGCAGAAAGCAGCTTTCAGTGACTGGGATGCTGGCCTCGTCCGTCGCGCCGGTGTCGGTCAGGTCCTTCAGGAGCTTGCTCCGCGCCGTGCAGGCCCTGCTCACTTCTCGGACAGGGCCTGACGCCTTCATCATCCTCACTGTCTCCCCAGACATGCTCAGGTGCCATGGACTTCCCGCGAAATCCTCCATATCTAGGTAACGGTGGAGCCTGCAATCATGCGAGGTGTGCCCCCGCTAGCTATGGCGCATGGTGCCCTGCGTATCTTCTCGCAGGCGGTAGACTGGCAGGAAATTCAAACGCCGCTGCGGCAGCATTGCCACTGGTATTCGTAGATAAACTGGGTCAAATTTCACACCTCGAGATACTGCCGGATGCAACCGCAGGCCCTCAGAGCTGTGTCTCGAAGCTGGCGAGCCGGAGAGATATCTTCTCAGCGGCAAGCTGGATCCTTGCCTGGTGAGCTAACAGGCTAAATTTCAAAGACTACATGTATCTCCTTTCACCGTTGAAGCTGCCATGCCTTGATCAACCCGCGGCCTGGTCCTGCCGTTCCGGGTGCTCAGCTAGCCTCTCACTGGCATGATAAAATCGCAGACAGGTGTGCAGCAGAGCCTAAATAAACTCAAGAAAACAAGAACTCGGTGGTCGCGGGGTGGGCGCACTGAGCTGCGCACGCGTGTCAAAGCTCACGAGTGGGGCCTCGCAACGGTTTAGTACCCTGCTATTCATCTCTGCCCAAACATTGCGAAGAGGCTGAAGCGTGCATGCAAAGAACTATCGCAGGCAGCACGGCCACCCCACAACCGTACGATGTACACGGTGACTGTGGCGAGAAGTGTAGCGGAGAAGCTCATCCAGCCTTGTGGGGGGGGTGGGGGGGGGGGGCGCAAGGCCTTTATCTTACATCTCAAGGCAATGGTGAGGGTGTAGGTGCTTCATGCATCTGGTGTTGGTAGCTGTACAATGTATGAGCAATCGCACTTTCCACCTGTATACGTGGACTGCAGGTCGGCTGCAAGGCTGGTGAATGCTGTTAATGTTGCAGCACAACCGTTGGAGTTGCTCCTTCCATTCCTAGTCAGGGGACAGCATGCAAATACTGACAGTAAAGACCAACACGGCAAGCAGCTCTTGCAGCTGCGTTTTCAAAGCAAGCCACACTTCTGCTGAGCCGCATACAAATGGTTTGCATAGTGAATGGTGGGAGTGCCAGAGGGCTGAGTGCCCACCCCCCTGTTTGCATGTTTGCTCCAGTGGGTGCAGCTCCTAGGGCAGGGTCCACAAGCAGTGACACAAAGAATTGTCACGTTACAGAGGTCCGAGCACACTACAAGCGGCCATGGCGCCACGTTGGTGGCAGCAGGGACACCTGTGTGAACACCTACTGGTATGCCATCCACCCCTGGCTAAGCAGAGCAGTGTCAACCTTGCGTGGGTGGACTTTTGTCAACACTGTGCCACGGAGTCTATTACACAAGTGTGCGGTCAGAACGACACACCGCGCCAGTTGGCATCATTCAAAAAAGAAGCGGCAAGGCAGGCCGATGAGCGCCTCAGCTATCATGCCGTGCTCAAGGTTGCCCCGGCAGGTGGCATACCATCACATCAAATCAGGAGAGCTACCATAACGTGTGTACCGCTCGCAGTCGTGGCATGTTCCCCAGGACAGGCACCATGAAAGCCGCAGCCTCGAGGCCGCCAATATTGCAACATGCGGTTCCACAAATTTTAGCGGCAGTTGCCGCACCACGGACGCAAATGGTATACATACATCCATGGCAAGGGCACCCAGCCCCAGCTACTGCAGCTTGCAATGGCACTGCATGTATATGTAGCACAGCCCCTTGCCCTAGTGGCACAGCCTCTCCGGCGTGATCCCTCGTCCTCCAGTAAAGACAAAGATGGACAGGCGCCGCATGCCGTGCAGGAAATTGCAGAATCGCCCAATCTGAAGCAGCATCTGGATGCTGTTCCAGTTCCAACTCCAAGCGCAGCCGGATTTGCCGCAGGCTCGTCATGAGGAGCACACTGTTGAGCAGCACGCGTGCCTTTTAGTGGAGACAGGGAGGCTATGAGCCGCGCATGTGAGTGAGAATCATCGCATGAAGGCGGCTCAGAGCTGTGCCAGCCGCGGCGAGTGGCCGCATTTGTGTTGCACAGGTAATACTGATGTTAGCAACATGCGGCAGCAAGGGCACAAAAGCATTTCACGTCTCACTGCAACGCATGTCACCCAGGCGCAGCTCGACTCGCAGCAGCTGCAGGTGAGTCGCGGCGAGCAGAGGGCGATACCGAATCCATTGAGATTGTTGTGGAACTCACCGTGACATATGCATTCGAAGCGCAGCTCCAGAGCTGTCAGCCGCGACAGCTCCACCACGCTTTGAGCCAGCAACTCGCGTGGAGTACGTTGGTCAGCCTGCGTTGGCCGCACACGTGGAAGCAATAAGCAGAGGCTCGAAAGCGACCTGGGCAGCCATGCAACCAGGGCCGCCATTTGTTCTGCCGCTTGTGGCAGCATCAGCTGGTGTGGAAGGCACAGCAGCAGCGTCTCCAGCTGAGGCATGCAGCGGGGACTCTGAAGCATCGACACACCAGCCTCCGCAATACCCTCGTCATCTGGGGTCTCTCCATCGTGTTGGCCAGCGGGCTGGAGCGAGAGACAAAGCGCAGTGAGCTGCGTCAGCGGCAGCACAGCATGCGCAGCATCTTTTGCAACAGATGCCATTGCCGAGGAGCAAACATCCCAGCCTGACATATGCAGAGCGCGCAACGTTTGGCACGAACTCAGCACAGACGTCAGCGATTCTGCGGCCCAGCATGAGATGCAGTTCAGGCTCACATCAAAGCTGTGTAGCTGCGGCATGGCAGGCAACACGGTGGCGAGGGCGGGGGCGGCGTCAACTGACAGTCCGGTGTCTGCGACGCTGAGCGATGTGACAGACTCGAGCTGCTGCAGGACGTCAATGCACTCTCCACATGCATGTGGAAATGTGGTTCCAGCAAGCGACAGGTCCTTGATGTTGCCGCAACTTGCTGTGGCCACAAGCGCAGCGAGCAGCAGGTCCGAAGGCATCCGGTGGAGGTGGAGGGAGTGGAGAGTGTCGATGGAGGGGTGGTGGGCACCGAGGGCGGCGGGTGGAAGCTGGGTCAGCGAGTGCTAGAGGGGGTGCAGGCCAAGCACCAGAAGCAGCAGGCGGTCCGGCAGCGTTGCAAGCACCTGCATGCATGCGGGCACATGCTGAAGAGTTGGGCCATAAACTGCGATGTGTGTGGTTTCCTTCAGTGCGGGCTGCAGCTCCTCAGCGCCGTGTACAGTTAGGGAGGAGCGGTAGCGGCTGAGGTCGAGATAGCGCAGCTGCAGCATGGCCGGCAGCGCGGCGGCGCGAGCGTCGGTGGCGTCAACAAACCAGCCAGTGTCCGCCTAGGTGAGGGCGGTGACGGATGTCAGCCGTGGGAGGGCGCCGATGCATGCATCACATGCATGCGGGAGCGAGGCGCCAGCGAGAGACAGGGCTTGCAGCGTAGTGAAGGCGGCTGCAGCGGTGAGGGCCGCGTGTATGACCTCTGGCACAGTTAGGGGGAAGTGGAGGCGGTGGTGGCTGACGATGGAGGGGTGGTGGGCACGGAGGGCGGCCGGGTGAAAGGCACAGTGTTTGCCTGACACTTTGCTCATGCATGCGTTGAGGTTGTGTGTGGTCCACGACTTCATTTTGAAGCATGAACCTCATGGCGTCGCGATAGGTGCAGAGCTGCTATCATGTCACATGAGCAACGCGTTCTCACTGTTTTATCTGCACAAGGTGCACACCTGCACCAGGTACCCTTCTATTCCAATCTCATGCATCATAACAAGCACAGCGCACTTGCCCCAGTCTGCACCATCTGCGAGGTCGAGCGTGAGGCAGCAGGCAGACTTCCCCTCAATAGCCCAGCGAAGGAATGCCTGGGAGTCGGCACACGTAGGAACGCTGACATATACAAACCTCAAGTGCTGCGATCCCCGCAGTGCCGCCTCCGCCGATTCAATAGCCACTCTCCCCAGAGCACACACCTCAAGAATCCAGGTGGTCCCTGTGGCATCATCGATGGCATGCGCAGGGATACCATTGTCATGGTATTCCGGGCGGACTCTGGTTCGACTGCGATGGCCATCTTTGCCCATTCTGTCTGCAAAGCCAAACGCTAGGGCTGTTAGCTGCTGCATCGCTGGGGATGCCACAATGTTTACAACCGCCTGCACTCTCGCAGGATTGCTTCTCTCAAGCATGCTGCCCACCAGGCCAGCGTTCGCAGTTGCCTTGCGTAATTACAATTATAAGTGGTCGAGAGAGCGCGGCGCACAGCACCGCCGCAGCGGCCGCCAGAGCGCTGATGATCTTTCGCGGCTCGTGATTGTTGCTGAGGTTGAGGCTGTGCAGCTCTGGCATGGCAGGAAGCACGGCGGCGGAAGCAGAAGCTGCGCGGGCTGCCAGCCCATGTCTGGAAGGTGCAGGGCTGTGACGGACGCCAGCTTCTGGAGATCCCGAATGCATGGCTCACATGGATGCGGCAGTGTGGCCCTCGAGAGCAATATCCCTTACACCACGCCAAAGGACGCTGCATCGGTGAGCGCAGCATGCAGCAGGTCTGCGGGGAGGTGGAGGGGGCGGAGGAGCGGTGGGTGGTGATGGAGGGATGGTTGATGCGCAGGGCGGCGGGGTGGAGGGTGGCCGGAAGGTGGCGAAGAGAATGGGGCAGGGGGTTGTGGCCGAGGACGGCCGACAGGAGGTGCTCCGGGCGAAGTGCCAGCACCTGCATCCATGAAGACGTGAGGGCTGCGACGTGCTCAACTGTGTATGATGCTGCCAGGGTGTGTACATGTGATGCCTGAGAATGTGCACATGGGGACTGTGCTCGGAAGTATGTGTTGGCCTGTACACGCCACGGCTCCGGTTTGTGCAAAATGACATAGTCGAGCTATGCATCCGTCCGAACATCAGACCTTTTCGTGGACTACGTCACAGCGCATGTCTGCGCATGAGATTTTGTCACGAGGATAGAGTTTGTCATAACCTACTGTAGGAACCGTTCAATGTAGACCACGTGTACATTGTCAGAACACAGAGAAGAAAGAAACAAAAGAAAAGACACCGATGCACCTTTGAAGGTGTGCATCTACAGAAGTGAGGCTACGTGCAGCAGGTCTGTGTTGGATTGAGCGGGACTCGGATGATCGCCGAGGACCAAAGATCGACAGTCAGCGACCCGAGACAGCGCGACAGGCAGAAGGTAGCATGTGCCTGGTCGACCAACGTCGTGGCGACCAGGCACACGCGTGCTTCGGCAGGAACGCAGCGTACCCACGGCTTGAGGGGGTCCATGCACTCACACGCAAACCCTCTGTAACGCTAAAAAAACTCGAAATGGCAGGCTGGCAGATGCTCGACGGCTGCGCGTAGTGATGCCTGGGCCGTGGCAGACAGGCAGCCGCCCACGCGGGCCCACCGCAGGTGCTGCAAGCGCCTCAACGCAATCTTGACTGACTCAACCACCACATCCGACAGTGCACACACATCCAGCTCCCGAATCGGGAGATGCGGCACCACGGCCACAAAATGCGGGCACGCCCCCTCACACAGCACGCCCAGTGCGAGGACCTTGAGCCCGGTCAGAGCGCTGCAAGCGTGCAGCAGCTGCTGCTGCTGCTGCAGTGTGCCTCGCACGACCCTGCCTCCCCAGTGGAGACTGGTCAGGCTGCTATGCATGTGGCTGCCGAAGGCCGCACACAGAGGGGCCAGATTCAGTGTCTCACCAGGCCTGCCTCTAGATGGAGGCATGTGGAATGCCACATCCAACTTCTGCAGGCTGACCATGCTGGGCACGCAGTGCAGCAGCTCCTGAAACGCGGCAACCGACACCACATCCATTGCCCGCATACAAACACGCATCACTCGCACATTGAGAAGAGCGGCCCTTGCCTGTGGACGAGTGATCGAGCGCAAGATCCCTGTATCATTTGGGCAGGAAACGACTAGATCTAGCTCAAGCACATGCGGCAGCAGGTGCAGCACCGCCTGCCCCCACTCGTCAGAGCAGCTGAAACTATCTGGCATGTCCCGCACTGCCCCAGTGAACCCCTTCGCCATCAGATGCGCGGCCTCTGCCAGCGCTGCGGCCATGCGTGGCAAGCTCTGGTCATGCATATACAGCGGAAGCCGCAGCTCCCGCACCTGTCGCGCAGACGCTGCGGCCTCCGCCAGCAGCGGAGCTGCTGCGCTGCGCAATGTCAGAGGCGCGCCCGCGCCAGGGCTCCTGACATGGGCAAACACGTGCAGCTGAGTCAGCTGCTGCAGCTGTGGCAGCGCCTCAATGAGCGCGGGTACGGCCAGATCACCTATGCGGGGCGTCCTGCTCACTCGGGCGTCTGCTTGCAGGCGCAGCTCGCGCAGCACAGTCAGCCTCGCCACGCTCTCCACTAGCACACGCCCCGCCCCCGCGTCTCCGTCTCCGACCTCCAGCTGCAGTGACGTCAGCAGGCAGCACTGGCCGATGGCATCGATCAGTAGCATGGCCCCTGGCCGCCGCTCTGGCGGCCGCATGTGCGCGCCGAAGCTCGAGGAATCCGACATCAGCTTGGGGAGGGAGAGTTCAAGGAACCGCAGCTGTGTGAGATCCACAAGCATCTGGGCCATGCATGCGAGCTGCGGCTGTGTGAGCACCCAGTCCAGAGTGTCCAGCTGCAGTGCATGCAAGGCATGCATGCTGCGCATGGCCTGCCACAACGGCAGTGCATGTGCGCTGGCTGCGGCGAGAAGGTCCCCATGGCAGCGTTGCTGAACGAGCATCATATGACCGAAGCCAAATGCTAGGGCTGTGACCTGGTGAGCTGCTGCTGACGCCACCACAGCCACCCCGGCCTGCACAGTTGCGGGCAAGATGGCTAGGTCATTCACCTCCCCTCGCAGCATCACTCCGTCTGGCACCGACATGCGGGAGATGTCGAGGGAGCGCAGTGCTGCGCAGTGCGCGAGCGCAGGCGCTAGCATGTCCAGGATCGTAGGTGTGACGCGGTTGCTGCTTATGTCTAGGCTCTGCAGCTGCGGCATAGCGGGTAGCACGGCGGCGAGGGCGGCTGCAGCGCTGCATGTCAAACCGATGTCCGGTAGAGAGAGAGCTGTGACGGAAGGTAGCTGCTTAAAAGCGCCGATGCATGCCTGGCATGTATGCGGCAGTGTGGCGTCCACGAGCGACAGGGCTTGCAGAGTTCCGATGGATGCTGCGGCGGTCAGCGCAGCATGCAGCAGGTCAGGGGGGAGGTGGAGGGGTTGGAGGGAGTGGTGGGTGTCGATGGAGGGTTGGTGGGCTCGAAGGGCGAAGGGGTGGAGGCTGGTTGGAAGGTGGCAGAGAGAATCGGAGAGTGGAGTGAGTTTGAGGATGTAGAGCAGGAGGTGCTCCGGGAGAAGTGCCAGCACCTGCAGCCACGCGTCTATGAGTGCTGTGCTGTGCTGTGATGGCATTGCGACCTTGATGCTGTGGAAGGACCAGTGCGGCGGTGCGCAAGGCAGAGCGTGGTAGTATGATTTTGTTGGACTAAGCGCTGAAATTTCCGCCAAAGTGGCGATGTACACCATGCAATGCTGCTGTGCTGCTGGACAGCACTACAGCTGCGCTGATCTTCATGATGCACCATGCATGCATGCATAGAGTAGCAGCAAGCACGCACACGCGCTCTAGCATGCTGCGTGTCGTGTCGCGTCGTGGTGGGAAAGCCAGGTTGCCGGAACATGTAGGCGTGCTGCGCCTCCAGTGTTGCAGTCCCGAACAGTGTTGCAGCCAAAATCGACGCGGCAAAGCTAGGAGCTGCATGCATGCTGTAGCAGGTGTGCTTGCATTCCTGTGGAGAGATACATTACAGATGTATGCTCTACCAGGTGGCAGAACATAGAGGTACGAATCATGGCAATGCATTAAAAATGCATTCCTGTTGCAACACACCACACATGCATGTGATGTCAGGCCCTACCACAGTGTGCACACTGTGCCCGACCTTAGCATGCTGCAAGACAAAACACCTCAAGCAGTGTGCTGGGGTTGCTCTGCTGGGAATGGTGTGCTGGGGATGGTGTGCGCATAATCCTCTCACAGGAGCAGCCAACCCGACAGAGCAGGCCAACCCTACCCACAGTCAAAGAGGATGCCAGCCCACCCCAGTGCATTGCACTTTCTTCACAGGCGCACCTGGTCTGCAGCTTCGCAGGATGCACGTGGCTCGGTTTTTCGGAGCAGAGTTAACAGGTCGGCAGCCACGGCGTGCATGGTGCCTTCGTCGATGAGTACATCCGCGGCCTGCAGAGCAGACGCAGCCTGTTGGGATCAGGGATGGCGACTGCAGCATACACGCCGCTCGGCACAGGTTGTGGTTAGATCTAGGCCGGAAGGCTTCATCGGTGAATTGTATGGTGACATGCGCACGGGGAGCGATTGCGAGGGCAGGATCACACCAGAACGAGCCTACACAGGCGTTTTGCATCACTGGTGGTGGCCATCGAAGCGGCCGCTGTCACGAAAGTACGAGTCAGCCACTCCTCTTCCGCGATCCCGGCTTCACGCCGTGCTGGGCTGCAGGTAGCGCCAACTGAGGCACCATCACGAGGCCCCCCATCTGTGTCCATTGGTATCGCTGTGCTGAGCAGCTGACTCAGGTCACCCGCCGGCTCGAGGACGTACTCCATCCATTCGGTAAAAGAGTCTTGACTCACAAGAATGGCAGCCTCTTTGCCTTCGCCGGCAGTGCCAGCGAGGTCTCCTAGAAGACTGCTGCGCGCAACGCACGCATTGCTCACGTCGCGGGGTGCTCCTCCAGACACGATCAGCTGCAGACGGTCTCCTGAGACTCTCAAGCAGCAGTCAGAGCACGCCCCCATGCTGCTACGGCTCCAATGGGCCCCGACAGAACCAAAGGCCAAAGGACGTGCGAACGTGCTGGCAACGTACGGGGTGGAAAGGCAGCGATCAACACGCTCGACTCCAAACAAATTTTCAAATCATGAGACCTCAGCGCTCACGTATGCTGCGTCGTCTTTTGCGGCGTGCCTGCAGGTGTCTGCTCTATTGTGACTACAAGGCACAACACGAGCTGTTTGATTCGCTTGCGACGGATCCGAAATTTACCAGGCCCTCGTGTCACACGAGTCGTGTGAGCCCCGTCAATCGCACCGCGAGCATTGAAACAAGTCAGCTTGCCCACTTGCCTTTTTAGCTGTTTCTGTGGTGTCCAACGCCTTGCCAGCAGCGTACACGTCGTGTTGCAACAAAAGATGCACCACGGCGAAACCCCCACACGGCAAGGAGTTGCTACATGACTACAGCAATCTAATCCACCTCTTCCGCGCGTAGGTAATCCTGATTTTATTCGTCGAGAGAATGCGCGGTGCGCTGCCTAGGCCTTGCACCGGATGTGCAAGCAAGCAACCAGTCTGTTGCTTCCGTCTGTTCGAGAGATGCCTACACAAGTCTGCAAAAGCAGTCCTCGTATGCAGAACACCGTGACGTGTATAAAATATCTACGAGGTGTCGGAATTGCTGCTGGTGTGCGTGGGAGAGCCCGCGTTGGAATTCAACTGCAGGGCATGCGCTGCGTTGCTGCCGTGGCGAGAGCTGCAAATGCAGAACATGCGCGCCTGCTTGGAGAAATTGGGTCCAGTGTTGCATTGCTTCTGGTGGCAGACCTTACACCGATGCCATGGACGTCGACGTCCTCGGCGAGGCGGCCATCGGCCACAGTGGCGCGCAGGAGCTCAGCGCGGCCAATGCCGCCGCCGCCGCCGTGGACGTGAAGGCGGTCGCCCGGCCGGCCAGTGCACGGTGCGGTGTGAGCAGTAGCCGCAGGTGAGCCCGGCAGCTACGGGTCCGCCGCAGCGCCTACTTGAGGGTCGCCAGGGCCGCGCAGCCGCGGCTTGCGCCCGGCCGCTGCCCCCCCGCTCGCAGCGCGACCCAGAACGGGGCGATCTGCTTGTGATATTGCTCTGCGATACCGCCGTGGCCGATGTGTGCGTGACCTGTCCGGTGGCCCCCTACCAGGTCTTAGCCGCGGCAAACACGCCAGGCGCTGCCGCTCAGCTGATGGGCAACAGAAAGCACGACAAGTATGGCCGCTCCGGCACGGGCGCATGCCGCTTTGTGTCCCTGTCGCATGACACGTTTGGGCGTGTGGGCACGGGTGCGTTCGCCTTTCTGAATAAGATCGCTGACTTTGCTGCGGCTTCGGGGGCCATGTCCAGGTGAGCGTTATTGCAGAATGCCATGTGCGAACTCTCCGCCACTCGGTGCGGTGGTGTGACGCGCCAGGTCCTCGCTGCCGCTCCGCTGCGCATGCGGCTGGCGGGCTGGGCGGTGGTGCCTGGCCACGCTGTCCCGTCGGGCGTACTGTAGGCGGCCGTTGGCCGCCGTGATCGACCGGGGGCCGCGGTTTAGCGGCGCAGGCCAGCCCCACGTCTTGTTGTGCTGGCCCGCACTGCCTTCCCGCGGGTGGCCGTGGGCTGCCGCGGGGAGAGCGATGCGGCGCCGCCAGTGCCCTTCGCGCCCCGCCCTCAGGCCTCTGCCAGGCAGCCGGAGGGGGGAGGGCTGGTTCGCCATGCGTTACAGGGGGCGTGCGCCCCCGGGCTGTCATGGGCGGGGGGCCCGTGATGGAGTGCTCTTTTGGGACCGGCTGTGGTGGGGGTGCTGCTGTTGTGGGGTCGGTGGTGGCCGGGTTTGCTGCGTGCGGCTGTGGCGTGGGTGCCGCGGTGGTGGGGTGCGGGAGTGCGCGCGCGTGAGTGTGTGTTTGTGTATGTGTGGGTGTGGCTGCGTCGGTTCGTTTCGACTTTTCGCCCGAGACAGTTGCTGCTTGTTGCTGTCTGCCTGCGGGGGGTGTTGGCCGTCTGCTTTCCTGATGTTGCCGTTGCTGCCGGGCACTTGCTTTCATCTCCGTGTAACATTGACGCTGCTCAACTGTACATGTGGCATCCGCCGGCCAGGCCATGCTCGGGTGGCCTAACTGATGTCCTCAGATTGTCGCAGCTCCGGCGGAATGGACACACGTGAACAGTAAAACGAAGCAATTATTATCGCAACAGCGGTGTGACACAGCCTCTGAAGCTCAGACATTGCCTGGCCCGAGTCTTGGTTGCGCACGCCTGCCTTGTTGACCACAAGGCCACTGGCTGTACACCTGAACACTTCCTGCCCCTCGGACATTCTTGAGCAAAGCTGCTAGACTATGCTGATCTGGCCACATCCAACCCTTCTATCTTTGCACTGCTTGCACTGTGGAAGCTCATGCATGCATGTCAACGTGTGGGCTGCAGACTGCTGTTGGCAAAGGAGTTGTGCCACAGGCCGCATATCTAGCCACTCAAATGCAGCAGAATTCTGAGGTGCGCAAAATGGGGGGTCTGCTTTGGTGGCTTAGAAATGTTGAAATTTCACAGCGCAGCAACCCATAGGTGGGGAGGGGCTGGCATCTGGCATCTCTCATGGGCAGGGGGCCCGGGGTGGAGTGCTCGAGAGGGTCTGGCTGTGGTGATGATGGTGCTGTTGGGAGGCCGGTGGTGGCCGAGGTTGCTGGGGTGAGCTGTAGTACGAAGTGTGGCTGGTCGCGTAGTGCGGCTTTGGCGTGGGTGCCGTGGTGGTCGGGTGCGGGGGAGTGCGCGTGTGTGGATACGTCAGTGTGGTGGGGTTGTGTCGGTTTGCTGTGACTTTTCGCCTCAGACAGCTGCTGCATGTTTTAGCATGCTTGCGGGGATCTTGGTCGTCTGCTCTCCTGCTGTTGCCCTCGCTGCCGGGCTCTTGCGTTCATTTCTGTGTAACACGCGCGCATTCTAGCGAACCCCGCCACCGCATCAACCACACCAAACCCGCACGCTGCCGTCCGGCTCTGGCAGGCCCGGCAGTCAACATGCTCACACAAGCAGCACCACCACCGTAACCGGCCCCACCCAAGCAATCCTGGGTCCCGGTTCGCAGGAGATGTCAATGGCCTTCTACGGCAAGCAATTCCATTTACATTTACATTTACTCCCACGCCTGCGCCCCACGGCTCCGTGCGTGCTGCCGTACATGTCGCAAACACAAGGGCTGTGATGCGGCCTGTATTGCTACGCAGGGTGGGCGTGAAGATAGATTGCTATCAGTGGGCGAGTGAACACGATGAACGGTGGTCGGATACGTCACATTGGACACATTCAAGTTGTACACGTGCACATATGCTTGGGCCAAGGCTGCTGTTTCAATGTCACGCCGACTTACAAATTGAGCATCATCATACACTATAATGTTGTGTATACATGGGTTGACAGTACTCAACTTGGTGTACAAACAGACCGATGCACCTGGCAGATACAGCACCGTAGCACTCAAAGTCCGATCAATGCTAAGAGTCCACCAATCACGATGTCAAAGGCTGCTTCCAACATCCCTGGATCTTCACCAAGCCCGGGACCTGCGCTTACGGTCTCAAGACACCCATTTGAAATGTCACCCACCGCATCACCAACTGGAAACAAGCTACCATGAACTGCCTCTTGCGTGAGTTGAAACCACTCATCAGCGCTCACAACGCCATCAGCTGAGAATTCATCATACATATTCACAATCTGAACACAACTTGCAGCTCCCAGCGCAAACAAGCCGGCCACTCCGGCTACCTTTAAGACCTTGCCAGTCCCCACTCGCAGATTCTTGACACCACTGCTTTGCAGAATTTGTATGTTGCTGTCTGTCTTCTCAGAACTCTGAAGCATTGACTGTGCCAGGTCATCTGCAGTGCCCTCGTATACACCGCTGTACTTGTGCACGATTGTATCACCCAGCACCTTCTCAGCATGAAGAGGGTGGGCGATGCCATCCGCAGTGTGGCAAAATGAAGTAATCTCCTTCGTTTGCAGGTCTTTGTGGGTCACAAACATGTTTGTCCAAGCATCTTCAGAAACGTGTACAGCGCTACGGTAGACCATGTTTATAGCTTGACCAGTATCACGCAGATCAGGGCCTGAATTTACAGCTCGGAGACGTTGAGGACCGACCTGGTGCCTTAGCAGCTACCACATTGATCTTTTGAACAGCTAGGTGAAACAGTATGTGCACAAACAGTGATGTATCGATGAAAACATTGCCTGGAAACGTCCCTATTTATACTGCGCAAACATTGTCAGTCGGATTTACAACCAGGCATGCCTGGAACGATGTGCATGTGCTTCACCGTGGTTTCACGCGGTGTTACACGGAGATGAACGCAATAGCCCGGCAGCGAGGGCAACGGAAGGAAAGTAGACGGCCAAAACCCCCGAAAGTAGACACCAGCAAAAAAGCAATCGCTCTCCAAGGCGAAAAAGCCACAACGAACCGACACAGCCGACACAACCACACCCACGCACCCACACGCACGCGCACTCCCGCACCCCTCCACTACGGCACCCGCGCCACAACCGCGCACAGCAACAACCACCACCGCACTACTGCCCACCCCAGCAAAACCAGCCACCACCGACCCCCCTACAGCAGCACCCCCACTCCATCCTGCTACACTGGAGCATTCCATCACGGGCCCCCCGCACATGAGAGCCCGGGGGCGCACGCCCCCCACAGTGCAAGGCGTACCAGCCCTCCCCCTCCGGCCGCCCGACAGGGGCCTCAGGGCGGGGCGCGAAGGGCACTAGCGGCGCCGCATCACTCCCCCCACGGTGGCTCGCGGGAAGGTTCGGCGGGCCAACACGACCAGACGCGGGGCCGGCCTGCGCTGCTGCAGCCGCGGCACCCGGTCCAGCAAGGCGGCCAGCGGCCGCCTATAGCACGTCCGACGGGACATCGTGGCCAGGCACCACCGCCCTGCCCGCCAGCCGCATACGCAGCGGAGCCGCAGCGAGGACCTGGCGCGTCACACCACGGCACAGAGTGGTGGAGAGTTCGCACATGGCATTCTGCAAGAACGCTCGCCTGGACACGGCCCCCGAAGCCGCAGCAAAGTCAGCGATCTTATTCAGGAAGGCGAACGCACCCGTGCCCACACGGCCAAACGTCTCATGCGACAGGGACACGAAGCGACATGCGCCTGTGCCGGAGCGGCCGTACTTGTCTCGCTTCCGGTCGTCCATCAGCTGGGCGGCAGCGCCTGGCGTGTTTGCCGCGGCGACGACCCGGGAGGGGGCCACCGGACAGGTCACGCACACATCGGCCACAACGGTGTCGCAGGGCAACATCACAAGCAGATCACCCCGTTCCGGGTCGCGCTGCGAGCGGGGGGTAGCGGCCGGGCGCAAGCCGCGGCCGCGCGGCCCCGTCGACCCTCGGGCAGGCGTCGCGGCGGACTAGTGGCCACCGGGCCCACCTGTGGCAGGTGCTCACACCGCACCGCGCACTCGCCGGCCGGGGCGGCCGCCTTCACGGCCACTGCGGCGGCGGCGGCAGCTGCCGCGCCGAGCTCTCGCGCGCCCTTGTAACCGACAGCCGCCTCGCCGGGGACGTCTACGTCCATGGCGCCTGCCGTGTCGGCCGCGGCAGCCTTGACCTCGGACGAGGCAACAACGGCTGAGATGGCAGCAGCGACGAGTGCAGCCGCGGCGGCTGGTCCCTCTGAGGTGCCGTCCGCCGTGGCGGCGTCGCCGAGCGGGGCAGCGTTGTCCGCCGGTCCGGAGGGGCGCAAGGGGGCAGGCGGGGAATGCGCCAGCGTCTGGGTGCCACATGGGGTGGAAGGCACGGCCGAGTCGCTGGGGGCCGGGGTGGGTGGAGTGAGCGCACCAGCGGCAGCACAGCTGGCAGGCTCACAGGAGGGGCCGGGCGGCTGTGCGGGCGTCCGTGCGCCCGGCACATCCGGGTACTACGGGAGGCTCTTGATGTTGGGCTCAAGAGACGTGGAGATGCCCGCCCGCATGATGAAGCGGCGCCATGCCTGCGTGATCGCATCATGGCGGGCGACCACCGTGCGCCACACCGCATTGCACACCAGGGCATGCGAACCATCAGCAGGCGATGCCCGGCCGCACACGCAGTCGCCGTCCGCCTCTGGGCCGGTGAACAGTGACTCACCTAGGCGCAAGCGCACATTCACGCGGAACTCTGTGGCAGTCAGCTCAGTCGCACCGGGCCTGGCTTTCAGGAAAGCTGAGGCCATCGAGCCTGCGCAACTATGCAAGCGCGCCTTGCTGGTCAGGCTGTGTTCGCGTGTTGCTGACGACGGGCTGCGCGTCCCTTGATCCAGCGCTGCAAGCAGCGCAGCCGCCCGGGCGTCAGAGTCGGCCCGGCCGACTGCATTCTGCAGCCGTGACATGCGGATGGCAGACCCCCCGCCGCTCAGGCCCGCCCATGCCGCGGGCTCGGCGGGGCACTCAGACAGCCCCGGGATGCTTGGCCACTGCTGGCGCAACTCTTCGAGAGCGTGGCGCATGGCGACGCCCGCATCGCCACGGAACGGCAGGCCTCGATCCGTCCCTTCTGCGAGGGCTGCATGGGCGAGTGCAGCGGACGACAGGCGAGCAGCGTCGGCGATGGGTTGGGTGAACCTGCGTAGGCCCATGCCGCCGTGGCGGTGGGGGAGCAGGGCTTGCAGGCACTGTGCATCCGTAAGGCTGGTCACATCCAGAATGTCGCCGAGGCCCTTCAGTAGCGCTGTCTCCACTTGGTGCAGCGGCTGCTCCAGAAACCGCCACTGCGTGCTGCGCAACAAATGGGATTCTCTATGCTGCAGGCAGGTGTGCATGACAAGCCATTTCACCTGAGGGGACAGTGGCAGTGCGGTCAGCTTCGCAATCTGCGCGCGAGTGGCTGCGCAGCGGCGGGAGACATGTGCTGTGACGAACTCATCGCTACCCAGCGGGGTGCCGCACACCACGATGCCGTCCGGGGCGACGCGCGCACCGAGCAAGGCGGCGACATGCGCAGCTGTGTCCGTGTCCTCGCAGTAGACGCTAGTCTTCTGCGGCTGGCACGGGTGCCTACCCATGATCAGTGCTGCGCCGGCGGCGACATCTTGCGGCCGTCCTTGCAGGTACGTGTCATCGTGGCACGCCGTGACCAGCGCTCCGCCGCTGACCTCGCTCGCTGCTCGCAGAGTCGGCTGATACGTCAGGTTGAAGAGGAACGGCCCCGTCGTGTCGCCCTGTCGCACGCCGGTCTCGCTCCACAGCACTTCATGTGCGCCGTCCGGGCGCCGCAGAAGCAGCGCCGATGCCTGTTGGTATGACATCCGCACGAATGGCAAGAGACCCGGGGCGTGCTGTGCAACGGCTGCCAGCATGGTGGTCCGATCGCACAGATTGAAGGCATTGCGGAGGTCCACTTGGACGGTCACAACATCGGGGTCATGAAAGTCAGGATACAGCGCATGGCCTGGGATCTCAGCACCCCCAGAGATGCCGACACCGGCCTGCAGCGGGGCAAACAGGCTGGCTGCATCCGGCAGCGTCGCCAGCGCGCAGATGCCCGCCAGGCGCATCAGCGACTCACCGATTGCGATGGGCCTGACGCCGCCTGCCGTCTTTCACGCGGTGTTGAACAAGCCATGAATTTCGGCAGCTGCCGACTGGATCCGTTTCGTTGTGAGACAGATGCTCTTAGTCACGCAAGAATTGTGGCGCCGCGTGTACCTATGTACGTACGAGCTCTTACAGGCGTATCACCTTCAGATTTCAATCGCCCGTGCGCGCAATTGCGTCTGAATTTGCAGCCGGCGACGCAGCCAAAAACGTATGTCGCACGGCCAACACGTGCCGCGGCCAACACAAACTTATCAGTACTTAATCATCAACAGCACCTCGCTTTGTCAAAGCAGGAAATCAATCATTGTACGCCTGATCTGTGGCTTTCTTCCACATTCGGGGTTAGAGAGCGTGCCAAAAGCAGAGAAACATTCAAGGAGATGGCTGCCATGTCGCCCACCTGCCAGCCACAACCGGCAGCAAAAACGGATGCCTTGTTGTTGCGAAAGTTCTTGTTACTGATTCCACTGTGGTTGGTGTTGGCTGCTGCTCTAATGGACGCCTGAAAACACCTGAGTTCTCACACTTGCCACCAAGTGAACTGCTGGTGCCACAGAAACGCACGCAAACCACCCGCAACCTGTCAAATGATCACCTGCACACCTACCCTGGCTGTCATTTTTGGAGGTGGCCAATTCCGTTGCCCTGCCAGGGGCGACCCTCCATAGTGCTTAGCTTTTTCGCACTGCATCCAGCCCGGTTGCAGCTCTAATGCCCCATTCCTCCAAATTCAGGTCAATCAATCACCAACCTGCTTCGCGGTTGCTGAAGCGTTTGTGTTTGGCCAAGTCATAGGCTTGTTGTTTCAACTTCAGCAAAAGCATGCAAATGTTTGTGTTAAAATTTGAGCGAGTGATCATCATAAACGAGTTATGTACAGCTCTTTGCTGCTGTGCGCAGTTGCAACGCGTGGCGTGATGCATGCCGTCGCTGGCGCGCACCACTCCGCAAATCCGATTGTGGCGCAATCCCACTGTGTAAGAAGCCTACAGTACACACCTAAAGCAAGGCGGGTGTAGGTAGCAACAAGTGAGATTGAATCGCACGAGGTGGCAGAGCTTGTGATGATACTGTTGTGTTACACAGTGATAGATCTAGGACTCAGCAGCGCCGAGGCAACAGACCAGGCGACAAGCAAACAGACAGCAAACAGACAGACCGGCCACCGCAAGCACCAAGGTCATGCGCCGCACGAGCAAATGCCAGAACGAACTATCGCCAGCGCGAAAGCAGACACGCACACACCACGCAGTACCACGCAGGCCACGCGCACACCAAACACACAGCCAGCACTCGCCGGGCCCACAAGCGGTCGTAGGCGCGGCACTAGCAGTCTGCACGGGCGCGACAGCGCGCGCTACGGCGATGTCCGAGGCCGCGAGGCACCCGATGATACTGTTGTGGCAGAATCCGGGATCGGAGCCACTCGGCCCGCCACATACTTCCACATCCACCTGGCATGACTAGCGCAGACACGCTGCACCCACATCCACCTGCAGCACACACTTGCCACACCACGCGGTGTTTAATCGTACTTTCGTGCTCAATGCCATGCGCGACCTGTCCACAACATTGTGCCGGGCGCTGGCGCACCAAGCCCGCGCGGCCGCGCCCCTCTCCGCTAGACTGGTCGGGCGGGCGCTGCTGCCGGGCCTTCCTGGCCCCACGGACGGCCTGCTGACGCTCACAAGCCATTGCGCATAGGCTTGCGCCGTGCCCACTTTGCCCTGCGGGCCCCACCCCCCTCCATCCATTTCGCCCTGCAGAGCCCAGCCCCCTCCCCAAAGCATGCAATCACAGCTTGGGGGCCGCTTGAAGACGTCATCAAACTGCAGCGTACGCACATCCGCGCAACATCACTGATTCCCAGAGCAACCATCTAAGAGTAGCTGCATGTGAACACTCTTGCAGCTAAGAGCGTCCACATGTGCTATGCTCCGGGATCAGCCCGAGACTCTAGCGTCTCCACAATCGGCCGCACTGTTCGTTGCGATCCTGAGGTGTTTCTGAGGCGGCCCTGAGGTTTCTATTATGCAACACATCTGGTCTCTGGTCATAGCCTGTCAAACTTGCCTGCTATGCTGGGACTGCCCATTCAGCAAGGGCACCTGCTACGCACCCATGCTTCTCGCACCCATGCTTCTCGCACCCATGCACCCATACACCCATGCACCCATGCACCCCTGCTTCTCGCCTGCCACGCACCCATGCTTCTCGCATGCCATGCACCCATGCTTCTCGCCTGCCTCAGTCGGTGTGAAGATGTCTTCACATCGACCATGCTTGTGACTGCAGCATGCATGCAGGCGATGAGTCCGCCGGACCACCTGATGGTGCTTGTCCTTGGGTTGACACCTCTGGACTCCACTGTACAACGCCTGCCGGCCGCAGTCCACCCGCTCGCCCTCCAAGCCCATGACCCCTCCATCGACTGCAACAGCTCCCTCCATGTCCGCAGCATCCCCCTCCGAATCGCTGCAGCCTGCTGTTGCCGCCGCAGCCACCTTCCAAGGCCTGCAGGACATCTCTCTTGCCGGCTGCACATTTCCTCATCCGTGCGAGGCGTGTATGGAGCTCCTCCCGCGGCTGACCCATCTCAGCCACCTCTGCCTGCACGGTTCTGGCTTCTCCGTGGCGGCCGCAGACGCACTCGCTGCCGTACTACCTGCTATGCTGAGACTGCGCAGCCTGGACCTCGGTGGCAACCGCATCTCCCCGGTTGCGCTGGATATTCTCCACCCGGTCCTCTGCTGCTGTACCGCTATCCGCTCCCTCGACATATCAGAAATGAAGCCCGCCGCGCCCCGCCGCGCTCCACCCCCGCCGCGCCCCATCCCAACCGCATTTCATCTGTCATCTGCTGCTGCTGGCAGATCTTCTGGTGGCGAGCCTCCCGCAGCACGCGGCGTTCTAAATTGGCTTGGGCTTTGTAGAGCCTGTCAGGGATCCCCACGTCTGTGAGCCCCCGGAATATGCAGCGCAGACTTTTCACCTGCTTGTGTCTGCTGCCAGCATGCCTGAGCTCGAGTCACTGAAGCTGCTCATCCCGGGCTTGGAATGCTAGGGCGCCGAGAGGCGGAAGCTGTCCGCGCTTGCGTCCACCATCGCACCGCCCCCGGCTGCTTGCGCTCCAGCTGACACTTCCAGACACGCTGGACCAGCACACAGGCTCGCGTGTGCTGACCCATGCATCATCGCCGCCTTCGCCGGGCTTACGTCTCTTCACCTGCGCAGCGGTAGCCCCGCAGCGCTGCAGGACCGACCACAGCAGCTGGTGTGATGAAAGGGGTTGTAGCGCTGTCAGGCTTGCGTGAGCTTCGCCTGGTAGTTCATGATGGCTGTGAGTAGTATAAATACACAATGTGTTGCTTCGCAGATGCAGTGTTGACAGTTCTGCCAACGCTGCCGCACCTGTCTGCGATACATGTTTGTGTTACACAGTGATAGATCTAGGACTCAGCAGCGCCGAGGCAACAGACCAGGCAACAAGCAAACAGACAGACCGGCCACCGCAAGCACCAAGGTCACGCGCCGCACGAGCAAATGCCAGAACGAACTATCGCCAGCGCGAAAGCAGACACGCACACACCACGCAGTACCACGCAGGCCACGCGCACACCAAACACACAGCCAGCACTCGCCGGGCCCACAAGCGGTCGTCGGCGCGACACTAGCAATCTGCACGGGCGCGACAGCGCGCGCTACGGCGATGTTCGGGGCCGCGAGGCACCGGTCCCAGGCGCCATAGCCTCAGCCAGCCCGGCAGCCCGAGCGTTGTCCGGGGAGGGGCGCAGAGGAGAAACGGCGGACGTGCGCTGGGAGGAGGGAACAGGGAGGGAGGGAAGAGGGAGGGGTCAGGTGCGGGTGGGGGGGGGGGGGGGGCGGGTGGGGGGGATACATGTTTGTGTCAGTCCCGACATGCAAGATGTTCGGTGAGACCACGGTCGACTGTAAGGCTGCTGACCGCCGTGGCGAGTGCGACGCAGGTGCGGCAGCTGCGGCTGTCGATCTGTAGCTGGGATGAAGACGTCCAGAACCTGGCGTCCCAGCTGCGCAGCACGCCGCAACCACCTGAGCTGCGTCTTGGGACCTCGTCGTCCCTGACTTTGATCACCTGGCATGACCGCCATTGCAAGCCGAACTCCTGTCACAGACAGAGTGGATCTGCGTCGGGCAGCAGTTCTCCCGGTTGTTCATGCAACCTCTCTCGGCAGCATCTGCTGCGGGGACGTTTGCTGGCCTGCGCACGCTTGACATAACAGCGCACTGCTCAGCGCTCGACCTGCTGGAGTTGTAGAGCAGCATAGGCCGCATGACTGGCCTGTGGCAGCTGCGACTCCGTGTTTCAGTTGTGGAGTGTCAGGAGATGGGCGGTGCGCCGGTGCCGTTCGAGACCGGAAGGTTTCCTCCGCCACTCTGTCCTCCTCTCCGCAGCCTCCCACAGTCACAAGTCTGAGCTGGAACGTGCGCCTTCGCAGTCTCCGCAGTTGCGCCGAGTCACAGCATCAGAGGCAGTTCATGTGCGTGTGAACTGCAATGACCGGCCTGGAGCGGCTGCATGTGGGGGGGTTGTGCGAGGAGAGGATTTTCTTGCAATGGTGACACAGCTGCCGTTGAGGTCGCTAGCAGTGCATCTGGTCGAGGGGGTCACGGAGAGGGCTGTCTAGCAGATGCCGAACTTGAGGGCTGTGCACGTTCCCAGGGCCTATTTGTACTGTGATGTGCACCATTTTCCCGACCTGCGTGCTGCCGCCGCAGAGCATCCTGCGTTTGAAGTTCAGGTGGTTGAGCGTCTGCGATGTTGGTGATGAACGATGGGCGCAGGGGGATTGTGTAGTGGTGAATTCCTGATAAACCGTGTTGCCGGTGAGGGAAAATAATGATTCAACATAAACCAGTTGTTGACCGTCATTGTTTTACGCACCACTGTACCTTCACTGAGACAGGCGGTGCTCCTCTTGCACGGACATGATGTTCGACAGCAGGGCATGGAGCGTGCGTCCTGTAATTCTCACAAACAGAACTGTTGAATATCAGATTGTATTTCAAATGAGTGGCTTCCATCATATGCTAGAGATTTTCACTGCACCAACTGTGCCACTGCAGCAGCAAGACTGCGTCACACTATGTGGAAAGAAAGCATGTTTACGTGCAAGACCTGTGTCAGTACAGTGATTAACATGAAGGAAGTGCCTCAAACTTCACGGCACACTATGTGGACACGCCACTGAGCACAGCTCGTCAGTGAGCTGGGAGGTCCTATGAATCCAAAAGATCTGCATTGCCCAGTGTAGCCCCAGTTTAGTATGCTTTATTTGACAAGCAGCTGGGACCACATTCCACCATGTAACAACCATGTATTTATAAGCCCAACCATCGGCAGTCTGTGCTATCCAAGTGCTATGATTTCTTAGAAACCGCAACGAGTCCAACAAGTCGGCACACTATCTCAAATGCCGGTGTCCATGCAACATGACTAATCTGCGACGCTCATGGCGGCCGGCAGTGCAGCGCATTCACAGCACCGCTCAAATCAAGTGGCACTCAGGCAGGGCAGCGGCCGCGGCCCGTAGCCTCTGCTGGCACACGCGCTGCGCGCCGCACAGCGTGACAGCGCGGAGGAGCGGCAGGCGTGGCAACAGCTCCTCCACTGATTCGACGTGCGCCCGGCCCAGCATTACGATCAGCGCTGTGCGCACCGCAAACGACTCAAACAGAGCAACGTAGTTCTTAAAATGCTCCGCTACACACGGTCGCACGTGACACACGCGCAGCTGAGTCAGCGCCGCAGCCGCCGGCACCAGCCGCGGCTCCGGCAGCGTCGACGTGCACGCGTCCCCAACTGCCCAGCACAGCTGTGTGAGACGCGTCAGACCCCCCAGGTTCCCGAATAAACGCTGCAGCTTCAGGTACCCGTACTCAGGATTGCTCCCCAGCGTTGGCCAGACCGCCAGGTCGATGTCCAAAGCGCGCAGCGCAGTGCAGTGATGCGCAATGCTCTCGATGAAATCACGCACCGGGCCGTCGTTGCGCACCGGCCGCGCCGTCAACGTCAGCGCCTGTAGCCGCAAGAGCTGCGCGCCCACTGCCGCGAGCGGACGCATGATTGCGTCCTCAGGCACGGATCGGTCGTAATAGAAGACATCGATCTTCTCCGCATAGGGCAGCAGCTGCGTGTACTGGTGCACCGCACAGTGAAAAACAATCGGCACTTCGTCCGTGGATTCGTCTTCCAGTTCGGTCATGACTGTCGCAAACCACATGTGGCTGGCCATGACACGTACAGCTCCACGCTGAGCTGCTGCAGCCGTGCCGCGGCCTTGCCCAGCGCAGCGAGCAGTTCCTCGTGACCAGAGGCGGCCGTGGTGACCGAAACATGCAGCTCCCGCAGCGCAGGTGCAGCACGCAGCACGCAGCACGGCCGACGCAATGCGAGCGATGAGGGGGCAGTCCGGTGACGAGCGCTCTCGGCCAAAGGCTGCAGTGTGAGCGCGGCCGCGGAATGCGCTGCGGAGGCGCAGCGCGGTGAGCACGGACAGCGTGGAAAGCACGTCTGCGAGGGCGATGCATGCTGGTGCGACGATGTTGCCGCCAGGCGCGTAGGGGAAGAAGAGACACAGCTGCAACGACTGCAAGCGCGTGAGGATCGAGACCGTGGCCACAAGGGCCGCCGTGGCCGAACTGCTGATGTCGCGGTGCGTGAGATCCAGGTTCAGAGCTGTCAGGCCAACGAGCTGGCCGAGGGCTTCACTGTTGTGGAATGGCATTCCACATGCAATAATGCATTAAAACTGCTTGGACAAACTAAGTGACTCAGACACATACAGCATCAGCAGCTGCTAGTTGTCAAACCACCCTGTGCCCCATCATGAGACGTTTGGCCGTGTGGGCACGGGTGCGTTCGCCTTCCTGAATAAGATCGCTGACTTTGCTGCGGCTTCGGGGGCCATGTCCAGGCGAGCGTTCTTGCAGAATGCCATGTGCGAACTCTCCACAACTCTGTGCCGTGGTGTGACGCGCCATGTCCTCGCTGCTTATGCGGCTGGCGGGCCGGGCGGTGGTGCCTGGCCACGATGTCCCGTCGGACGTGCTATAGGCGGCCGCTGGCCGCCTTGCTGGACCGGGTGCCGCGGCTGCAGCAGCGCAGGCCGGCCCCGCGTCTGGTCGTGCTGGCCCGCCCTGCCTTCCCGCGAGCCACCCTGGGGGGAGTGATGCGGCGCCGCCAGTGCCCTTCGCGCCCCGCCCTGAGGCCCCTGCCGGGCGGCCGGATGGGGAGGTTGCACTGTGAGGGGGCGTGCGCCCCCGGGCTCTCATGTGCGGGGGGCCCGTGATGGAATGCTCCAGTGGGGCAGGATGGAGTGGGTGTGCTGCTGTTGGAGGGTCAGTGGTGGCTGGTTTTGCTGGGTGGGTAGTAGTGCGGTGGTGGTTGTTGCTGTGTGCGGTTGTGGCGCGGGTGCCGTAGTGGAGGGGTGCGGGAGTGCGCGTGCGTGTGGGTGCGTGGGTGTGGTTGTGTCGGCTGTGTCGGCTGTGTCGGTTCGTTGTGGCTTTTTCGCCTGGGAGAGTGATTGCTTTTTGCTGGTGTCTACTTTCGGGGGTTTTGGCCGTCTACTTTCCTTCTGTTGCCCTCGCTGCCGGGCTATTGCGTTCATCTCCGTGTAACACTGTGCCCCATCTAAGTGTGCACACTTCGCAGTGAACACCAATCAGCATCGTCAGCACACAGCACATGGTCGATCACGTCCGGAGGCACATACTTCATCTCATGCCCCACTCCAGCAAGCTACAAGGTACCTCCCGACCTGGCTGGTTTTGATCGTGGTGTCAGGCCTTGGTAAGTCATGATGGCGTCTCACAGCTGCAGCGCGCACGTCAGCAGGTTCGACGGACCCGTCGCCACCTTGGAGTAATCGACCTGGCATCCCGTCCCGCGCCGGACAGCTGCCATTATTTCAGTCACGACAGAACATGTATTTCAGGCCTCTCAGGCGCACCACGTTCTGACCAACTCACAATCAGACCTCACTCATTTCTCAAGAGGTCCCTGAGGGCACTGTTAAGTTGCTCCCAGGTTCGGCGAGGCCAGCTCTAACAGGGAGGTTCCTGGGCGCATTCCAGCGGTATTTATACCGTGCGCTTGCTGGGGTTAGGCACGCTTGGAGCGACCTAACTGGGGCGCCACCCATTTCCATACACACTGTTTTAAGATCTGTTTGCAGTATCCACGCTCTTCGTTGTGTACTGTGTTATACCCTTGTCCTCTCGACCTCCGTGTCTGGACATAATATCGGCCCATCCATCGATTCACCTCAGAGGTACGCGCTCCTCGAGGCTCAGCGCACACCTCTCGGCTTTCATTCTAGCCTGGCATTCACCCAGCGCGCTGCCGCTGCCGCTGGCCGGTGCCTGCGGCGCGCACTTGCGCGCGAGTCGCGTGCTTTGTGTGCTGCGCGTGCTAGGCAGCGCAACGAGGTGCAGGCTGCGCAGCTGAGACATGCTAGCTAGGGGCTGCGGCCAGGGCCTGGGCTCTGTGGGGTGGGGGTCGTTTTGGAAGTCGAGGTGAAGGTGGGAAAGTGTGGAGATGCATGCGAGGCTCTGGACGAGCGCATGCATGTCGGCTGGGGCAGCTGGGTGTGGCTGTTGGGAGACCTCATAGGTGCTGATTGAGATGGTGGTGAGGGGTGTATCAGCTAGACAAGCCGCCGCTAGGATGGGGTAGGGGCTGGGAGGCGCCGCTGATGACCCCCGGTCTTCGCAGCTGTGCACGGCATGCATGAGGTTGAGCGCGCGCTGGGCGGCGCATTGCCGGAGTCCCGGTCCAACGCATGCATGATGTCTGCGGTGATGCAGTTGCGGCTGAGGTCGAGGGTGAGCAGGCGTAGCATGGCGGGCAGCGCAGACGCAAGGGCGCATGCATGCGGCGCCTTGAGCGCCGCTTCTTGGAGTGTGAGGGAGGTGAGCGCGGAGTGGGAGCTCAGGCGGGAGATATGGGAGGGAGAATCCGGTGGGGGGGTGTGGTTGGTGAGGCAGAGGGACTCCAGGCCGGCGAACGTTGCGCATGCATGCAAGGCAATCGGGAGGGGGCTGGGCGGGAGGCAGGGGAGGGGCAGGGAACGGGTGTCGATGGCGGGGCAGTGGGCACGTAGGGCAGTGGCGTGGAAGGTGGTGGTAAGGGGCCGGAGGCAGTGGCGGAGGGGAACATCTTGAAGGATGGCGGTGAGGAGGTGGTCCGGGAGGGTGTGCACGTGCGCAACCTGCATATCATGCAAGCTTAAGACAGGGCCCATGCGGTACACCTCAAGCAAGAATGCCGCTACTATGTCGCGGTCGTAGCGCAAACCGCATGCCGGTTTTGGACGACAGCTGTCTAGGATGGCGGTTGCGGAACCAGCAAACAAGTGTTGCATGAGCGACGGCAAATGTGGCGAGTAGGCTATGTACAGCTGCGCGGAGTTCTGATCACGACCAGGGTGTTCCGATCAATGTGTGATGCACTGTGATACACCAATGCGCTTGTAATGTGGCTAGCAGTGCCGATGGAAGGAGGCAGGGGGTCAAACAAACATTGACAAGCAGAGCGCTCGCCTTACGTGACTTTGGTACGCCAATATGTGACAACGCAAGCTCAGCACATCACAGCACGGCGAATCAATAACATGCCACTGGTACAGCTTCCCATATCCAGTAATGCGAGGCATGCATGCAGCAGATGCGGAGCGGGCCGTACACAGCAGTATACGCGTACACCGCAGTACGCGCGTACACAGCAGTACGCGGGTACACAGCAGCATGCACCACTGTGTATGATGTCAGTAGACATCATGTGCAGGCTGTATATATATAATGTAGTGCGCTTGCACGTAAGCTCATGCACCTATATCAAAACGCGGCTGCTCCAAACATGCGAGTTTAATGCATTGACAAGATGTGCCTTGACTCAGCGCACATCTGCCGGGACAGGGGCGTGCATTTGTAGTGCTGATGGTGGCGTGCATCTGTCAGGCTGTTGGTAGCATGCATTTGTCAGGCTGTTTGTGGCGCGCAGTGGCTGGAAGCGGCACCGTGGACGCGTTGGAGACGGGCAACAGGTGGGTAGTCTATCGGAGGCTGCGGCTTACTGCAAGCAGAGCAGAACAGTGTGCAGACCTGTGTGCCTCCACGAAGCGATGTCTATGCACGCCACCTCATCCTGCAGCTCCTTCTCCGCTATGCACTTGAGCCCCTCTGGGCTCGTCTCCAGCAGGTATAGCCGGCCCTGCCCCGGTGCAACCAGATTGTGTGTGGCTCCTGTGGCTGCAGCGGCGCACTGTGGACGCGTTGGAGACGGCTGCGGTGTCAGGATGCAGAGAGGTGCAGGACGCCCGCAGCAGTGCGGACGTCTCTGTCGCGGCCTGCGCCTTGGTCTCTTCATCAACCAGCACGTCCGCCGCCTGCACAGTTCCGGCTCCCTCAGCGGAACAGCGTTCAGCGCGCATTATGTTCACACCTGTACAGAAGACATGCACCTGGATGCGGCCATTCGCTTTAAGCCGGTATCCGCATGTGTCTCTGGTCGTGCAACACAAATCACCGATGATGGAGCTCAAATCGGGGTATTATAGACAGACACATGTCGGTCCGGCACACACCGCCTAGAGAACTTGCCTGCGGTGAGAATGCGGATGGCCTGTTGGGGGCAGCGATGACTGGAGCTACTACAGATAAATACCAACTCTACAAAATGGAGAAGGGCCTCAGCAGAGCCCAGGAACTTTTAGACCAGGGGTCCACGAGGAATACAAGCGGGCTGACAGATACATAGTGCCCCCAACTGCACCGACAGCCGACGCAACACCGTGTGAAAAACCCCAAACTTTGGTGTTAGCAACGTACTGATATGAGTAGACAGAGGCGTTTGATGTACTTTGCTTCCACGTGGGCGGGCTGCTGAGCGCCCGCATCAGCCACGCTGGCGCCAGTGCAAGGGCGCTCAGGCCCTGTGGCGGTCGCAAAGTGGCACGATCTGGTGCTCGCGCTGCAGGGGTTGCGGTGTTGCACGGAGATGAACGCAATAGCCCGGCAGCGAGGGCAACAGAAGGAAAGTAGACGGCCAAACCCCCCCGGCGGTAGACACCGGCAAAAAGCAGGGGTTGCGGTGTGATTGATTCTGACTTGGCGTTGAGGGCTGTGCGTTGACTCGTGCCCCCACCGCGGGCTCTCGAACATGGTTGATCCAGAGCACCAGTGCTTCTATGCTGACAGGGATGTATGCCTCGGCGCTCTCCCCGGAACTTGAGACCAGCCCCCGCAAGAGATCAATCTTCTCCACTGTAGTCCTGATGATGTCGTGGCTCACGCCATGCGCGTCGGTGAAGGAGACGCCTGATGGCCGATTGCAAGCCGTGCAGTGGCTCGTGCGCGCTGCTCGCTGCAGCTGGCAGGGTCGCTCATCGCAACATAAAGTACAATAGGATACGCGTGATAGGAGAATATTAAAGTCCAGACTGACGCCCAGGTACCGCGATCATCTGACGCAAGGCAGCGCTGCGAGCGTCTCCACCCAGCCGAACAGACACAACTACAAGCAGCAACGCCTAGTAAAGTAAAATAGAATAAATTATGGCACGAATTGTAGACGCTGCGCTGTTCACGAGGTAGCGCTCAGTGCAACACGGCATAGTGGATCGATCGGAGCACCAGATAGATCAGCAAGATTAGTGCGTGAGCAGTGAAGACGTACGGCAGGGTCCAGCAATCCCCTAGACGTCTACCACACTAACTCTCAGATGTCGCCGAACTGATGCCGACGTTACAGAGACTGCAGATCCGAGGCGACGTCGTGTTACTGGTGGTCCTGATGGAACGATTTCAACCGTCCCACACGGAAACCTCTTGCAGTTAAGTATTTACATGGTGTGTTACACGGAGATGAACGCAATAGCCCGGCAGCGGAAGCAACAGAAGGAAAGTAGACGGCCCAAACCCCCCCCGAAAGGAGACACCAGCAAAAAGCAATCACTGTCCCAGGCGAAAACCCACAACGAACCGACACAGCCGACACAACCACACCCACGCGCCCACACGCATGCGCACTCCCGCACCCCTCCACCATGGCACCCGCGCCACAACCGCACACAGCAACCACCACCACCGCATTACTGCCCACCCCAGCAAAACCAGCCACCACCGACCCCCCAACAGCAGCACCCCCACTCCATCCGGCCCCACTGGAGCATTCCATCACGGGCCCCCGCACATGAGAGCCCGGGGGCTCACGCCCCCCACAGTGCAAGGCGTACCAGCCCTCCCCCTCCGTAGTATTTACATGGTGTTGTTACGTATAGAAGCGGTGCCTTGTCGTTGCGGCTCAAGGTGTCCATGGTCAGTGAACAAAACGCCATCACGTGTACAGCGACTATCAAGAGCTACAACGTATCCAGGTGAGATTTCTCAGCGACTGAGGAAGATGATGAGATATGCACAGCGGGTAGTTAGTATACGTTCGATGCCGCGGTACGCCAAGCAACATACGGTCTGAGGCCGAGGGCGCGGTTCATCGCGTGTACATGGTATCGACCCCAATTGCGAGCTGTGCACACCTGTCGCTACATGGACAGGGGGCCGCGGTTGCAGCGGCGCAGGCCGGCCCCGCGTCTTGTCGTGCTGGCCCGCCCTGCCTTCCCGTGGGCTGCCGCGGGTAGAGCGATGCGGCGCCGCCAGTGCCCTTCGTGCCCCGCCCTCAGGCCCCTGCCGGGCAGCCGGAGGAGGAGGGCTGGTACGCCCTGCACTGTGGGGGGCGTGAGCCCCCGGGCTCTCATGGGCGGGGGGCCCGTGATGGAGTGCTCGAGTGGGGCCGGCTGTAGTGGGGGTGCTGCTGTTGGGGGGTCGGTGGTGGCCGGGTTTGCTGGGGTGGGCGGTAGTACGCAGTGTGGCTGGTGGTTGGTGTGTGCGGCTGTGGCTGTGACGGTGCAACGTTTGTAGCACCTTGTGTAAGGTTAAAGCTGTACTTGAACCCTTTAAGGTCCAGCCGTCACCAAGCTTGCATAGTGTTCGGCCTGTGTGTGACTTCTGCCTTTGGCACATGTGTGTTACACAGTGATAGATCTAGGACTCAGCAGCGCCGAGGCAACAGACCAGGCAACAAGCAAACAGACAGACCGGCCACCGTAAGCACCAAGGCCACGCGCCGCACGAGCAAATGCCAGAACGAACTAGCGCCAGCATGAAAGCAGACACTCGCACACCCCGCAGTACCACGCAGCCCACGCGCACACCAAACACACATTCAGCACGCGCCGGACCCTTTGGCACATGTGCAATATTGCCAATCACCACCCGTTAGAGGCCCGTGGCCTAGGAGACCTGGTCATGCGACCAAGTCATCTCGTAGGCCAGTGTTGGTGACCACTTACCACGACCTCCTCTATGCTACCGTGTGCATGTCGTGAGGATGACTGACAAAGCCATCCCTAACCTATGCATATGCATAGGTCCATGCATGGACCACGGGCATGGCGTACTCTGACGCTTCACAGATTACCAATCTATGCTACAGAGGCTCGTGGTGCCGCGCACGGCTTTGTATCATCACACAGCTCCCCCACTGAGGTTGCTTGCCCTCACGCAACTCCGCTAGCTATTCAAAAGACAAGGAGAAAGCATCTGCTGGGGGTTTCTGGTTGCGGCTGCGCCAGAAGTCCCGGATGTGAAGGTCGCAGCCACCGAGTAACATTGCATCATGCCAGCCATGGCCACCACCAACCCAATGCACAAAGTACTGCCGGTGGGCATCAACTCTGTTGTCAGAAATCTGGTCAACCTCAAACATCAATCCAGAGTCCTCAACCTGTGGAATTGTCGGGGGCTGATAAGTACCGTCGCTGTGATACTTCCTCAGAGAGGACACATGGAACACACTGTGCATGCGGTGGAGTGAGGCAGGCAACTCAACACGAAAGCTGAGCTTGTGAGTGCCAATGATCTCAGTTATGGGAAGTGTGCCCAAATATCGAGGAGCAAGCTTGAGACTGAGCCCTTGCTTCCGCTTGAAGTGTTTGATATGTATCAATACGTATAGGTACCAGGTTTCCGACCTCGAACTCCAATGCTGGTCGCGTACGACGGTCAGCCGAAGCTTTTTGTCGTTGCTGTGCAGCCTCAATACACTGTTTTGCAGTTTGCAACTGCTCAGACAACCTGCCGACGACCTGGTTCACTCGCGGATTCTGTTTGCGGTAAAACAGAGTCACTGGTGTGTTACACGGAGGTGAACGCAATAGCCCGGCAGCAAGGGCAACAGCAGGAAAGTAGACGGCCAAAACCCCCGACAGTAGACAACAACAACAAGCAACAACTGTCTCAAGTGAAAATCCACAACGAACCGGCACAGCCGACACAACCACACTGGTGTATTGGGATTCTGCCCGTAGTTCAACATGAACGGCGTGTTTGGATGGTCGAGTTGTAGGCCTTGTTCATGGCGAACTCTGCCACTGGTAGAAACGTGTTCCACTTCTTCTGCGAGTCAGTCACAAAGTGTTTCAACGTATCTTCCAAGACACCATTTGCATTCTCTGTTTGACCGTCAGACTGTGGGTGCTTTGCCGTTGACTTATTGTGGTGAATGTCGAAGTGTTCACACATAAGAGTCCAGTTGCCTGGTCTGTTACCTCGGCGCTGTTGAGTCCTAGATCTATCACTGTGTAACACATAAGAGTCCAAAACGACGCAAAGCGCACGTCCCAATCTGACACATGTTGCTGAGAACCCCATGCAGCTTCGACACATGATTTTGAACAGATGTAACAGATCTGCGCCTGTGACATTCTTTGTGCTCGGTGCCAGATGCACCATCTTCGACAGACTGTCCACAAACACGACCACGGTGTTGTTTCCACGCTCTGTTGTGGGAAGATCAGTTATCAGATCTAATGACACTGATTCCCATCAACGTCCTGGTATAGGTAAGGGGTGCAGCTCGCCCTGTGGCAACTGGTGCGACGCTTTGATGTGTTGGCAGGAATCACAAGTACGAATTTTGCCACATCCACTGAGACACGTTCCCAATGAAGCGCTTCCTAATAAAGCACTTCCGAATGAAGCACCCTCAGGTAGCTCGTCTCGTGGTTTAAAACGCCTATGCAGCGTTCTGCCCGGTTCCCAGTGCTGATGGCCCAGACCCGGATGCTCCCCCTCAGCCCAATCCACATTTCCTCCCCTCTCTGGCATCATGTGTTCATGACTAGCTGGTGAACGCACTGCCCGCACACTGGTGCTCTTCACCCACTTCTTCATGTTGGGCAAGAACTCAGCCTCTGGCACTACACTGGTGTGCTGATCGGGTAGGATCTCGAATTCCCCCTGCTCATAGTTCTCTAGCACAACTGGGTCCACCGTAGCCTCCCCAGCCATGTGAAATCGCTGCGCGAAATCCTTCACTAGAGCAGGTGGAGCAGCCGTGTGCCCGTACATCCGCACTGCTCCTCCATTCCCACGCTTCACGCTCCATGTGAGGACCTCCACCCGGTCTTATATAGGCACCGAGTATTCTTCGCACCTCCAGGTGCCTGAAGTGCTCCCTCCGCGGATACACATACATTGGACACCCGAAAGGCTTCACCTGTGCCACCACGAGACGGAAGTCATCTTCTCTGACCTTCCTAAACCACAATAAGTATGGCACAATCTCTTTGACATTCACATTTCTCATGTGCTGTGCCACAAAATGCTGTATCTCTCCAGGCAATCAGTTCCTCACAGAGCTCGTTCAGGCTCAGCACATGCGCTGCCGCCTGCCGGACTCTCAGCTGATTGGCCCGCTGCTGCTCATTCGTTGACCATGGCTCAGAGCTGGTGGCAACAAGTCTGTTTTCCAGCTTCTGCTTCGCCTCCTTCCGCCGTACACCTTCCAGTGCCGTGCTCGGCGTGAGGTTGTGTGCATGGTTCACGCACATGTATGCCTCCGGCCACAGGAATGCAGGCACGGCTGCCTGCAGCAGACTTGCCCGCATTGACGTGTTCAGCACACCAATCTTGCGCTCTACCAACCCATTTGACTCATGTTGGGCAGTGTCAGTGAACGTGTGCACTATCCCTCGCCAGTCAAGGTACTGAGCCAGCTGACTCGAGCTGAACTCACCTCCTTGGTCCGTGTGCAGCCTCCGCACCCCAATCTTCTTGTCATAGATAATCTGAGTGCGGATGCGTTCTATCAGGAGGCATATCATTTCCGCAGCACCGCTCTTTGACTTCAGCGGGATCACATGGGAGTACCTGCTGTACTCATCCACTACTACCAGGATGAAGTTCATTCCTCCTGTGCCGTTACATCGAGGGGCTCCGATCCAGTGCACCAAGCGAACGTACAACTAGAGTCTAGACTCACATGCTACCCAGCAGATGCGAGCCGGCCAGGCGATCACCTGGCACAAACTGCGCACCCGTGAGCCGTGCTACCCTGGACATGGTCTTTCTGATCACAAACCCGTTTCCTTTCACTGTCGCCGCACTGAACTCATTCCTCCTATGCCTACTGGCTTAATCTGTCCAGCCAGATCCGCATGCAGTACTTCTCCAGCATACGTGGCATTCTCTGTCACTTTGCCCCCGTGCTCTGCCCTGTCACCACTTCTCTGTTCCGCCACATGGCAACCATGACACTCAAGTGCTATTCCCGTAGGTTTGGGCAGCTTGAGGTCATACAGTTCTGGATTATCTCTCATCAGTTTGAGAATCCGGTTGCCTGCATGGTGAAGCGAGATGTGCACCAGAAACGATGCATCAAGCTGGAAAGACGATATCTGACCAATGGGTACACCGTCTACTGCAGCGACTTGCGTCTGCTCACCAACCCACTTGCTATTTCGATGGAAAAGCTTGTCAGCACCGTTCGAGTCTGTCCCAGAATCGGCGTAGCTCCCACATTGGTCCACCTGTCGCACAGTACCAGCTCAAGTGGGGTTGTCCTCACTATCCACACCCTGCTCACAATTGCCCACAAACTTCTGGGGTTGATCATGGAAACCAGGCATTTCTACTGTGTTCGCCTTTCCTATGTGCAAGCATATGTTCCACCGCTTCAGCACAGTCGTTGATAGGACGTTGATAGGACTGGCTGGCACTCAGTGAACATGATCTAACTCAATATCCACAGGCACCAGCTCCCCCTGTACTGTCACGTTCTTCCCCACATTTGCCCTGATAGTACCCATACCATATATTTTGAGCCTGCCCTGATCTAAATGCTGGCATTCAGTGATGTGTGGTGGTCTGATCTCACTGAACATGCTGTAATCTATGCATATGTTTATGTCAGACCCGCTATCCACCAGAAATGTATTGTTACATCGAGGGGGTATATGGTATGTTCGGCGAGGGTACATCTGCGCAATCAGCTCGCAGTTCCTCTAGACCCACCACAGTAACCTCACGGCCACCGCGGCCATGGCCTCAGCCTCGGCCTCGCCTTTCAGCATCCTGCTTCTGCAAGTATGCTTTGATTTCTGCTGAGAGCAGGGGACAATCCCTAGCCATGTGGCCAGGCTTCTTGCAGTTATGGCATAACCGCTTATCTGCTCCCCCCGCTCCCATTGCAGCAACCTGTGGGGGTGTATCATGGCGGCCACCGCGGCGTCCACCGTGATACTCTCGTCCTTCATAACGCTGCTGACCACCGCGATCATCCCGTGGGAACCGCGATGGAGCAAGTTCGTTGTTAGCCTGCGCATGCGTCAGCAGCATGGACACTATCCGCTGCCCTGGCAGTTGCTGCTGCATCGGCATACTCTCTGTCTACTACCAGCAGCCTAGAGCAATAAAGCTGTGCAGGCACAGACTCTCCCAGACCCCTCATCTGGTTCACTATACCAACTACTTCGTTGACATGCTTCTCAAGTGGCGTTCCTGCTTGCCTAGCACCACTGAGCTGTTGGTACAGCTTCTGTATCTCGACCTCAACAGAGGGCATACACTTGGCATGTAGCAGTGACCACAACTCATGGACAAAGCTGCAATCTGGCACGAAATCCCTATCTTCCTTCGGCAGTGTAGCAAATAGCCAATGCTTGACGAACTCATGGGCCTGGCTATTCTGAGCTAGTGGATCATTGACCAGCAAGCTACTCTCTCCCACCATGTTTGCGCCACTCTCTGCCTCTTTCTTGAACACCTGCAAGTGATCATACTTATGATTCCATACCGGGAAGTTATGTTTTCCAACTAGAGACTTTTCCGGTACGGACTTAGGCATGGCGAGCGACAACGCGCTCGCGAGAGTGGCAACATCGATCGAATCGGCTGTTGCTGCCGCTCCAGATGACATCGCAGCCTGTGAGGGCTGCGGTATTGGAGGTGCTGCGGTATTGGAGGGTATCTGCTGCGCTGCCCATGCTGCCTGGGCAACGTGTGGCACGTCCTGCGCTCCGTGCACCGCTGCCTGAGCACTCGCATTCCCCGTAGCATCAGCGTTGCTTGGCATGGCGGCCTGCAGAGGATTAACACTGAGATACCCGTAGGTCCCAGCGTCTTGTTCTTCCCCGCGGGGCATGAACTGACCCTCCATGGCCTGCTCGCGGTGCACTGTGGAGCGAGTGCAATGGTGCGGAGGATTAACTGCTCCCTCCACACCGTCAGAACCGATAGATCCTTGTCGAGGTGCCATTAAATCGTCTCGAAGTGGTGGTGTCTTGCACCATGACCACCGTACGTTGCAGGAAATGCAGACCCGTAGGCCTCTCCGCGAGACCAAAACACCGGCATAATGCAGCTCCGCTGTAGCATTCTACATTGGCTGTCTAATATCCCTACAGTCAGCTACACGCTAGAGCGGTGTGACAGCGCTCATCAGAACGTGCAGCCGTAGCAGCAGGTTCCCCCTGGACTCTATCGCACGCTAATAAAAATCTCAGGAACACCCACAATCATCACCGATACCATGTTGTAATTGAGTGGACCGCGGCCTAAGGCCTGTGGGATCCTGAGCATGTCATAGCCATGCGCAGGGGACTGGTGCTGTCACATACCTTGCTGTCTAGGTATCTGTCCGTGACAGCGCCTCTGTCTTCAGTGGAGGATGAATACACGTGAGACTTGCACAGACGAGAAGAGTGATTACACTATGATCAGTAGAGCCTATATCAGCGCTCAATCAACGTCTCATACGGATACGATCAGAATTATTGTCTGCTAGCGCGCTATCTGCATGCATAGCTCGTGCATATGGTCAGCCATCGGTGCATGGCTGCCCCATAGCCACTCCGGATCAGCACCGTGCATCCACGCATACATGGTCACCATAGTCCTAATTATGCCACCATGCATGGTCACCGTAGTCCTGTGCATGGCTGGATCACGACAGGACGTTGTATATATGTGTCACTAGACTCTTGGATCACAACAGAACTGACCCTCCACGGCCTGCTCGCGGCGCACTTTTGAGCAAGTGCGATGGTGCGGAGGGTTAGTCTGCAGCTCTGCTCCCTCCACACCATCACAACAGATAGATCCTCGGCGAGATGCCATTGAATCGTCTCGGAATGGTGGTGTCCTGCAACGTGACCACCGTATGTCGCAGGAAACGCAGACCCGTAGGCCTCTTTGCGAGACCAACACACAAGGATAATGCAGCTCCGCCGTAGCATTCTGCATTAGGTGTATCTAATCTCTCTACGGTCAGCTACTGTTGTGGAATATGTGTCTTACCTCGGAAGATCCAACTTAGCTCAACCACCGAGTAACACGTGGCACTCACAAACCCGCCAAGATGATTCTCATATGCAGCGCTCCATATAGACGGCTCAAGATACCATAGCTGGCATCTAATAGATAGATACCGACTGTGCAGGTGTGTCCTCGAGATCTCAAGCGTCATGTGCCACGTACCTCGCACAAGTTCCAATTCCACTTTGCCGTGCGAACCCTACGCACGACCAAGGCTCACGTACACTCAAGCCCATCACACACATTTCCACGCCCATGCACGCTCTGACCCACTTCACTCAAGCCCATCACACATATTTCCACGCCCACGCACGCTCTAACCCACTTTGCACACACCGACGCATCAAGCGCGTCATGACGGCTACACGCTAGAGCGATGTGACACGCTCATCGGAACGCGAAGGCGTAACTGCAGGTTCCCCCTAGACTCTATCGCAAGCTAATAGACATCACAGAAACACCCGCATTTATCACCAATACCATGTTGTAAGTCAGTGGACCGCGTCCTAAGGCCTGTGGGAACCTGTGCATGCCGTAGCATTGCGCAGGGGTTGGTGCTATCGCATACCTGTGCTGGTCTACAGGTCTTGCCCGTGATAGCGCCTGTGTCTTCGTTGGAGGTGAATACATGTGAGTCTTTGCAGTAAGAGAAGAGTGATTACACTATGGTCAATTGAGCCTATATAAGCGATCTCTAAACCACTCGTACGGATACAATCAGAAACATTGTCTGCTGGCACGCAATCTGCATGCATTGCTCGTGCTTATGGTCAGCCGTCGGTGCATGGCTGCTCCATAGCCACTCCGGATCAGCACCGTGCATCCACTCCATACAGGGTCACCGTAAATCTGTGTATGACTGCAAGCATAGTCACCGCAGTCCTGTGCATGGCTGGATCACGACAGCTCGGTACTGGCGGGCATCCCTGGGAGGCACAGGGCAACACAATGACACAAAGCAGAGTCACTAGTGCAGGCAGCACATGGGTAGACACATCTGGGCAGTGTCTACATGTGACTTCGTGGTGGCAGACTGTTCAAACTGGGCCATCTTCGTTCCATGCGACTCACATGCATCGACCAAGGACACAATTCACGCTCTATGGGAACGAGTGTTCAGTTGGGTAGGTTTGCCTAATGTGAATATTGGCGACCGCGACTCACGCCTGACCACCTCAATGATGCCGTCGCTCTGCAACTTTCTCACGATGGTTCCACGGAGTGGTCACACTTAAATCGCCTCCAAGAGCCAGAAGACAGAAGACTGGTGAAGCGTTTCGACATAAGGTTGAGGCGCACAGTTGCGTTGCAGTGTGCCTCAGTCAAGAAATACAATAATCGCTTTGATGACGATGAGGATGACGATGATAGCGACGATGAAGCTGATGTTCTGTGGGAAAATACACACCACGAACGCTTCGGTCCAGACTGACCTGAGACCCGAGCACTTTGCCCCTTATTAGGTCTTTTTATGACTGTTTCGCCTCACATTGAATTCAATTCGCAGTGTCGAGCTAAGGGGGAGGACTGAAGCCATTATGCTCTCCTGTACGTGAATCCCGTTAAGTCGAATGTCCTGCGCTGCAGCATGCAGCACAGCTAAACCTGCTCTGGTATCATACTCAATAAAATACCAGGTGCATCCCAAAGTCTCCGCGCTTCGTTACAGTGTAAACACAACATATTTTCGCGTTTGTTTCAACGTGCGATCGACACGACGTATTGTACGATGCACACACAGTTCAAAACATTCGGCTGCTAGCATATGTGGACGATACTGTTTTGTTCACAAGAACGCTTTTGTTACACTGTGGTAGGTCATGGACTCAGCCGCGCCGACAGGTATAAGGCAAACAGATAAACCATCACAAGCCCCGCCACTTGTGTGATTGTAGCGCATAGTGCGAACCTCTGCCATGGGAGCCAGTGACTGCGCAGCCCATTCGTGTCACATATTGCGTGGTCGCCTACATGTACTACTAGATGCTGAAAGAGCAGAACAAGAAAAGAACTAAAAAGTAGGTCTGGCTAGCCACCGACCTACATCTTTGGCTTAACAAGTCTCTCATGCTAGAGTCATGTCAGTGGCGCAGTTGTTGATCAACATGAAGTGGTGATAGTCTAGTTTGTCTGAGGTCTCACGCATTGGGCGCCTCTTCAACGACAGATAGATGCACAGCCCGCCCGATGTCCGCGTTGACGGACATGTAGACCGATGCAGACGTGCGCCTTGGTGTGTCCGCGATTGCCAGATACTGCCCGACGCTCGACTGCACCTGGCCGCTGGTGTCAAAGTTGCGCGTCAGCACCACGACCGTTCCTCCGTTGTGCCCCACAAACTCCCACACTGCCGCTTTGTTACGGTCATTGTGGAATATGACGCGCAGGTCATCCGGAGTGCCCCTGTCAGTGGAATAGAAATCATGGACGCCCATGTACCTGCACCTCTGGGCCGGTGTCAGCGCTGATCGCGCCCGATCATTCATGCGTCAAGCTCGGTGATGTGCCGGCTGTGAACGTAGCCACTTGTGCTTGCGTATGTGCTACACAGCTCAGGCTGCTATGAATCATGCCATGTCGCCCAATCGAGTGATTTCACGCAATGCCGTGCTCACACAGTGTCCTTGCACGCATGGAGTCAATGGATCAGACTGCAGCCACACGCAGTCACCTCCGGATTTGACATAGATCCATGCATGGAACACCGTTTGTGTGATCAGGCCAAAAAATGACAAATGCATATGGTGCAGCGACAGGTGGTTGCGCACCTAGGTGAAGTGCGCGCCTAAGTGATAAGATGCCCCCGAAATGTGTATGAATGCGTGTGAGGTGGCGTGACACAACACAAAAGGGGGGCGGGGTATGGTCAGCCATCAATGGGCTGGGCGGGGGGGGGGGGGATGTGGGCAGCCATCAGTGCGCTTCGGTCCAGGACCAACACCAGTGACACACGATACTGTGCACAGCACACAGCCTACAGCCAAGGCATCCAGCGTGGACACAGTCCATCCAATGCAAATTAGAACAACCAAAGCGCACGGCAGACCAAACCGTAAACCCCCTTTATTGTTGTGCGACACAGTCGGGTAGAATTCAGGGTTTGAGTTGAGCTAGCCATGAAGCAGCCATGGCTGGCGGGCCCGGGGTTTCCGTGGGATACACAGAAAGCGCACCAGCCATTGGCGGTGGGGCCAAGCGTCGTGCGGATGTCTACAGCCTGTATGATGAAGCCCTCATCCACCGCCTCGAACGAGAAAATGGTCCTGCGGATGCAGCTGTTGCGTCCATTGACGTACGCACTCACGCTGTCACGCACATCCCCGATGCGGGCGTCGTTGGCAGAGACGCAGAAAATGTCACCGTTCTGTCGTGGGGGGATTGTGGCCTCAAGACTGAACTGCAGGAAGCCAGTCGCAGGGACACCCTCCCTGCAAGCACTGCACAGGTCAGCTCGGTCCCAGAGTTCAGTCACAAATGGCGCTGGCAGTCATAGTGAGTCGCCAGTCGATCTCCTGGGAGGGGGCTTAGCAGAAGTAGGGAGTGCTTATCACTGTGCGCTCTTGCGGGGCGCACACCTTCAGCTGTCGCACATGCTGATGACAACACACCCGCGTGCAAAGGGCTTCTGTGAAGGAGCCTTCTACTTGAGTTGGGGGCAAGAGGTTGTGATTGTACTTCAAACTCTAGGACCGTAGACTCCAAGTGTCTGCCGTTGCCCGATGCCAGGCATGTGAATGGGTGTAGTTCACATGCACATGAACGCAGCATTGCAAGATGCAATGATTGAGCAGCGTACCCAGGTAAGTCAGCATCTATGGGGATTCCGACAGGCTCGACATCAAAGCTTGCCGTCAGCCGCGTCTCTGTGTCGGGGAGCGCGCCAGTGGGAGGCTCAACAAGCGGGAACAGCTCATCAAACGTGGGCAGTGAAGGGCCACCGGGGGCCGGTGGGGCGGTGAAAACCTCGCGCAAGTTGCAGTTGAAGTATTGACCGCCTTTGCGGCAGTGGCCAATGCGCCTTCCAGGTGGGATTGTGCACGCGTTGCAGAAACGCATGCACCTGCATGCAACACGACCGGTTGCACATGGTAGCATATATGGTTGCATCGCGGAAGGAAACTCATGCTCAGGATCGCTTGCGAGACAAGCAAAGCTTACATCTGCGGCGTTGCAAAGCGGCGGATGAGCTGCAATGGAGCCTCAGCATTGGCGCTGCACGGTGCGTGCACCACACTCCACGCACTTGCAATTGCGCGAGCAGGGACTGTGGGCCTAGGCACCCAGATCTGGCCGGCCCATGCATGGCCATGGCCAGACCTCTGCAAAGCTCTGCCGGGAATCAGCTTATTCAATGCACCGTCTCGACAGGCTGACATGTGGTGTCATGCCCGTGGTGCTTGCCTTTCGCATTGTAGCATTTAACGGCTCTGCGCAATCTGCTCGTGTGGTGTGTGTTACACAGCGACAGATCTAGGACTCAGCAGCGCCGAGGCAACAGACCAGGCAACAAGCAAACAGACAGACCGGCCACCGTAAGCACCAAGGCCACGCGCCGCACGAGCAAATGCCAGAACGAACTAACGCCAGCGCGAAAGCCGACACGCACACACCACGCAGTACCACGCAGGCCGCGCGCACACCAAACACACAGCTAGCACTCGCTGGGTCCACAAGCGATCGTCGACTCGACAATAGCAGTCTGCACGGGTGTGGTGTGTTTTGTGGTGTGTGTTTAGCGGTAGCCATATACATGCCGTGCTGGTCCACTTCGAATCCAGGCTTCAAGCTGCTCATCCGCATGACTGGATTGCAATGTTCTTGCCTGTTAGAAAACTGTCAGATGCACAGCGCCGCCTCCACTTCTCCACAATCTGTGTGCACATGGTCATGGGTTTAACACGTGCATGTACGATCACAGAAACACAATCATCACAGCCGGCGCCATCGGGTAGGAGAGCACGTGCACCTGTATGGAAACATGCTTGCGCATGCCTAAGAACATGCTGCTGATGCCAATTGCAGCTCAGGCCATCTGAACCAGCTGAAAGCGTAACAAGTGCGCGCACGCATGCCATGCACCTCCTTGCAGTGTTACACGGAGATGAACGCAATAGCCCGGCAGCGAGGGCAACAGCAGGAAAGAAGACGGCCAAAACCCCCGAAAGCAGACAACAGCAACAAGCAACAACTGTCTCAGGTGAAAATCCACAACGAACCGACGCAACACAGCCGACACAACCACACCCACGCACCCACACGCATGCGCACTCCCGCACCCCACCACCACGGCACCTGCGCCGCAGTGCATGCAGCTCGCTAGCTATGGCAGCAGCATGTTTTTGGTTTTTCATGCACATATGATGACCTGGCCATCCACATGATGACATGTCCATGGAGCAGCCATGTTAACGTCCGATAGGATCCGGAGAGTCTCAGTCGACAAGATGTATGCATACAAGAAGAACGCCATACACACCATGCGGCCAGTAGGCTGCATTGCAGTTGGGCGCGCTCCAGGCCCCAAAACGTCAAGTTGGCACTCGGCAGGTCTGAGGGGGTGCGCACGAGGCCATTGTGCAGCCTTCATTGTGAACCAGAGCCCTGACGCCCGTCCGATCTGGCGCAGCGAGATTGTCCTCAACTTGAAGTGAGTTGTCATATGATGCGTGTGAGTCGGAAATCACCGACACGCCGCCGATGATGTGCGCATGAGGAGTGTCTACTGTGGCTGCTGTTGCAAATCCCGGGAGGGTAAGTGCAATCACCACAGCACAGGCCAGCAGCGAGGGCACCATTGTAGTGAGGCGCGGTCTGATGCCACAGATGCAACTGCGGCCCTGTTCTGAGGCTGAGCTGATTATCGGTGGTTGCACTTCACTGTCAAGGTGATGTACCCCTGCGGTGTGCCTGCAGTGAAAGCAAGTTTTCAGGTCAATGACTGCGACGACTCGGAGGGCGTCAATGACCTGGCCAGCTCGTTGACAACCTGTGCAAAATGATTCTATGCAGCTCTGGACTTGTGGGGCGTGGATGCAGCACGCAGCTCACGGCGATCTTAATCAACAATCACGCCATGGGCAAGACCCACAGCAAGCTTGACAATTGCACATGGTAAGGATGTGAATGATAATACCGAGCGCTAAGCTCTTGGATTCTGTAGTGTGTGACCGCAGAGCGAAGCGAGGGCAATAAACAAATGCAAGCCAGCCAACAAAAACAAAAAACCCCATCCCGACATCACGCCACACTCGGACGGGCCTCGGCCACAGCGCCCCACTAGTAGCACCAACAGCTTCTGAAGTATCGCAGGAATTCGAAGCCTTCAGAATGTAATACTGCGTTGATATTCACTCATGTAGTACAAGCACAATTGTTCACAGTCGGTCATCACGTGGATGGGGTGTTCTCTGCAGACAAGCCTTACTAGACTTGTATTCCCGGATGGGATTCATTCACGGACGGGCCTCGGCCACAGCGCCCCTGCGAGCAAGGAGAAGGAACGACGTTGTTCACACACAAAACAGGAGTTCAGGCAGGACCCGTACTCAGGGCACACATGCAACCGGGCCAGAACACCAAGCCCGCAACGGAGACCCGGAGGGCAGGTAACCCCACCGCTGCCTGATCATCGTAACAGACGGCAGACACTCGCGCAGCCACACCAGCAACGAATGGCACCACGAAGCGCACCCACAGGGACCAGGCAGGGGCGCAGCCCCATCAAGCGGCCGGCAGCAAGCAGCAACATGCAGGATTCCAACAGCCACAATGCATGCGGGGCACTCACCCAATCAGCCAATGCATGAGGGGCAATCAGCAAATGCGTGCGGGGCAACCAGCCAATGCATGCGGGGCACTCACCCAATCTTCTACCTTATTGATAGTACTCACCCAATGTGGTGGTGGCCGGTTTTCCTGGGGTGGGCGGTAGTGCGCAATTTGGCGGGTGGTTGTTGTGTGCGGCTGTGGCGCGGGTGCCGTGGTGGTGGGGGGGTTGCGGGAGTGCGCATGCGTGTGGATGCGTGGGTGTGGTTGTGTCGGTTGAGTCCGCTGTGTCGGTTCGTTGTGGCTTTTCACCTGAGACAGTTGTTGCTTGTTGCTGTGTTCTGCTTTCGGGGGTTTTGGCCGTCTACTTTCCTGCTGTTGCCCTCGCTGCCGGGCTATTGCGTTCATCTCCGTGTAACACCACCGCCATGAGTCACACGTCAATGCCATGATGGCTAAACATACCCCCCTTTTGTGTGTAGCCAGTTGTCACAGGTGGTTACAAAATCCGGCCGCCGGCACCATAAACCGGCCGCCGGGGGTCGCCAGCGCGGTCGGCCGCCGGGCGTGGTCGCCGGCGAGTCTTCGTGTTCAAAGATTTTTCCTCGATCGGCTAACACTATGCTTGCGCACCACGACAGCGTGGTTGGTGCACAAGACATCGTCCATTCGTAATACTTTGCGTCATGTCTCACGTGCCTAACAAAATTTACTCTGTATTGTCCGCATCGCCACGGGCAACATCTTAGGACGAACGTTGGTCGTTGCTACAACAAATACGACGCATGTGTACATGTGATGTCGAATCTTAAATATTCCAGGCCTCGGGTAGTCAAATGTGCACAAGCCGGTCCAGCGAAAGTGGCCTTGTTGTCGTCGCCACAGCGGACTCCGGCAGTTGTTGTCGAAAAACACAGAAACGTTGCAAAAACTTCCCAGTACTTTGCCTTCAACGGCCGCCGGCGATCTCGCCGCCCAGCGCCGGCGCCGGCACTTTGTTGAACCCAACTTGTACACAACTGCAAAACCTACCATAGCGGCTTGGAAGGTTACGGAATCGTTCTCATGATCAGACACGTCGCACAGTTATCCCAAACGCCAATTCTGTCGGCGTGCGACATAAATTGTACATGCGTATGAGGGAGTTGCGTCTTGTACATTTCTCTTCGTCAAGGCATTTAATGTGACAGTGTACACGTGTCGCGGCCGCAGAACCGCCCAATCAAGGCAGCTTTGCAAGGCGTTGTGTGTTACACAGTGATAGATCTAGGACTCAGCAGCGCCGACGCAGCAGACCAGGCAACAAGCAAACAGACAGACCGGCCACCGCAAGCACCAAGGCCACGCGCCGCACGGCGTTGTGTGACAGCCTGCGCAGGGTCGCCGCCGGCGTCTCGCCGGACTCAGTAGGATGAGACATGCAGCAGCTCACTGTGTGAAACATCGCAGGAAGTTCCGCATACAGACCAGCTGTGCACAGTGCTGGCCACCTTCTTAACAATTGAAACTGTTGCGTTACGTATACACGGAGATGAAACTGTTGCGTCATCTTGGGTCAAGCTTGACGCACAGCCCTCAAGGAGTACCGGCATGCCGACAGGTAGATTCACGGGGAGAGATATCATGCACTTGCGGCGTTGAGCGAGGAGGCTGATCATGACACCATGTTTCGTAGAGGGCGGTCGTGCGTCACGCGTACTAGCACTAGTCACGTGGCGCGTTGCTGCCAGCTGCAACACCCTCCATCGAGACATCTTGACGTTCTAATATCGGGACGGACTGATATCGATGAGATGAGCGCACCGCGCGATGCAGCATTTCTTTGAACAATGCAGGAGTGATGATTTGACTGCAGTTTCCGGCCGCGGCAGTAGCGTTTACCGCGTGATGCGTGTTCACCGCTACGCGTACGTGTTCGCTCTGAAGGACTCAAGCTGGACGCAGCTGCTGTCCCGGGAACGTTGGTTGGGCGGGCACGCACAAGCGTCGACGTCGTTGGAACTGCGCCGGTCTATTTAAACAAATTTGAGTGGTCACTGATGGCAAGACATCAACAGGAGATCGCAAGCCGCGTTAAATGTACGATTAGTCGATTGTCAGCTAGAATGGGTCTCTGTACAGACAGTGTATGCGAGCGCAATTGCACAGTTACATCGAGGGGCTCCGATCCAGTGCACCAGGCGAATGTACAACTAGATTCTAGACTCACATGCAACCCAGCAGATGCGAGCGCAATTGCAAGCATGTATGCACGCCAACATACGGCAGCCGGTCCCCCTCCCCGGGACTGGGACCTGCAGGCTGAGGGCTGGTACGCACGAGGGAAGTGATGTGATCAAGTCGATGCACGCTGAACGAGGCCTGCAGGCTGAGGGCTGGTACGCACGAGGGAAGTGATGTAATCAAGTCGCTGCACGCTGAAAGAAGTGTGCATCCTGCTGTGTCAGGATTCATTTATAGCTACAGGCACCCGGGGTCCCGGCTTGTGTTACTGTCAGTGACTTGTGTACACGTGAGATGTCCTGCCGCATGCGCAATCGCGATCGGCGACAATCGCGCATGAACCCTCTTTCTCTCAATACCGCAGTAAGCCCATGTGGATCAAACCTTGTAACTGTTGAACCCGTCATCACCGCGCTTCCGCGGATGCATGACCGTACGCGTCCCGATGCATCCCCGCCCCCCAGCGTGCACCCACGCCGTCCTCGACAGCGTACGCACCGTAACGTAGGCTTGTCGAGGCAAACAATAAGCATACAGTATCGTGTGGTATAATGCTGGCCTGCTTTGTTGCCTAAATAATTGCAGGCGTGCCGCAAATGACAACGGTCCGCGCGTACTCCATTTCCAGTCACACACTCATTGAACTCAGCAGGAACCGCACAGATATGTCCTACTAACATATAATGTTGCTGCTGCCGTAGTTCTAGCCGTTGTTCTGCCCACCACGGACAGCTTCATGATGTAAGCAACACGTACGGCGCAGGCACCTGCCGCAGCTAGCAATCACGCCTGCAGGTGCTAAACTTCGCTCAACGCACAAACAGTAGATTGCGTAGGATTTTGTATAGCTTGAGCCTCACGCTGCATATTACTGTCATTCAGAGCGCTGTGAGCGCTGTCGTTGTTCAGATTTGACTGCATCAACGCAGCAGCAGCTGCTGCCACACACTATCCTTGCATCACATTTATTCAATATAGCGATACACATCGCCGGTAGCTGCGTGGGTTTCAAGGCTGCTGTTGTTTCGAAGCGGCTGCACTCCCAGGTCGATGCTATCGATCACATTGGCCAGCTAGATTATACATCACCAGCACACGCTTGGTAGAACACAATCTGTTGCATATGCTCACTTGCATCACCGTGAACCGTTGTGTAGCTGAGATGGGCTGCCCAGGTGCTCAGGCTGAGCCGTTTTGCAACCAGCTGCAGCAACCAGCTGCAGCAACCAGCTGCAGCAACCAGCTGCAGCAACCAGCTGCAGCAACCAGCTGCAGCAACCAGCTGCAGCAACCAGCTGCAGCAACCAGCTGCAGCAACCAGCTGCAGCAACCAGCTGCAGCAACCAGCTGCAGCAACCAGCTGCAGCAACCAGCAATTGTGCTTTTTGCTGCCATCCGCTCCACACTCACCCATTTTATCAGCAAGAGAACTAATCACAACACTCCAATCGATCAGGCCTTGTTATTGAACGCTCTGAGGCCTCATGAGGTGCTCTGAGCTGCAAAGCTTCTCTGAGTGCAAGTCGCCACGCTGGTATTGCGTCATCCTTGTACCTTTTCGATACTACTTATGGCGTGCTGACCCTAGTGGGGTATCCGCGGAAATTTTCGTCAGCGCGCGTCTCAAGAGGTTTAGCCATCACAGCCCCCGAGGCAGGGCATGTCAGTTGCCCATGAGTTGCAACCCATGGAGAAGATGGGCTGGGGTCTCGCGCGCGGGATCACGATCGGATTCCGACGCTCTACGTCTGATGTGGCCTTGTTCGCCACACACAACATGGTTCAGGGCGTAATACGTGACTCGCTCGTGTACGTACAGCTTGCAGTGCCCCCTATGGACCATAGGCTATAGCTATGGTCATGACGTCATGCTGTACAGCATTTACGCGACGTCGACGCCTGATCACAGTCAGCCACTTGCTTGGAGTCGGTTGCTCCTTTCCTTGCTGTTGCTCCAGAGCAACGAGATATCGCTGCGGTGTTGCTGCTGTGTTGCTGCGCTAATCTCCTTTTTGCACGGACACTGACGAACGTTGATCTCCGTGTAAGGCCACCTATGCCACATGACACAGATGCATGAGCGGAATCCATGACTTGGTTGCATACGTGTTCTGAGACACGCGCCATACTTGTTGGGTTCATGTGTGACACAATTATAGATCTAGGACTCAGCAGCGCCGAGGCAACAGACCAGGCAAAAAGCAAACAGAAAGACTGGCCACCGAAAGCACCAAGGCCACGCGCCGCACGAGCAAAAGCCAGCACGAACTAGCGCCAGCTCGAAAGCAGGCACTCACACACCACGCAGTACCACGCAGGCCACGCGCACACCAAACACACAGGCAGCACTCGCCGGGCCCACAAGCGGTCGCCGACTCGACACTAGCAGTCTGCACGGCCGTGCCAGCGCGCGCTACGGCCATTTCCGAGGCCGCGAGGCACCGGTCCCAGGAGCTGCAGCCACAGACAGCCCGGCAGCACAAGCGGTGTCCGGGGAGGGGGGCAGAGGAGAAACGGCGGACGTGCGCTGGGAGGAGGGAAGAGGGAGGGAGGAGGAGGGATGGGTGCGGTGGGGGGGGGGGGAGGCTGGGGGTCGAAATGAGTGGAGGGGAGGGGGGGCGCGGGGCGAAATGGGCGGAGGAGGGGGGTGGGGGGGGGGGGGGGGCGCGACGCGAGCCTGTGCGCGATGGGTTCATGTGGAATGCCCCTTCCACAGCATTTTTGCGACTCTTCGGACGCGCTTCGAATGCCGGGTGGCACCAAGAATCAACCCAACTGCATGGGCATCGGCCACAGCACGTTTGCGAACAGGGCCGGACGAATGAACAACACGCAAAACATCCGGGATGCATGCCTCAACCGGGCGGCAGCCGCACACTAGCTGGCATTCAGCCACCATCCGGCCGCATCGACGTCGATATTGATGCGCACTCGTAGGTGGCATACGGTGCACGGCTTCTATCAGATTGGTTGGGTCAGTAGCGAGTGCACGTACGCTAGTAGAGCCACGCAAGAGGAATGTTGTTATACAGTGTAATAGATCAAGGCCATATCAGCGCCGAGGGAGAACCGAACGGAATTACACATGTACAAAGCAGACAATCGGAAGCGGCACGGTCACCCTACATCTATCACAGTGTAACACATCAGCATGACCCGCATTCACAGGGAGCCCAAGCGGAAGCCCAACACCCAGCACACTGCCCCAGCGGAGCACGGCGCCGTCTAGGCACAGGTATCAGTTGCATGTGCCAGCAAGTACTTGCAACCATCTGGTACCCGCTCAACCCTTTTGTGAATCAATCATAGGGCACGCATTCACCCAGGGGTGCGTGCACCGCCCACCGCATGGCAAACATCAGCGACGCCTTTATATGCAACGGAACAATCTGCACAGTCATGCTGTCACGCATGTAAGAAGGATGGTGCACGTGCCACTGGCAAGCTTGCGACAGCTTCGGGCACTGACTTTCATCCACGGGGTTGATGTTTGTGCAACAGTGGCCCACTGGCATGGCATGCAGTGATGAGCGTTTATTCATGCATGGGGGATAGTCACTACAGTGCGAGTCTGTGGAGCGATCCTGGCTCAGAATGGTCGGCTACATACAGCACACTTCACGAAGGATTTCACACAGTGCACTGCACTTCCATCCCAGTCTCAGACATGTTTAACCTAGACACAGATCACAAGGCTGCAATCCACAGCAGCCCTCACCTCTTGCGACTGCGAGCCAATTTTCAACTCGAGGCGCAGCAGAGGCAGCTGTGGCACCACACCCGCAAACATCTCATGTGCCTTAGCACACAGCTCCGCCAGCGCCAGCAGCTGCAGACTCGGCAGAGCGCAGCACGCGTACAGCAGCTGCGCAACAGTCGCCGCATGCGCAGCAGTGGCCGCATGCGCAGCAGAGGCCGCATGCGCAGCAGAGATCTGCGGCATGCGGCCACTTCCCTGCTGTGGATGCCATGCCCCAGCTGATGCGGGTCAACCCGATGAGCCCGGCCACAACGATGCAGAACGAGGCCAGATCGAGCCGCTCATCAGGGCGCTCATCAGGGCGCATCAATCGCCGTCCGGTCGTTTTCCAGCGAGCATTGCAGTGACAGCTCTTGCATGCTCGTCATGCTTGAGACAGCACGTATCAGCTCTATAAGATTGGCTGCTGGAACCGCACTGCAGCTGATGACGAGGCTCCGCAGTCCATCTACCGCCCCGCCCATGCCAGTGGCAACCGGCACGCCCAGCTTATGCTCATTGATTCCCCTGTGGCCACAATAGCGCGACACCTGCAGCCCCCCGATGTGCGGCAGCAAGCGGCAGGCGTACGGAGGGTCCGAGGCGGGGCCGGGTGAGGCTAGACTGAGTGTGGCCGTGGGTGTGTGCTGGTGGGCAGAAGTGAGTGGTGTGGCTGGGTGGGTCACATTTTTGTCGTGTGAATGATGTGGTGGTATGCGCTGTTGTGCCGTTGCTGCCGTACCTCGTCCATACTGGACTCTTGCCTCTTGTCAGCCGTTTGCGGGGCTCCAGTCGGTTACTTACTGGGTGTTGCTCTCGTGGCTGGTCTCCAGCGTGGATCTCCTTGTAACACAACTCAGACCACCACCACTGCAAAGATGCTGCCAGTCCGATGAGGACGTCCTTGAATGACGGGCACATGACGCGGAGAAGACGTCATGGGTGACCGTGGGATGACCCCAAGGGGTCGTCATCGACACTCTGACAGAGTGTCCTCAGTGCAAGCGAGGACAGTACAAGGACGGTGCAAGGACAGTGGGATGACACGTGCACGACATCATGAGGACGTCATAGTTGTGGGAAGAAAGGTACAAGTTCTGATGAGGACGTCATATCCACTACAGACTTACAATGACTCTAAGGGGACGTCCATATGACACAACCCAAGCATCACTATGACGTCACGATGAAGTACTCAGTATAAATTTGATGACGTCCTGCCTTGCGAGGACGTCACGTAGGGATCATAGATGACGTCCCCTTGAAACCGGAGCGGTCCCCGCGCCATACGTCACCAGGACGTCATCTATGACGTCACTCGGGGACGTCTTGCCGTCCCCGAGGCCGTCCCCGAGGCCGTCCCCGAGGCCGTCCTGCTCGGAGCCCAAAAGGCCACTTGCTGACCTTGCTCCCGCACGCCTCTTCTCGCCACATGGCCTGGCTTCAGTCACTCGATCATGCACTTCGCCATCGAATCCGCATTGTCTATCTCTCCCACTGGCCGGCTCTGGCAGGCAATTGCCACAATTGCCTGTCTTGTACGGTCTACGGGTGACAACGATGCGCTGGACGTAACTCAAGGCATACCTCCCTCCAACGCGGCATTGGCGTCCTCTTGCATCGAACGCAACTCTGCCTGCAGGTGACTTGGAGTGAATGGCCGTAGCGGGATGCTGTGGACCGGCACCACACTTAGGACACCATGGTGAGTTGTCCTCGTGAAGTGTTGTACCCACGGCAACAGAAACTTGCGCACTGGGCCCCTGATATGCAAGACAGCGCGCACCTCCGCTTCCATTAGCAGATGCCATATTGGGGCTAAGGGCCCCGTGGTGTCCGGTGCGCTGTGTCCAAGCACGGGCCTCAGCTTTGCCACCTGCTGCTCCAGTTCCTTCACACGCTGGACTCTACTCTGCAGAGTGAGATCTCATTTCACTATTGTACATGTTGGGAGCAGTGGTGGCTGTGGCTGTGTCTGTAGCTGCAATACATGCGTGGCAGTGCGTGATGTCCACTGCAGCAGCGACTATAAAACTCGGATCCTGGTCGATTCTCACCTGTGCTGGACGGCGGGATTCGCTATGCGTTGCCGCACGCGGGGCTGATGACCTAGCCACAGGGGCCTCGGTTGCAGTACTAGGACCAGCGTGACTGGCGGCTGCTAACTGGGTGGTGGCCTGTGGGACATCCTTGCCACCGTCCTCGCATACATCCACTCTCCCACGCGCGGCAACCCTCTACACACCACATTGCTTTATCATCGGGTCACATGAATTGGATCTCATGCCAGTGGGTCTGTACCGAGTAGGCCAACGTGGGTAACTGGGCGGACACCCGTGGTGCTCAGGCGCAGCAGGGATGCGCACAAGGGGATGACGTGCCTGTTCTCTGTCGTCCTCCGCCAGAGACCAGTCGGCCACCTTGGCTGGCGAGTCTGCAACATCTTCAGCATCCCCGGCCTGTCTCTTGATTGGTGCTTGTGAAGGCGCCGCTATCTGAGCCTTGCGCTTCAACCTGGCGTGCTGTTTCTCCAGCACTTTCATGAGTCCGGTTGGAACCGCGTACACTCCGCGCATTGCCCAATCTTCACACGTTCGTGGGCTTTCATCAGGGTCGTCCGGGTGGGGTACCTGCGGGACTCATACTTGGTCACATACTAACATGCGGGTTACAAGCCCTCCATTGATGGCCTCCCAACAGTTCACGGGCCGCAACGGCATAGATGTGATTGATGAGGTCTTGAGGTACACATCAACATGTACTCATATAGGTGACAGGTCAGCATGCATGGCCTGCTGTATGTCACGCTCGGTCGGCAGTGGATGCTGCGTACGTACCAGGAGGGTAGTGAACGCCTCCAGATATTTCATGTCATCTGTGCTGGCTGGCATGTCAACCTTATTAACAAAGCTGTATTTCTCCTCTCTCTTGTTGATGAGGTTAGACATGGACCTGCGTATGTCCGCGTACCTGCATCGTACGACCCATGGTCAGCACGAGTACTGCGGTAACCATAGAGAAGCGTGAACATGGAAGTGAAAAGAACGCACTTGATTCCCTCTTTCTCTTCTGCAACCTCCAGCATATCCCTCCATACTTGGGCAAGGTTTCTGCACAAGTCTAAGCCTTTCTCCATGGCAGCCACCTCGTCGTCGTCCATCGGATTTGCTTTAAGGAACGCGTCTATTTTCTGCACCACATTCCATGGTTTAATGTATGCACAAGGTCGGCATGGCGCGCTCTGACTCTGGCCGGTGCGGCCAGTCGACACTGCAGTGTCGACTGGGGGGGGGGCACGATAGCTTACTATCGTGCTCTTTGCCCCTGTGACCACTATCGGCG